>QGSO01000249.1:729028-1194145 GCA_011037825.1 Carya cathayensis | reverse complement strand
TTTAGGATTACCATCTCCCAATGCTTTTAAAATTATTGAAACAGATGCCTCTGATCTTGGTTATGGAGGAATTTTGAAACAAAAATTATCAAGTGAAAAGGAACAGATTATTAGATTCCATTCAGGATGCTGGAATCCTGCACAAAAGAATTATAGTACTATTAAAAAAGAAATTTTAGCCATTGTATTATGCATTTCTAAATTTCAAGATGATCTTTTAAATCAAAAGTTTTTACTTAGAATTGATTGTAAATCAGCCAGTTTCTGAATGCCCTTCCTTACAAACATCTTACCTATTTATAAGCAACGAAAAGGTAACATTCAATAATATTCCTGACATGTACAGTGACACTACTGACTCATACACAGTAAATAGGCGGCTACATTTATTAAACATGGGCGGCTACACAGTAAATGGACAGCTGGACGATTACGGGCATCTTGAACAGTGTTCTGGACAATAATTACATAATCTGAGGGTCATAATTTACCAGTTCCAATTCGAACGGATCTTGAGAATCCATTAAATGTGAGGGATAATATGGAGAATTTTCATGCGAATGAGAAGTCTGTTGAGAAGGAGAGGCCTGTTGAGAGGGAGAGGCCTGTTGTAATGGCGATGTTTGCTGTGCTGGAGATAATCTGACTTGATGGTCTTCTTCTTAATCACTGTCTGAGACTTGTGACATTGCCTCAGCTAATTTTTTCAAATCCTTTTTATTGGTAATAGTTGCTAATTGAGCTTGAAATCTGCTTTTCTGAACTAGAACTTCAGGAGCCTTGGTAATCTTTGAGAACATTTTTACAACATGATCATAATTGTACTTTTCCCACCATTTTACAGAAACTTGACGGGCTAAGAACATAATGTTTTTAAGAGAAGGATGTGGTTTAATGACATATTCCCACTTCATAATCCAATTTAATTTGGTTTTAAGAAAGAAAAGGAGAAGTGGTGGACAGTGTGATAATGAAGGTGGATATTCATTTTGTAATGTGAAAGTCTGAAGACTCTCCTGAAGAGGTGGAGGAAGTATAAGAGATTCTGGTCCAAACTGATCCCACCATAATAAGAACCATCGTGGCAGACTTTTAATTTCCTGTAATTTGTCAAAATGGAGAAACCAGGAATGACGCAAATTTTTGTTTTGTCTTAAAAATGTCTTGTTCCATGCTTGCTGGTAATCATAATAATCGAAGTAAGGAGGATCATATGGCTGAGAAAATTTTCTTGTCAAGTATGGACTTTTTCCCCATTGTTCAAGGGTAAGAACCTGCTTAATAGTAACTTTGTGGAATGCAATAATCGGAGTTGCAGGTGGAGAAGGTTGAGATTGTAGAGAGCAGGGAATTTCAGAAATAATAATGGAATCTGTGTCCACCAAAATAAATTCATAAAAATTCTGAGTCTTAGTAATATTTTGGGGAACATAATGCCAATCTGGTAACAAAAAAGCATCGAGCAATTTTTGTGGTTCAGAAAGATGTTGTAATTCTGATTCGATTGGAAAGACAGGATGCCAATGGGATTTGAAGATAATCGGTGTGGCAGAAGGCTGAGATAATAGTGGAGGATTGATAATTTGGGAAGGACTAGAACCAGAGGAAGAAGAAGAAACAGCTTTTGAATATGTAGGTAATTTAGAAGAGGATAATGGAGAAAATGGATTATAGGTTGGTCTAATATTTTGTGGTAATGTCCCTAATACTGTATAGGGTTTTGGTGTAACAGAAGGACAGGGTGAAGAGTAAGGAGGAGAAGGTGGTTTGGCATAGGATGATTTGGATTTCACTCTGGACTTTGAGGTAGACATGATTTTCCCTGTAAGAATTCTCGGGATAAAAAATCAGGAAGAGAATTAGAATCTCCTTTAATATGTTCAATATCAAAATCAAAAATACTTAAAATAGCTTGCCATCTTGCAAATATTTGTTTGGCAGCCAAGTTTTTAACATCTTTAATTAAAACTTCCTTGGCTGATTTACAATCAATTCTAAGTAAAAACTTTTGATTTAAAAGATCATCTTGAAATTTAGAAATGCATAATACAATGGCTAAAATTTCTTTTTTAATAGTACTATAATTCTTTTGTGCAGGATTCCAGCATCCTGAATGGAATCTAATAATCTGTTCCTTTTCACTTGATAATTTTTGTTTCAAAATTCCTCCATAACCAAGATCAGAGGCATCTGTTTCAACAATTTTAAAAGCATTGGGAGATGGTAATCCTAAACATGGTAATTTTTTAACATGAGCTTTTATTTGTTTTACAATATTTGTATGTTCTTCTGTCCATGGAGGTGGGTTCTTTTTTAATCTTTTAAATAATGGTTTACATAATGGTCTTAATGCTTGATAAAAGTCAGCAACATAATTTAAACTTCCTAAGAATCTTTGTAATTGTTGCTTATCTTTTATTTCATCAGGGAATTTATTGGCAAATTCTATAGCCCTACTTATTGGAGTAATGGTTCCTTGATAAATATCATGTCCAAGGAATCTAATCTTGTCTTGGAATAATTTAATTTTGGATGATGAGACTACTAATCCATTTTGTTTAATTATCTGGACAAAAGTATTTAAATGTTTCCAATGTTGTTCAATTGATGAAGAGAATATTAAAACATCATCTATATAGACTATAGAAAAATGAGTGAATGGAGTAAATATTTCATTCATAATATTTTGAAATTCACTAGGAGCATTTTTTAATCCAAAAGGCATAACGTTCCATTCATAATGTCCAAATGGGACTGTAAATGCAGTTTTATACCTATCTTTTTCAGCAATCTGGATTTGCCAAAATCCGCTTTTCATGTCAAATTTTGAAAATATAGTGGCATCATAAAGTCGTGATAATAAATCTTTTTTATTAGGAATAGGATACCTAATCCATTGTAAAACTTTATTTAATGGTTTGTAATTTATAACTAATCTGGGAACACCTCTTTCTAATTCTGCTTGCTTTTGTACATAAAAAGCAGCACAACTCCATGGTGACTTACTTTTTCTAATGAGTCCTTTAGATAATAAATCATTAATCTCTTGTTTACAAAATTCTAATAATTCCTTATTCATCTGAATAGGTCTAGCTTTAGTAGGAATATTCTTTTCAGAAAATTCTTTTTCATAGGGTAATTCAACTATATGTTGTTTTCTATTCCAAAAAGCATTAGGTAAATTAGAACACACTTCTTTTTCAATTATATTTTTGAAATTATTAATTTTTTGAATTAATAAAGGATCTTTTAATTGCTCTTCAATTCTTTTATATTTTAATTCTTGTTTTAAGAAATTTATTTGTTTTTCTTTTCTTTTGATCTTAACTTTTGTTAAAAAGTTAATTTCTTTGATTAATGAGGCTTCTTTTAAAGAGTTAATTTCTCTAGAGACTGGAGGAAATAGAAATTTAAATTGAATTTCTTTCCCTAATACCTTAGTAGAAATTCCTTCTTCTGTTACGGAAAAAGGGTAAAGTAAAGCAAGAAATGGGTTTCCTAATATTACTCTGGTGTTGATATTTTTTACTAGAATGAATGTTGTTTTAAAACAAATTCCACCATTACATATATGTGCATTTGATAATTTATAATTTATATTTAATTTTGCTCCATTAGCTTGAGATAATGTTTCTTTTGTTTTTTCAAAATATTTAGAAGGTATTATTCCTTCTTGTATACAGTTTAAATCTGCACCTGTATCTAATAAAGCAATTGTAGAGAAGGAAAAATCTTCATTTATAGAAATGGTTACTTCAGTATACCATTTTTGGAAATTCATTTTGTTAAGTATATTTATAAAATTATCTGATTCTTCTTTAGTAATTTTTGTTGAGCATTCTCCTTGTTCCTTTTTAGGGGTGTCATTATTTTTATCTATTTTTAATAATATTATTTCTTGCAATAACTGTTCATTAGAAACTTCGAGTTTATTATTGGATGCTTTTAAATTTCTAATTTCTTTCTTTATTTCATTAATTTCTTGTTGTAAGTCTTTTAAAGTAACATTTTGTTTATCTGTTTGAAATCTATTTACTATTTCTAAGAAATCATATGTTGAAGGATTTGAATTAGGTTGAAAAGATTTAGAGTCTGTAAAAGTATCTTTTAATTTTTCTAAATATTCTTTCCTTTCTTGTGGATTATTAATTTTATCTATTAATTCTAATATAATATTTTCATGTGATGATAATACATTAATAGTTTTGTTACAGATACAATTGTTCTTATCTAGACAATTACAAACATGAATTTCATTTTCTTCTGATTCATTATCTGAAGATTGTTCTGAAAAGCTTGAATCTTTTAATTGATAAATTTCATCTTCTTCTGTAGAAATTTCATCTTCTTCACTGGATTGTATAAAAATATTTAGTAATTTTTCTTTTAATTCTTCAGATATTTCTAATTCGTTAATTTCTTTTTTGACTCTACAATTTGATGCATAATGTCCAACTTTTCCACATTTATAACAAACAATCTGTTTTTTCTTTTTATTAAATTTTTTTGTATTCTTTACTGGTTTCTTATATACTTGCTTTTCTGTTGGTTTTTCTATTGGCTTTTTGTAAGATTTTTTATATTTTCTTCTCTTAGTTGGATAAGTCTTATAATTTGTTTTTACTTTTTTACGTCTTGTAGAAGGAGCTAATAATGGAGAGTAACCAAACTGTTCACAAAAGGTACCTAATTCTTTTGTAGCAAATTTCTTTTCTTTTTCTAATTGCTTTTTTAATCTTAAATCATTACACATAATCAGACCAGTTCTATTAATAGAAGATATTATGTCTCCATATGTGAGATTAACAAAATCAATAGTACCATCTGATTTTACTAAAGATTCTCGTACCTTTTGGGCGAAGTAATATGGAAGTCCGGCTATGAACTTTTCCTTCCAGTATGGTTGTTGACAATCATCTCTGATCATAACTTTAGTTAGAAAAACATCTTTATACCATCTAAAATCAGATAATTGAGGACATCTTAAATTAATTAATAAATCACTAGTTCTTTCTTTAAATTGAAAAGGATCTCCTACAAAATGCTTTGTTAATATAAATATTAGAGTATTAACAGCATCTTCTATAGGTTGACCATCTTCCGTCTTAATCTGTTGCATATTTTCATCATGTTTGTAAGCATTTAATATTGCTAATCTTTGTTCTTGTGTAAGATAATGATCTTACTTATCCTATACTTATGCTATTATTTATATTGTAAGTACAAGTAATAGTGATACTTAGTATTGTACTATTACTTACAATATAAGTATAAGTAAGTTACTTATAGTGATACTTAGAATTATACTTATATTATATTATACTTATAGTATTATACTATTACTTATATTATACTTATAGTCCCACAAATGAGTTTGAGTCGAGCTCGAGCTCAAATTGTTTATTTTTTTATTTTTTAAATAAGATCTAATATTGAATTTATACAATTAATAAGTAGAACCTCTATTGAATTATAAAATTTTAAAAAATTTATAAATAATTAATATCTAACTAGTTGGTATTTATCTAAAATAATAATATATTATATGCCTACATATATTATTAATACATACATTTAATATGATAGCAAATATCTATTTCATATACAGTTTCCATATACAAGTATATGAAATTATTAAATTTTATCGACTAATTATTATACAAATTATAAAAATAAACTTATGAAGTATATTCACTATATATAAGTAATTAGATTACATATTATATATTTAATTATAAAAGCGGTATGCTTATATTATTAGCTAATACATACATATATGTAAATATATACATAGGTGTATGTATATATTTATCAATTTATGAATTAGTTTTAATCGAGTCGAGCTAACGAGTCGACTGGAGTAAACTGGTTCATTTATAGCCCCAATAATACTTAGTATTATATTATTATATATACTAGATAAGTAATTATATAGTCTATATACTTTTAATATATACTAATAAATATATAAAAATTATATTATAATAAATATATATACTAATATAATGCTATAATGCGTCTGTTCGAATGGATATGATAGTAGTTCGAATAAAATAAACTTCCGTTCAAACAAAATATACTTTGTTCAAACATATTTGTCTTGTAAAATGTGTTTGGAGGGAAATTTCGCGCCAAAAATTGAAATATTCACTCGTTCGAACGTAAAATTCGCCATTCAAATGCATTGATTGAATACGGATTCGAAACTACCATCATTGCTTCTCTTGATTTAAAGAATATGCCATGGCATATTCTTAGTTTTTCATTCAAACTTGTATCTAATCCGTTCTAACTCCAAATGCAGCGAGGCAAAAATTCGTGGTTTTTTGACTTTTTGCATTTGAATTGGTAAATTACCTATTCGAACAGTACTTCACAAATTCTTAAGCCTATACCTTTAGTTCATTTTCACATAGAAGAGAAATTTTGGAGACAGAGTAGGTTGACTAGGCAATTTTGAGTGTATGAGAGAGTTTTGTTGAGAGAGAGAGAGAGAGAGAGAGAGAGAGATGATCCTTTCTAGTGAGAGAGAAGGAATTCTTGAGTGAGAGAGAGAGAGTAGAGGTATTTTGTTTTTATATTTTTTTTTTTGTATTTTGAGTTTTTATATTTTGTTTTACTGAATTTGATTAAGGGTTTTTCTTATAATGTTTTATGCATATGTAGGTATTGTGGAATCATATTTGTTCTTGGTTTGCACAAATTTGATGTAAAATTTCTTATTTTTACTAAATGTTGATTTGTAGTGATTTGAGAGAGTGTTTGGGATTGTTAATTAGTTAGATTTGGTAATGCATTGGTGATTCATAATGTGATTTGGTAATATATTTGTGATTTTTAATGTGATTTGGTAAGATGATGAGGTGATGATAGGTATTGGGGAATTTGTGTATGATTTTTGGTATTTGTGTTTTAATGAAGTTGGTATTTGTATTTGATGAAGTTGGTATATAGAAGTTGGTGTTTTGTAATTGATGAAGTTGGTATTTAGAAGTTGGTAGTTGTATTTGTTGAAGTTGTTATTTAGTGTAATACTGTTAATTTTGTTAGTATGTTATTGTAATTGGGGATTTGTTACAATATTGTTTTGTTTGTGTATTGTAATTTGGAGATTTATTAAAATATGTTGGGTATATTGTGTGAAATTTGTATGTATATTTGGGGATTTGTTACAATATTGTTTTGTTTGTGTATGTTAATATGGGATTTGTTAAAATATGTTGGGTATATTGTGTGAAATTTGTATGTATATTTGAAGATTTTTTAGAATATTGTATGTTTTGTTTGTGTATGTTAATATGTTATTAGTTAGTTAGTGTATGTTAATTTGGTATATGTTAGTGTATGTTAATTAGTGTATTTGTGTATGTTAAATTGGTATGTTGCATAAAAGATGTTAGTATGTTAGTGTATGCTAATTTGGT
The DNA here is from genome assembly GCA_011037825.1 of Carya cathayensis. NCBI lineage: Eukaryota > Viridiplantae > Streptophyta > Magnoliopsida > Fagales > Juglandaceae > Carya > Carya cathayensis. The sequence continues at coordinate 1,186,721 of QGSO01000249.1, read as the reverse complement.
ATGTAGCATAAAATATCCAAATTAAAATTGATAAAATTAATATATTCTAATTTAGAACCCAAATTATTCCAATTATCACCATAAAACACCCAAATTAAGATAACATCATTAATTTGTATGTATTGAAATTTATTTCATAAAATTAAAAGGTATTAATTTAGAACCCAAATTGGCCAAGCTTTAAACATAAACTAAATCACAAATCAATATAAATTTACAAAAAATAAATTAAATCAAATTAATGATCTATAGATAATATAGATTAAATAGGTTCTAAAGTTAGTAATAGTATAATAATAAAACTTAATCAAAGAAGACTTTATTTAATAAATTTACAAAAAATAAATTAAAACTTGGAAATGATCTATATATTAAATATATAGATAAAGTTTTAAATATTAGTATAATAATACCCTAACTAATAAGTTTGAATAATAATAAAATTAAATGAAAGAAGACTTTAATTAATAAATTAAAACTTGGAAATAATCTATATATTAAATAGATTCTAAAGTTAGTAATAGTATAATAATACCCTAATTAATAATAATAACAAAACTTAATAAAAGAAGACTTTAATTAATAAATTTACAAAAAATAAATTAAAACTTGGAAATGATCTATATATTAAACCAACAAATCAATTACTTAAAATATATTCTAAGTGTATGTTTTGTATAAACTAGAGGTTTGGTTTACTAGTTAGGACTTGAATGTTAGTATTATTTTTATATAGTATTGAACCTTAGACCTGTGTGAGAGTTGTGGCCAAATATTCTCTTAAAGAATGTTTGGGTACTACTTTTGAATTATCCAAAGCGAACATTTTAGAATTCTATTATCTATATGGCAGATATATTCAGTCTAAACTCTTATGTTAGTGTTAGCAGTTTCAGTTCAGCATTTCCTAACATTCTTTGGGTGTGTGGTCCGTAAGTTGCTCGGCCCATGGATAGGGTCAAGGACTTAGCATGACAATCATATTTGGAGAATTGTAGGGAAATGTTGTCGAAATTTCGACTAACATTATAGTTTTAGACTGAGTATATATGTGATATAGATGATAGTCTCTTGAATGAGATATGACTAACTACCTTTTGGATGTGATAGAAGCATTGAATATGAAAAAGACCTTAAATATTGTTTATCCATGAATTATGTTTGTTTTCAGAGATAGTGCGCGAGTAACAAAATTAAAATGAAGAAGAGTTGGATGTTGTTGGGAGATAGACTTAGTCGAGACTATAAGAAGTATGCATAAGGGGTGAAGATTTTTATAAAATTTGCTCGCGGAAGTGTTGACAGTTGAGGATTTATAAGATGTCCGTGCAAGAAGTGCAAAAACCTTTGTTCTTATAATTTAGTGGTAGTGAAGGACTATTTATTTGTAAATGGAATAGACCCTAAATATTCACCTTGGGTCATACATGGTGAACCATTTCTTAAAGCAGTTAGATTTGGTAGTCAGTCCAATCAGATGGAGGAAGATAACGAGATTGTGATGGAGGAAGGAAGCATGAATGTTTCTGATGATAATAGTAATAATGGAGAGGATATGATTGAGATGTTTGGGGATATTGTCGTAGGCATATTTGGGGCTAGGGATGGAGAAGGAACATCTACTCAATTATTTGAGGGAAATGAAAACTTTGGAATACTGTGGAAGGATGCACAACGAGACTGTACGAGGGGTGCACCCGTCATAACAAGTTGTCATTCACGGTGAGACTGTTCCATATTAAGTCTATTTGTCGTGTTTCTTCAAAGACTATCGACATGCTGCTAGAATTATTTAAAGAGGCTCTCCTACAAGATAACGTAGTACCTTGTAATTTTTATGAAGCGAAGAAATTGAAGCGAGAGATAGGATTTAATTATAATATCATCCATGAATGTAAGAATGATTGTGTTCTCTTCTGAAAAGAATCTGTAAAACTTGATTCATGTTCAGTATGTCATGAGTCAAGGTGGACATCAGATAAGCGTAATGTACCTCATAAAGTGTTAAAACATTTTTCTTTAATTCTTCGACTTCTAAGATTGTTTACTTCCCAAATGACTGCGAAATATATGACTTGGCATCACACAAAAAGAGTAAAAAATGATCAATTCCTCTCTCATCCAGCAGATTCATTACAAGGAAAAAATTTGATGATGAGTATCCATGGTTTGTTGAAAAACCTCGCAATGTACGCTTTGGTTTAGCAACTGACGATTTTAATCCATCTGGCAACATGAGCACTTCTTATAGTACTTGGCCTATCATATTAATGCCATATAATTTGTCATCATGGAAGTGTATGAAGGATCTTTATTTTATGATGAGTTTACTGATCCTAGGGCCAAGGTTACTAGGGAATGAAATGGACATATATCTGTAGCCAATGATGGCAGAGTTGAAAGAGTTGTGGGAGCAGGGTGTCAGTAGATATGATGCGACCTTGTTGAGGGAATTCAATATACATGCTACAGTACCGTAGACAATAAATGATTTTCCAACATACGAGAACTTGTCTAAGTGGAGCACAAAAGGTAAAATAGCTTGTCCTGTTTGTAACAAAAATACACAGTCTTAGTGGTTAACAAATTGACGGAAATTATATTTTATAGGTCACCATCGATATTTACCTCATGGTCATAAATGGCGTTCAAATAGAGCGATGTTTGATAGAAAGGTTGATCATAGGTCATTATCGCCAAAGAGCTCTAGTGGTGATATTCTCATGCAATTAGAAGATGTTTCAGAAAACAAATTTAGGAAGGATGCAAGAGCTCGGAAGAGAAAACGATAAGCAGTGGAATTGAATTGGACCAAAAAAAGTATTTTCTTTGAGTTGCTATACTAGTCTACCTAGACACTGTGCCATAATGTAGACGTTATGCACATTGAAACAAATATATGTGAGAATATTTTGGGCACTTTGATGTCAATAGAAGGGAAGACAAAAGATACAGCTAACTCTCGTAAAGATTTAAAGGAGTTGGGGATAAGATCAGAGTTGCATTTACAAGCTAATGGTCCGTCAGCTTATATGCCCATCGATTGGTATACATTGTCAAATAATGAGAGAGAGAAATTCTGTGACTGATTCATGACAACCAAATTACCTGATGTCAAATGATGAGAGAAAGAAATTCTGTGACTGGTTCATGACAATCAAATTACCTGATGGATATACTTCAAACATATCAAAATGTATTCAAACTCATGATTAGAAGATAACTGGTCTTAAAAGTCATGATTGTCATGTATTTCTGCAACGTCTGTTGCCATTTGAATGTTGATGCATTGTTAAAAATGAAAGTTGACATCGCAGTGATATTGTATAAATTGGAGAGTTTGTAACCCACCTTTATTCTTTGATATAATGCTTCATTTGACTATGCACCTACCTCGTGAAGCTTTAGTTGCTGGCCTGGTTCAATATAAATGGATGTATCCTATTGAATGATTTTTGGAAAAACTTAAGCGATCAGTAGAGATCTTCCAGAAGGTTCGATTGTAGAATCATATATTAATAATAAATGGCATACATTTTTTTTAATGTCTTTCCGTGGGGTTAACACCAGTTTTACGAGACTGGATTGAAATTATAAAGGTGGACAAATGGGAGTCTCATCATTATTTTCCATGTTTTCTCAAATCGTACATCCCATACACGCACAAGGGGGCTATGACCTAAGTGGACAAGAGTTTGATAGAGTTTGATGATATGTCTTGAATAACTACGTAGAAATTGAGTACTACTTGAGGTTAGTGGTGAATTTTCGTGTCAATAAAATTTTGCATATGCAAGTTACACAAATTAATGGTTAACATGAACATGCGTAATGAACATTTACAACTACTTCGAATGGGTGGTGAAACTGATGTAGAAAAGAAGCATGAAGAGGAATTCACCTTGTGGTTTGAACATACAGTAATGATGAAATTTTGTCAGTGTGAATACATCTCGCATATTGTATGAGGATGATCCTTTCGTTCTCGCTTGTCAAACGAATCAAGTCTTTTATTTAGATGATCCGGAGTACAGGAACCCATGGCGAGTGATGGGGAAGTTTGCAACAAGAAATGTATATGATTACATTTCAGAGGCAAATGAACCACATGAAGAATTTGATAGTTCAACAAATGAAGAAGCATATCAAGAAAATGAACTAGACATCAATCTATTTGTTGATCCAAAACCAATATGACATGATCCCATTGTGTACAGAAGATGTTGAACTAGAAGTAATTGAGCGTGAAATGTTAGAAGAACATGAATCAGCTAAAGTGTCTAGTGAGGATGAGAGCGACTAGTATAGCAAAACTGATAGTGAATGAATCTAATATTTGTGTAAGTATATAATCTTATAAATATTTGCAACGTTTGTACATACTATCACTACAACAAAATATAGCGTTGGGGACGATTTTTCTTTTGGAATAAAATGAAAATCGTCCCACAAAGTGAGATTTAGGAACATAATTCATATTTCATGCCAAAAAAATGACAGAAGATGTATACTGTTCGAACGTTCGAACGATATAGTTAGGGACAAAATATTGTCCCTAATAATAAAATCGTTTGAATGTAATGTTTTAACATTCAAACAATTAAATTTAATCGTTCCAATGTAAATCTTGGCACGTTAAGTAAAATTATGATAGTAGGATATTGATCTACCATTTGAACGTACTTTTTAGGGTTCAAACGGTGATCATATTTTTTTTTATAGAATTATATTTAGATTAACTAGTAATTATAAGAAATTTATCAATTAAATAATAGGAATAATATAAATCAATAATTAGTTCAGAAAATATAAAATAATACTAATTCGTAGTTAAATACTTAATTGACAAAACATGAGATATTTTCTATTTTAAAAACAAAAAAAAAATAAATAAAAGATATAAAGTACTAAGACCGCAACTCTTTGCACGCTTCCTCAGCTGTAGCTATGCGTTCCCTTATTTGTGTCAGTCGAGCACTGATGGTGATTTGAGTCGCAGCCATGGCATTAAACTCTATACGTAACTCAGAGATGCTAGCATTAATCTCTATACGTAACTCAGACATGGCAATAACTCAAAGATGCCATTGCACCGATTACCGTTGATGTTTGTCTGCTGATCGCTGTACACACGATCTCAGGCATGTCCTCACGAGTAGCTCTGTGTACTGATGACTCGGCCTGTGTGGATGTCTCACTAGCCGATACTCCATGATCTACCGGCTGTGCATCTCTCTAAGGATCAACCGGGTTTGAAATATGTCCACGAAGACACAATCTCGAGTGTCCCGTGTTGCATGAGAGGGTGGTGCTTTTGAGCGGTCCCATCGGCTCCAGTTTATGCTTGGCAACATCAAGCACGATACCGGCATATAACAAAAATTGGGTGATCAGGATCTCGAATGGCAGTATATCCGTCAAAATGTAACGGGATTCTGATCGAATCCTATCAAATATATACCCCACCAGGTCGATAGGAATGCCACGAGCGACCCGTATCATAAAATTCGTCTAGTCAATGCCAACCTCTGTCTTGTGTTGCCGAGGGTCAATATTGTTGGCGATTATCAAATTCAGGATGTTGAAGAAAGAAGATAGATCTGCTTGCTTGATGCACTTCTTCCTGTCATACGGAGGAGCATCTGGACCAACAACCAAATCCCTCACCCCATGATCAGCGAGGGCATTGAGCTCATTTGTATAAACTGATGCCTCATCCTCAGTTGTCTCTGCCTCAACTGAAGGATAAGACTCTCTAGGCACCATGTTTGGATATGCATCTAGCAGCCTAGGAATACCGAGATGTTCAACGAGTCCGTCTAGTGAAAATACAACTAGAACTTCTTGGATAGAGATCCTGTATGCCCCTTCGTCATTTGGACTGGCACCAGCGAGCTTCTATAGAACTTAGCAACAATGTCAATATAGGAGATGATTTGCCATGCTTCCTCTCGCTCATCTTAGATGGGTCCCTAACCACGATCGCTAAAGACTGATGGTAGGGAATGACCTTCTCAAACAAGACTTTGGAAGTCAAAAATCTTCACTTGTCGCTCTAGTAAAATAGTCCTCTCCCTGCCTAGAGTGATACTAGTCTCACTTGGATTGCATCGTTTATGTCCTGGCCTAGAAGAAGACATTACAATCAACCTGAAATTTGCAATTAAAAATTATATATGCAACATTAACGATAAAAATATAATAAATAACTATTCACTAAATTATATACGAATAGCAATTTAATAAAGTGAGACATTGTGAACAATAGAATTTTATAAAAATAATATCACATTATTTAATATTAATTAGATTAATATTAATAGTAATTTAATATTTAACAAAATGTGATAAATTTCTATATTAATTTAATTATAATATAATGTGCATTCTTGTGAAGATTGATAGAACTACAATATGGGATAAAAATAAACCTCCACTAATATTACTAAATTTATTTATACCGTTCAAATGCCCAAAAAGTGTTCGTATGGTATGCAAAAATGTTTGGCTCTTTCGGTTCGAATGTCTAACATAGTGTTCGAATGGTATGGAAACCTATTTGCCTCATTCCATTTGAACGTCTAAAACAATATTCGAACGGATGGCAAACCTGTTTGGCTTGTACCGTTCAAACGAACTCTTAAGCGTTCAAATGATATGCGAATCGAACTCAGTGATAACGCTAAGTCAACTCAGTCATGATTCCATGGGTTTTTCAACAAAATAAAACATACATTCATTAATAAACCTTCATACAATGGATTAAAACAAATCTATGGTAACTATTGATGGATAAATCATTCTATCCATATTCAAACAAATAATCCAACAAAAACCAAAATATAAACGGTAAAATGGTTAGAAAAAGAGCATACCGGTATTTAGAGGAAGAGGCTTTGATGTGGTACTGTTCACAACAGCAACGACGGCTTTTAACGGTGGAGATGTACGGTGAAAATAGAGAACGGAATGTAGAACCGCGCGGTGTTCGTGAAAATTATTGTCCGCAAAACCTTATATGTGCAATTCCGTTCGAACGTAATAACTAACCGTTCGAAAGGTGAGTTTAAGACCATTCGAATTGTATTAAGAACCGTTCGAACGATTTATTTCAAAACATTTAAATGCTAAACTATATTATTTAATATATTATAATATATCATAATTATTTATTATATAGTAAATATTAAATGTGATATATATTATAGTCTAAAATAATTAATATCTATAATTAGTATAAATTAACAGTATATTAATATCTATATGGTACTAAATATTATAGTACTACTTATATGATATATATATATATATATATATATAGTTAATAGTATTTATTCCATTTTACTTTACTATACTATAATAAATATGATACAATAGTCTAATATACATGATACTATATATATTAGTTATAGTCTAATTAGATGACAATATATATGATAGTATAGATGACACTATATATGATACTATATATATGTTATATATAGTCTAATATATTAACATATTATATTTTAGTTATAGTCTAATTAGACTATGTTACTAAACTATAGTATCATCTAATATATCTATATATATTAATGTTGTTCTTTTACTTAAATGTATAGTGTTAAAAAAATATTATTAAACATTTACCAAACCCGTTCAAATGTTTAATAATAATCGTTCGAACTCCATTTAGTAGTTCGAATAGTTATAGATGATTTTGGTGCCTCTGGAACTAGAGTGGGAATGCATCCCACCAATCAATGTGCCATGCATTACTGTTCGAACACGAATATGTAACCATTTGAATGCGAAACTTTAGGAGTGAAATGTTTGGTGCTTCAGAGTTTCATGTTCGAATGGTAAATGTTTAGCAAATACTTCAGAACCTCACAACGCCACTCTCACAATGCTACTCTCAATCTCTCACAAAGGCAGCAAATACTTCCCTCCTTCACGGCAAACTCAATCCAGTGCCATTCTCCCTCAATCTAGCCTCCAAATCCTTCACTTTTCATCTCACTTAATTATTCTCGGATCAATTGGTTATTTTTACTAAATTTTGGGGAGTTCCTTCGCTCCTTCAGGGCAAACTCATTTTCTCTTATTGCCTTTTCATATCCTCATTTTTTGTTTGATTATGATATTTTGCAATGTTGGAAATGTGTTTGTTCTTGATATTTTTGTTCATCCAACTGTGAGTTCGTGATTGATGGTGTTCTCTGTTGTTGAAGACGACTGAAATTTAGATTGAACCTGTTCAAACTAGTCAGTCGAACATACTTTAACACTGTTTGAACGTAAACTTGCATAATATGTAAGACAAATTTGTTATTGAACTTATACTTTATACATTAATGTATTTACAATTAGAAATTAGAATATATAAGGATAGTTATCCATAATGATAATTCAAACATAGTTTAAAAATACTTAAACTAAATAAAAATACAAATACTTAATCTTTAAATTAAAATACAAATAGTTAAGATTTAATAATACTTAAATAGTTGATATTTAAATTAATAAAATGAAGTATTTAAATTAAAATTTCACTAAATCTTTAAATTAAAATACAAATAGTTAAGATTTAATAACACTTAAATAGTTAATATTTAAATGAATAGAAATCAAGTATTAAATTAAAATACCAGTAAATCTTTAAATTAGAATACAAATAGTTAATATTTAATAATACTTAAATAGTTAAGATTTAAATTAATAAAATGAAGTATTTAATTAAAATGCCACTAAATCTTTAAATTAAAATACAAATAGTTAAGACTTAATAATACTTAAATACTTCATATTTCAATAAATAATATGAAGTATTTAAATTAAAATACTACTAAATCTTTAAATTAAAATACAAATAGTTATGACTTAAATACTTAATATTGCAATCAATAATATAAAGTATTTAAATAATAATACTACTAAATCTTTAAATAATATCTAATAATTATGTTTTTGTTGTATTGTTGTGTTACTCATATGTTGTTATTGTTTGATATATGTTAGCATATCTTGCATTGTTGGTTTATCAAAGTAAACCTTAGACTTGTTCGAGAGTTATTAATTCGGATGAATGCTTGATTGATAACTCTTGAATTGTCCAGAGTGGACAGTTTCGGATTGTAAGATCATTCTTGCAAACTATCGAACTATATCTGTTACCGTCCAACCTTATGATTTTGGTAGATTCATCCCATGTTCTCCGAATTTGCAGTTTTGTTGATGGTGCATCGATGTGCTAATTGTCGGTGCACACAACCAAACGAGCATATTTGGAGAACTATGGGAAGACTTGCCGAGATTTTGTTGGACGTGACAGATAATAGATAATAGGTTGGCGATTATGATCTTACAATCCTGAATGGAATGGGACCAACTATCTGGTGAAAGGTGGCATACTCCTTGATTGATACATGATACATGATACATAATACATGCTTGTTTGTTGATGCACACATGACTATTTGTATTAAAAATAATCGACATGGATAAGAGTTGGATACGAGTTATCGATCGAAGGGGTCAAAATTACAATGTATATGCTGAAGGTGTTAATAAATTCTTAGAGTTCGCATTGGGTACATGTGATAGTTATGGGAGTATTAGATGCCCATACAGAGAATGCACGAATTTGCGTTGTCCTAAGATAAACCTGGTGAGAGAGTATCTGTTTGTCAAAGGTATTAACAAGGGTTATACTGATTGGATCTTATATGGTGAACCATATCCAACTTCATTCGAGGCTCCACATGAAGAAGAAGAGATCAATGAAGATGTACAACTAGAGGTTGTTGGAGATGAATATGATGAGGATATAGAGCAAATGTTAAGTGACATCGGTGCGTGAATGTTTATGAATGAAGGTGACACGAACACATCAAGTTCAAATAATGGGAGCCATAAGAATTTTGCATGATTCTGGAATGATTAACTGCTTGAGCTATATCTAGGAAGTAGAAGATATAGTAAGTTGTCATTTATCGTAAGACTCCTTCGCATAAAATCGATGTGTCGATTATCTATTAAGGTTGTCAATATGTTACTCGAGCTATTTAAAGAGGCATTTTCATCAGACAATACTTTTCCTCGTAACTTTTATAAAGTAAAAAAGTTGAAATGAGGACTCGGATTTGATTACAATGTAATACATGCATGTAAGAATGACTGCATATTATTTTGGTGAGAGAATGAGTAGTTGAACGAGTGTCCCATATGCCATGAATCAAGATGGACATCTGACAAGCAAAATGTGTTGCAAAAGGTCGTACGCCACTTTCCACTGATACCTAAATTATAACGATTATATATGTCACGCGCAACGACTGTAGACATAACATGGCACTCATCGGCTAGAGTAAGGGACGAGGATATTTTGTCACGTCCTGCTGACTCCCACGTATGGAAGGGATTTAATCATGTAACATGCGACTTGGGTTGGCAACAAATGGATTTAATCTGTTTGGAAACATGAGTACTAGTCATAGTACTTGGCCAGTTGTGCTTATGTCGTATAATCTACCATCGTAGAAGTGTATAAAAGATCCATATTTCATGATGAGTATGCTCATTCCAGGTCCGAGATCATAAGAAAATGACATAGACATACACTTATAGCCATTGATTGCAGAATTGAAAGTTTTGTAGAAGAATGAGGTTGTCACATTTGATTCATCAATAGGCAATTCGTTCAAGATGCATGCTGCCTTGTTATGGACAAGAAATGATTTTTCCGCTTATGCAAACTTGTCAGGTTTGAGTACTAAGAGGAAAATGGCATGTCCAACTTGTAACAAACATACCAAATCTGAATGGCTTACTTATGGGAGGAAATTATATTTCATGGGTCATCGTCGATTTTTACCTAGTGACTATAGATGACAAGGAAATTCTAGAATGTTTGATGGCACTGTTGAATGGGGTTAACCTCAACCATATTTGTCTGGTGAAGATTTACTTGCACAATTTATAAATGTTGGTTGTAATGGATTTGGTAAAAAACAACGAAAGACAAAATGAAGTATTAAAATGAGTTGAATTGGACAAAGAAGAGTATATTTTTTGAACTACCGTATTGGTCGAAGTTGAAATTGTGGCATAGTCTTGATGTTATGCATATTGAAAAAATTATTTGTGAATTCGTATTGGGAACATTGATGTCAACTGAAGGAAAAACGAATGATACATTAAACTGAAGAAAGGATCTGAAGTGGTTGGGAATAAAACTAGAAATGCAATTGCAAGAAAATGGTTCGTTTGTCTACATGCCGATTGGGTGGTATACATTGTCAAGGAACGAAAGTGCTACATTTTGTGAGTAGCTAATGAAGATTAAATTACTAGACGGTTATGCCTCGAATCTAATAAGGTGTGTGTGAACAAATGACTGGAAAATAACTGGATTAAGGAGTCATGATTGTCATGTCTTTTTATAGCATATCTTGCCTATTGGTATCTGTGGGTACTTGACGAGAGACGTGCGCGTGGCTTTGATTGAGTTGGGTACATTTTTTAAAGACTTATGTGCTAGGATGTTGAATGTAGAAGCTTTGGATTGAAAGGAATGAGAAATTGCCATAATATTGTGTAAGCTAGAAAGTATTTACCCATCATCATTCTTCGACGTCATGTTTCACCTAACCGTTCATTTGTCACGTGAGGCTCAACTTGCAGGACCAGTTTAGTATAGATGGATGTATCCCATTGAATGATTCCTTAGGAAGTTGAAATGTACAGTAAGCAACAAGGCTCGCCTAGAAGGATCAATTGCAAAAGCATATATTGATGATGAGTAACATACATTCTGTTCCAAATATTTCCATGGAGTTGACACTAGGTTTGATCGGCTAGAAAGAAACTTTGACGTTGACTGAGCAACACAACGAAATGTATTTTCTGTATTTTTCCAACAAGTACGTCCACTTGGTGCAGTACATGATTACGACTTGTGTGGAAGAGAGTTCAAGAAAACTCATTGATACGTGTTGAACAATTGCCCTGAGATAAAAAACCACTTGAAGTAAGTTATAATTTTTTGTTAATTTAAATTCGTTCCTTTGCTTGAAAAAAATTATAAGAATATAAAAGATTTGTGGTAATCATCAATTTCAGTGATCATATTAACGTGCTCAAGGAACTGGGAGTAAATGATATAAACCAGAAACATGAAGTTGAGTTCTTGAGATGGTTTGAACAACGGGTAATGACATTACATATGCTTTACTCAATAACCAATGAAAAAATATTGATCGTTTATTATTGATATAATAGAAGCTTTACTCAGTATGTAAGTTGTACAAATGCATGTGAATATTCCAAATGATATATCGAATGAATTGTATGCATTAGCGCATTGACCATTGAGACGCGTTGCTCGATATTTTGCATGTATTTCTCGGGGAAGTAGGTATCACACAATGGATCAAGATAGTTATAGGAAAATACAAAATAGTGGTGTCCTAGTCAACAGAAGTCATGATGGAGAAAACATTGATTTCTATGGGGTTATTGTCGATATAATTGGAATGAAATATTTGGGGGAGCTTGGGGTGTATCTGTTTAAGTGTAATTGGTGGGATTTAAGTAATCCTTGAATTGAAGTCCATGATGATGAATATTTTTTAAGTATTAATACATCAAAAAAATAGTATGAAGATGATTATTTTATTTTGGCTTCTCAAGCATCTCAAGTATTCTACTGAGATGACCTAGAGTCACTAAATTAATGGTGAGTACACTACAACAAATATGACTTTTTCCCCCGAATCTTTTTTCCAAGATATCACATCATGACAAATAAGTAGCTTATTACATGAAAATGGTTTGTGGGGAAAAAATGCCTTTTGCCATGAGATAATGCTAGCAAGTAAAACTTTGTGGGAAAAAATATTTTGCGACGAGAAAAGGTTTTCTGTGGCCGCTTATTGTCGTGGGAAATAAACTTACAAAAAATATGAAGCTTTCGACATGTTAGTTTTTGTGACGAAGCAAATTTTTTGTGGGAACAGCTTTTTTGCAGCAAAAAAAGGTTAATCTAGGATGACAAGATATAGCCGCAAATAAAATTACATTAAAATTGTTTTTTTCTTATTAGTTTTTGCGGCGACATGCATTATCACTTGCGGCGAGAGTGACTCCCCGCAAATAGTTTTAAAATTAATTCCCTTTTCTCCCTTTCCTCTTCTTCCCCACCCAATACTCTCTCTCTCTCTCTCTCTCTCTCTCTCTCTCTCCCAGACTCACCCTCAATTCCTCATAACTCACAAGTCCACTCGATTCGAATCTCATTTCCTCACAATTTCGCAAATCCTAGGTCAATTCGAATTTCAATCCTCTCAATTTCGCAAACCCTAGGTCCCTTCCCTTGGTTACTCGCACTCTACTCCCTCTTTCTTTTATCACCGTACTGCTTGAGGAGGGAATTTTGAGGAGCTTCCAAGTTTCTAGAGAACCTGTCCTCCCGGGGGCTCTTATCATCCATTGTCATCTCCTCAAATCCGGTGATTTCTCTTTTGTCTCCTCTCTCTATTTAAACCTTTTAAACCATGCCATTGTGTCTATTCATCTGTTTGATTTTTGATACATTTTGAGGTAAAGTTGTTGAATTATTAATGTCTATAGTTTGGTTGTCAACGTGTCTTACTCGTATGTTTTGAAAAAAGAGGAAGGGAAGGAGGGGGTTTTCTTCTTCTTAAGCAGTTTGCTGTCGTGAATTTGATGGTTGTATGAGAAGTCTTAGAAAAGGAATTGAGCAAACTATTCATCCTTGTATGTCAGGTTATGTTTGGGTTATTTTTGGATAATTTTCTTTAAGTTTCTTGTGTATGGAGTTTGAGTTGGTGTGATATGCATACATGCAAGCATGAGCTAAGCCACAAAATAGTTGGATTTGTGTGACTTCATCTTTCTCATGTATTGGGCACCTCTGGTAAGGGACATTTTGTAACTATCACGACAATTAGAATATTGTTTATGCCTTGTTCATATTGTGAATGTATTGACTGGGATGCACATGGAAGTGATGCTCCTTTGCTTGTCCTTTTGTTCCTTCAATTACCTTTTTTTAATATCTAATATAGTTAGCGACTTTATAGTTACCCCATTTGGGTGTATGGTTTGAAACTTTAGCTTTGCCAATTTTAAATGCTTGCTAAGTTTTTGGACTTTATAAAGTGATAACCACTAGAGCACTTGTTACCCACTAGCATTCGATTGGCTTTTGAATAATGGAGGGTTATTGGAGTGTAGGAGAGAGGGAAAGATCTTTGTTTTCTAGAAATATGATGAGGTTGATAAATCTTAGATGGGCCATTCCTTCAAGCAGCGTGTCTTTTGTTATTTATCATCTATGGCCACTCATATTTTCGCATCGACTCATAAAATCCAAGTGCTTTTGATACATTGGGAGTGTTGCTATACTGAACTTGGTCTAAATTGGCATTTTCCCTTCACCATATGGCACCAGTTACCGTCCTATGTTGGGAGTGTTGCTATACTGAACTTGAATTTCAAAAAAACAATTCAAGTAATTATGCCTCCTCCATCTATATGCTTTTTGAAAAAAAAATCGAGTTTTCATATTTTCGTCTTCCTATTTGTCATTCTTTTGTAGAAAATAATGGTTGTGGGCCCTGAGTTGCAGGTTGTCAATAGAAGTGGGAAATCTATTTCGCCTTAGAACTTTAGCTATCAGTTTGATTGTTAAGTACTTGTATTGATTTTGTTACATCCACTTATTATTACTTTGGAGGAAAGTGAAACAGTTCTCAATGATACAACAGATAAGCTTGGCATTGAAGTGGTATGCATATGTTTTCCTAACTAACTTTTGTTTTCATTCTTTTAGTTGTTCTGTGATACACTTTAATGAAGAAATAATTTACGGCCCAATGAATGGTTGTTGCATTGTTCTTGTGTTAAAAGAAAAGAAATGAATGTTGCTTTTTATAAAAAATTAAAGGTAAATGTCTCATGCCTCAAGTATTATGCCCATCACCTGATCACTGTTGCAGAGCCTATGGTTGCAGGATGGGGGGGAGGGGGTTGTTTATTTTTACCTGTGGTTATATTATAAAAAGAAGATATTCTTCAGCTAATGACCCACCAAGTCCGAGCATTATTACACCTTTCTAATGAACCTGCCATGTATAGGATCAATGATCACTTGGTTAAGATTTATGAGTGGTCTAGTAGAAGTAGGGAACCGTTTGTAGCTGATGATGTTCAGGTGCAGTTTTACATGATGAGTCCCTATGTTCTGAAGACTTTATCAACTCACAAGAAGGTACTTAAATAACTAATCATGAGTTGCTTGTGATTTCGGTGGCCGATTTTGTTTTAAGTCTTTTTTTTTTATTTTTTTTTATTTTATTTTTATTTTTTCTAAATGAGCACCTCTATTTGTAATTTTGTACTCTTACAGGTCATTATTTTATGGCATTCAAGGACGTTCTTGATGTTTTTGGGATTTTTCAGTTCAAGCTTGAGTACCAAAGGCCTGGATACAGGAGCTTGTCCCTATAAAAGCAGGTATATAATGTACTTGAGTTATTTAGAGGTAATCATAAATTTGATTGATAATATCAATAGGCATAGTCCAAAAACATGGGTTGTATGTAAGAGCTTAGTATTCTTACAAGTTGTGTCGAGGATTCGAGAATATTGCCCCTTGATTGTGAACCATATTCAAGAAATCCTCCTTGATTGTAGGAGATATTTCTAGGTGATAGTTTCCATAATTAGTTGTGTAATATATGATTGTAAATCCTTCCATATCTATACAAATTGTCAACTTGTATTTTTTCTATAAATGAAAACGTCACCACCAAAGTCAACTATGGTGGTTTTACAAACCTTCTCGAGTTGGACTCAGTAAAAAATAGGAACACTAGTATTATTACACATAATTGTATGTAAGATGAATTTTTTTGCTTTAATTTTTTTTTTTCTGAAATCTTTTAACAGTTGCCACAAGAACATATCGCGGCAAATACTTTTTTTTTTTTTTGCCGGAAGAAGTTTTTTTTTTCCACCAAGCTTCTTCATGGGAAAATGTTGCATTTCTCACCAATCTTCCAATTTCGTTGCTCATTTCCCAAAAAATCCATAGCCTTTCTCCACAGGCAATGTGGTCGGAAACAATGGGTATTTTCCACGAGTTGCTGCTGTCATGGGAAAATATACCTAAAGTTAGCAATTTTATGTCACGAACCACCCACAAAAACATTTGGTGAGTAAAAACTTTTTTTTTTGTAAGTAAAAACTTTTTCTCATGGAATCCATACCTTTTCCGATAAAAGTCATTTATGGGAAAAACTAGTATATGTTGTAGTAGTACAAAAATATTCTCCAAGAAATATATCTGATGTTATCCCTTATGCGGATTGACAAAATGAAGAAGAAGATGATCCCTTTACTCAAGAATTATACGAAGAGAGTTAGCCCGTCTTTAATTTGTTTGTGGATTTGAGCTAGTATGAGTTGATTCCATTAATTAGAGAAGATGTTGATACTAAAATTGTTGATGCGACAATTGAGTAAAATGTTGAATCATCTGAAGTATCTACAGATGATGAGAGTGAATTGTCAAATGATATTGATACAGATTATGATTGACCAATTATGTGTTCACAATACACTTGATGACAACTATTTTACTTAATGAATGTATTAGTGTTTTGAAATTATGCCACTAAAAAGGAAGAAAGTTCGCATCCCACTCCACCTGTTCCTAGCTCTCATTCAGACTCACTATTAGAGATTGACTCTACAAAACAAGGTAAAAATCTAATAGTCATAAAAATTATTAATTAAGGTCATATAATAGACATATAATAGAGATTGATTATAATGTTATATTTTATAGAGTTCACAATACAATCTCATTAAGGTCGAGACACTACTAGAGGCGCGATGTTGGAAAAATATTGTAAGGTGGGTAAGATCAAGGTTAACATTCTTGACGAATATACCGGAGGCGAAGGACAACCAACAGCTTGGCTTGCATTGCATGTGAGTGCTCTTACACGAACTTATGCACCTTTGGCAACGAGTTCATGGAAGAAAGTCCCCTAAGATATTAAAAGAGCTTATCAAGAAGCGTTGTATGGTAATGTTTAAAACATTGATTTAGTAAAATAAATTTTTATATTTTACTTAAATATAGAATATTATAAATGATAATATGTTTGTGTATATTTTTTTAAGGATAATTTCAAATTAAATTTTGGTTGGAGAGAGGAGCGTAAGCCTGTGTAAGAGCTTATGAGTAATACATTCCACAAATATAAGACGGGGTGTCATGAGCATTCTAATAAGTTTGAGAACAAGGAAGATGCATGCCAATATCCTTTTCAGGATGTCCGATATTCTGAGTGGGAAAAAATTTGTGACATGTTTGAGGATCTATCATATAAGGTATAATTAAATTAATTATTTTAGTTGTCCTATTTGCCATTTCGCTTTCCAATATTTTCAATTTCTATGCAGGAGCTAAGTTCTATAAATAAAACAAATAGATCAAAATTGAAGATTAATCATCATGCAGGCTCAAGATCTTTCCATCACCTATCTAAAAAATTGGTATTGCTATTTTATTTTACTTATTTTAACATCTTTATTGAAGCAAGATTCAGATACTAATTATGATCAGACAAAATTATATGTTGCATCACATACTGATTATAATGGAGAGTGGACTCATACCAATGCTCGTGAAAATTATGTAAGTATTATAATCTGTTTTAAATAAATATGTTAGAATATTTATGATGATATTAATTTTTTATCTTATGTGTCGGATAAAATGGTTGCCCTATGTGCTGAATCTGCCTTAGATCAAAATTCCTCAACAAGTGATGTTGATATTTTTACATAAATTCTGGGTTAACTTTCAGGATAATTGAGGGGTTTGAGTCGCTGTGAAAAGCCTTCTCCCTCTTCCTCTTATTCCAAGTTTGCCTCTACGACCTCTATAGCACTAGAGAATGCGAATTCCAAGATGGATGAATTGACTACAAGGCAGCATGAGTTAGAGGCTCAATTGGCAAAATAAGGAGACTTGGGGATGCGCATCAAACAACATGAAGAACAACAAGAACAGTTCAGGAGAGATGCAACTCCAAATGTAGTAGCTTATGCAACAATACAGGCTCCAAGCAACTGATTTACATTATACGTACATATTTTGGAATGATCTATTTTTGTATGAACAATGTTAGTACTGTTTTATTTATTTAGTTCACACTTATTATAAAACTTTTGTGAGTATTAAACAGTTTTTAATGTATTTTTTCAAATATTATGAATATCTATTTAGTTTTTTATTATTGAGTTTTAAATAAAATATTTATTGTTCAAATGACCACACACCGTTCGAATGCCAATTATTAAATCATCTGAAAAATAATATAATCTAATTTATTTTTGAATTGTTCAAACATATTTTTGTACCATTCGAATGCTTATACTGTTCGATTTGTCCGTGTACCGTTCGAACGTTAAACTATATTATTCCATTTGAATGTTCTCAAATGTATTTTTGTTCGAACGTATTTTGCAATCGTTCAAACAAATTAAGAGTTTGAACAGACATTGGTAACTGTTCGAACGATATTCTAGGACAAACTTCAACTATGAAAAAAAAGTTCCCTGTTCGAATGTATTCGAACAGTTTCCTTTAAATTTGACCTAAAAGATATATTTTGGAATGAAATTGTGATTTTCATCCCAAAATATCTTTTGGGACACTGTTTTTGGAACGACCTCGGGATGATAAATTTGGGACGAAAAATTTCATCCCTGAAGAGCACTATAATTTGGGACGAAAAAATTCATCCCTAAAGAGCACTTCTGCTGTAGTGTATATATAATTTATTACAATTTTAAACAGATATACTTCCCAAACGCAAAGCAACGCTTGCACCATCCCCATCCATTACCGACTCCCTATGTGGTTCACCTACCATCAATAGTGGGCCAGCATCACCAGATACAGAATAGGGTATTTTATCAAATTAAATGACACATTTAATGCTCGATTTAAGTAATCTATATTATTAAAATAAATAAATTTAATAAATATGTGTGACTTAATTACTATATCTATAGTTGTTGTAAGCCAGAGCCGAGGTCAAGGCACCATGAAAGGTGTCTGCATAGAGAAAGTAAGGAAAGTATTTAACATTAAAGTTGATATTACTAATGATCACATCAATGGCTCCAAGGATTCGGTAGCTAGGCTTGCTTTTTATGTTGGTACCCTTACTCGCATGTATGCACCGATGGCTACATCTTCCGGGGCTAAAGTTCCTGAAGATGTTAAAGAGCGCATCAAAAAACGTTGTTTGGTAATGAGCTACATCCCAAGGAACTAATTGTGACATGTTGATTTAAAATTAGTTTGTATTTATACTAATTGTTTGTATTTATGAAAGGACAAGTTTGAACTTAATTTTGGCCAGCGATAGGATCGACTAACGGTTGAGGAGTTGATGTCAAATGCATTCCAAAGGTACAAAGGTTGATGTCATGCACACTATCATAAGTTTAGTACTACGATAGAGGCGTGTCAAAACCCATTCCAAGAATGCCACCAAACAAATGAGAGAAGGTTTGTAAAATGTTTAAAGATCATGCTTATCAAGTAATTTCACTGCTATCTTTTTTTTAATAGTATATGGTAGATGTATTAAACAGATAGTTATAATATTTCTTTTAGCAATGGAGTACTGTGAACAAAGCAAATAGATCAAATTTAACGATACACCATTATGCGGATTCTCGATCTTTTCATCGTTTGTTTAGAAAAATGGTCAGTTATTCTAGTCCCCATTAAATATTAAGATATACATTTTTCTGATTTAAGTTCTAATCTAGATTTCCTTTCTGCAGCAAGAAGAAAGTCCTGCTGACTATGATCTAACTCAATTGTATGCTAAAGCACATAAAACTCGTGATGGTGCTTGAACCAATCCCAAAGCAGAGGCAAATTATGTAAGTTAAATTTTATTTAATTCAAATTTAATACAATATGTTTATTACTTATATTAACTTTAATGTTTTTTTTGTAGGACAAGATGATATCTCTTAAGGAAACTACTGCGGATCCATTTAATAAATCATCTGTCAACGATGCTTAGATCATTTCTTAAGTTCTTGGATCATGTTTTGGATATTTGAGAGGTTGAGGATGTTGTGTGAAGCCATCCTCCACATCATCATCATTTTCTAAAGCCAAATCGAATGACAACAAGACTAAGGTATTAGAGGAATCAGCATTTGAGATAAAACGTTTAAGGTCCAAGGAAAAGGAATTGCTGACCCAATTAGATCAAGCAGCAGATTTTGAGGCGAGATTAGAAGAGAACGTGCAGAAGAGATTGGAGTTGAATAACCAAAAAATGTTTGAACAGTGACAGCTAATGATATCTCAAAACTCTATGCCACCACCACAATCTTAAAATTTATTATTTCTTTAATTTTCTTTCAATTATGATGTTCCAAAATATTTGATCAATTGTGATGTTTGAATTACAATTTCTGCAATATTAGTATGATATTTTTTAATAAATTATGTTATGTAAGATTAATAACATTCGAATAGTAAATAACTTGTTCAAATGGTCAATTACAATTTATAAATCCATTTGAACAAAAAAATACACATTTGAACAAAAACTAACCCATTTGGAAGACAACCGAGTAACACAGTCTGTATGATGATTCAAACAATAAAATATTTATTCGATATTAATGTGCAAAACCCCGTTCAAATAGACAAAATTTTTGAAAATAAAAGTCTGTTTGAACGAACAAAATTTATGTTAAAAAACAAATCATTTGAAAATGTTATTCGTTTGAACGCATAAAATTTGTTCGAACATTCATTCTATTCAAACAAGATCAAATATGGTCATAGTTCGAATAAAAAATTCTTATAATTCGAACGGTGCATGTCGGTTCAAACGGATAGGTTTCCATTTGAACGGTTTGTTAAGATGAAAATAATTCTTATAAAATAAAAAACCGTTCGAACGATTTCGATTGGATTAGCCCAATTTCATTTCTAAATATGATTTTTTGAGATGAAAATTCTGTCTCCAAACACATCTCGAGACAAAATTTTTTCATCTCTAAAAATATTTAGGGACGAATTTTGGATTTTTGGAGACAAAATGATTTGTCTCAAAAAACCCAAACTCTTGTAGTGAAATGCCTAATCAGATTTGCTACATGTTTATTTCTACTCAAAAGCATGCATGTAATTAGTGTGTGTGTGTATATATATATATATATATATATATATATATCTCTTACTAATTCATGGGTTTGATTCGAAAATATATATCTCTATAATTAAGATCCACTATAAGAAAAAGTAAGTATTTGTGATAAATTATATGCGATAGAAATGACTATTTAAGACCAAAATATACTTATTTTGATAGAAAATAATTATTTTGATAAAAAATAATTGATTACATCTGAGTAAATTTCTTGTAGTATTTATCATATCAAGTTTGTTCTTGCCCAAAATCAACCTTAATTGATTTGCCATGATATATATACACATGTATATATACACACATGATATATACATGACACCATGACACGTATAAATGTATGCATGTATTTCAATGAAAGAATAATATGAGAGCCCCCAATCCCTGGATCTCCGGTCCTTTCAGGTTAGCTCTAGCTAGCATGCAGATAGTGACGAGTAGAACCATCATGTCTCAACAGATCGATATATGGAGGTGCGCGCCAATGCCTTGTTATGAAAGAACATATATGCATGAATAAAATATATAAAGAAGATAAATTATTAGTACGTACGTATTAGCCGTAAAAGCTAGGAAGAAAGAAAGATATAGATTCTGTCCACCAATATGATGATCAAATTATTCAAATTCTCTGTCAATATAGAGGGCTGTTCCTCCACATTGCAATTGGATTTTAATGAACACTATATATATATCCTCCTACTTAATTAATTTTTTGTTCTATGTATATATATAAACACGATAACTAGGAATTCTAGTTTCCAGTCGTATGTAAAGCACATAATCATAAGAATATTATATATATATATATTCACTTTTGCGTAATCTTTGATATTTTATTAATGTGATCTGATGCATTAATTTTATTAATACACAACCAATTATATTAGTGGAGTACACAAAAGAGTATGTAAAAATAATTTGACGTAAAAATTTTTTTTTGAAAAAACTAATTGTTTATGTGAAAAAGAAGAAGAAGAAAAAGGGGCCGGAGTGGTTCCGAAAGGGGATTGGGGGACTTGGTATATAACGACATCTTGAGAGGAATGTGAATAAAAAATCCAAATAGGAAAACCCACTCAAGGTTTCCTTTTCACGAGCAGCAGTTTATTTTAATTATTATTGAGGTCATGAGATAGCTTTCAATTAAGTGAGAAAGAAATACTCACCATGCAGAAGAATATATATATATATATATATATATATATATATATATATATATATATATTTATATGCATGGAGTTGGGCTGTAAAGCAAGCATAAAAGCCTGACAGAATTTTAACCAAGACCTCAAATAAGAAAGTATATATATAAAGAAATGATGTTTATACTAATAGAATTCACAAATATGCGTATTTGTTTTTTCACAAATAAGTCAATATAGGCCGATTCATATGAAAATTTTAATTTTTAATAGTTTTTTAACTTTTTTTAAATGAGTGTGCAACGTTTGTATAATTAATAACAATATCTAGTATTACTTATATATATATATGATAAATGATATTTACAACTGTGGAGTGTACAAACGTCACGCAATTTTTTTGAAAAAAATGAATAAATATGAGATTTATATAAAAAAAATTAATTTTTTTATAGTAAATTATACTATTTTTAAAAATAATTACACGTTACTTGCGCATATTTCATGATTATATATAGTATAACTATATATATATACACACACATACATGGAGTATGTAAATGTATGCTGCCCCGCTCACTTTCTTTTTGAGCAAAAGAGGAGTTGGGTACGTACAGTATTACTAGGCTTACTCTCAAGACGTACCACACAAAAACCTTAAATTCCCACATTAAGAAAAAATAAAAATAAAAAATTGTAAAAGGGAAGCTCCCTAGAACCCCCATATTTATATATATAATTGATTAATTAAATTCATTTTTGATGTCCATGTCGATTGGAAATAGATTGATCCCCCATTATAAGTTGCCTACACGTGGTGCATTACAACCGCAACACTTGGCGGCCGAATTTATCTAGTAGAATTTTGTAGACAAGGAAGGGGGAAAAAGACAGTCTTCAATTTAGTTTTTGCAGAGTATCATGGGAGATCATTGAGGCTGCGCGCCACATAGTTGTGTCGCATGGTGGCCAATTAATTTATTAATCTTTTTTGGCCATTAATTAGTAAGGAATATCCCGTGAATCATTAATTTAAGCTTTCTTCGGAGTATGGATTCAACTTAACTTATTTGAATTGAGTTTAAATTTAAATCTAGTATAATATTTAAATACATAATTTTTAAATTACTAAACATTATTCAACTCAAGATCTCTTTATATATGAGATCCACAACTTTCACTACAAGATAAATAGATTTTTGTGATCAAAATTTTACAACTAAAATGACTATTTCCGAAAACGAGTACATTTTTGTTAGAAATAGTCCTTTTAGTTGCAAAATTTTGATTGAAAAATCCGTTTTTCATGTAATGTTTTTTTAACTCAATACATTTTTACATGCAAGATCCATAACCAGTTTCAACTTCTCATAAAAACATATAAATTCATCTTAGGTAAGCCTCACAAAACTCACTCTACTATCTCAACTTACTATTATTTATAAAAAAGTTTAACTTATCTCAATTTAACTCAACATCCAAACATAGCATGAAAGTGTTTGATTTTGCACTAATTTTAAGTATCATGACCAGGCTTGATCTCATATTCATTCACGTACTATAATATAACTTGTAATGAATCAAATGAAAAAGAAGAACTCGAATTTGAGAACCCAACTTTGCACTTAATTAGTTGACTACATTAAGAAAATTATTTTGTTAATGGAGGAGATTAGGTGAATTTAGTCATTCCTTAATTTACAAGCTTTGCATCTGAATGACAATTAATTCTATGTCCCCATTCCTTTATTTTCTTACAAAGAAAAAGCATGCATGTGTGTGCACTACTTCCCCCACCCGGTCAACTTTGTCCATTAATTTAGGTTCTAATTTAAATTATTAAAAATAAAAGAACTTTTGAACATGAATATTAATTGATATATATATGTTAATTCTTAATTTCTAATGAATAATACTACATATAATCTTAGAGTACGTAAGTATTGTGTAGTTGTTTTGAAAAAGAATGTGTTTCATTATTTAAAAATTAATTTTTTTTTATGTAGATCTCATATTTATTTATTTTTTTATAATAATTATATGACAATTACGTACTCACGACTGTAATTATTATTTCTTATTTTTAATTTAGATTTTCAAATATTCTATTTTAATGGATTCAAGGAATTTTTGGCGAGGTATCGAAGTTTAAAATTGTGGTGAGAGATCACATTAAATAAAATAAAAAAGAAAAAAAAAGAGAGAAAAGAAGAAGAAAAACAACGTTGATGGGCTAAAAGAAAGAAAAACAAAAACAGCTGGACTGGATTGTCTCGTAGTGTTTGTCTTCTTAGATGAATTCTGATTGGAATTGCTTTGGTAAATGGGTCCCCCTTGCATCCCCTTATTTGGCTCAAACTTGAGGTTTCTTTTTGGATTCTTTTGGAGGTAAACTTGAAATGATGTGTGAGAGAGAAGGTTTTGAGTGGCGTTTTAACCAGTTGACATTGACAAATGCTAGTGCTGCTACTCATCATCTTGCCCTGCAGCTCTGCTCTATAATGTAAACGGTAACTCTCAAAGCAATGGATTCTTTCATAAAAACCAATCAAGCTTTAATATATATTAGTAGTTTTGAATAAATTTTGACGCTTACTTTACGTATGCATGTCATAATCAATCTTCCAAACCTTTTCCCACTTCCCTGTATTGCTCGTAGTTGTTAGCAGTGCATCACAATTCGGCAATAAAAATTATGAGGATAAGAGGAGTGATAAAGAGATCCAAAATTTTTGGAGTGATAAGAATGAGAATCCTCACAACGATTTCATAATCAGTTGAAAGAGTTTGAGTGGTTGAGAAGATTTGGGGTCATCAAGTTCAAACCAAAAGGTAGTTCAACAAGATGAGAAGAAATTGCATGGCATAACAGCTCAATCGGATCAAGTATTTATTGAAGAATAATGCATCATTCTTGAGTTTAAGTCCAGATACACTTTATTTTGAATCGGTCAAACAACAGAGTCCATGCATATTGTTAGTTTTTTTGAATAATTGTTGGTTGTTAGCTGGCCACGTAGTGCAGATTTCTTTATGTATTTTTTTTTTTATTTAAATTGGAACCAATGTATAGAGAGGGTTCACGTCTTTGGTTTTTTCAATTTCAGAAGGAATACATAAGACTTTTTATTCATATCAGAGTCTCTTGTTTTATTTTTCTCTTCTTGGTATCTCAGCCAGGTTGTGAGCACCCAACTCATTTCTTCCCTTTGCCATGACGTCCTTTCTCTAAATGTCATCAATTTTATTACTCTCAGACTCACTCCAGCAAACTACCCTTTGTGGCGTGAACAAGCATTAGCTTTAGCAGAAAGTCAAGAACTAGTTAAACATCTCATCATAGAAGACACAGCTCCCACCAAACATACCACTCCAACTTCAAACCCAGATACAGACAACAACGTACTTGCAACACTCATAGAAAGTTTCATAGCCTGGCGCAACTCTATCGTCTTCTTCATGGGTGGATCAAAAGGGACTAGTGTTTTAAATACTGTACCGTACCGGTTATTGATCTGGTACATGTATTACATTTGTTTCATACCGGCCATATCGGCTGATATTTCGGCTTGTATCAGCCTACATTTCGGCCCGTACCGGCCAGTATTTAGGCCTTTACTATTTTTTTTTCATTTCTTCAAACTGTAAGTTCATTTTTTTATTCCCAATTCAGACCAAACTATTTATAATTCATATATATGTATTTATATATAATTTAATCATATATAGACTATTATTTTGAAATATAATTTATTCATAAATCAACTATTCCGAAATGGTACACGAAACGGTACTGGTACTGAAATAT
Organism: Carya cathayensis; assembly: GCA_011037825.1. Lineage (NCBI taxonomy): Eukaryota > Viridiplantae > Streptophyta > Magnoliopsida > Fagales > Juglandaceae > Carya > Carya cathayensis. The sequence goes on along the minus strand of QGSO01000249.1, from coordinate 1,160,496 downwards.
TTTGTTCTAGTGCCTTGATCAGTACGGCCTTCGATACGGTATTCAAAACTTTAATAGGGACTCTCTTAGAAGAAGCTCTTGGACTTGTTGTTGGCTTAGATACAGTGGGAAGCTCTCAAAAATTCATATGCTCAAGATTCGCAGGAGTGTGAATTTACATTGCAACAACAATTAACTTATCTTTGCAAGGATGAAGATAAAACTGTCGCTGACCACATTCACATGTTTAAAGGCTTGTGTGACAATCTCGGAGCCATTGGAAAACCTGTCTCCAACAAAGAAAATTTATTCTATTTGCTTTCTAGTCTTGGTCCTCAATATGAGACTTTTACTATTACCATGTTAAAGCCACCAAGGCATACTTACCATGAGTTAGTGTCACAACTTAAAAGTCTAGATCAGCAATGAAGCTGGTTTTTTGGTAACACAGATCTCACAACTCGCCAGTTCTCTCCTCAACTAGTTTTCTATGGTCAACAATAGCGTCCTCAGCAACAATTCTCCACGAGATATCGAGGAAATTCACAACAATTCACATCAACAGAGCGTGGCTTTCAAACTCAACAACCCAGGAATAACAGTAGAGATCACTCAGACAACTCGGCATCCAACATAAGGCAACGTCATCCTCCACCTCCTAGTGAACGCCGTATGACTCCTGCAGAGAGAGATTTGTATCATGAAGAAAGATGCTAGTACTGTGGAACAATGGGTCATATTGCAAAGATCTGCTGATGGGTACCCAAGAAGCCTACTCAGCTTGAGGAGATCCCTCAAGCTCTTGCAACTCTTACCTTGGACAACACTATTTTGGATATAGAGTGGACTGTTGATACTAGAGCCTCTAATCACATGAGAGGTAAGTCAGGTATGTTGTCTAATATTCGCAAATATGTGGGATTTGATTTAGCACTTATTGGAGATGGTTCTTCCTTGCCTATTGTTGAAGTTGGTGATACAAATATAAAACAAAATGCAGCTACTTTACCTTTTCAAAATGTATTGTTAGTTCTTGATCTAATTAAGAATTTGAAATCTGTGAGCCAATTAACCACTGAATTTCCAGTAAATTGTGAATTCTCTGATATTGATTTTTGTGTTAAGGAATGGGAAATAGGACAACCTATGATAAAAGGGAAGCGCAAGGGTGATCTCTATATTCTCTCCAATTCGCCGAAATTGCATTTTTCACATTGTTTTAAATCCAATTCGGCTGAAGTTTGGCATCAACGTTTAGGACATCCACAATTTTCGGCTTTACAATTAATGAAAAATAAGGGGTTGATTGAAGTTGTAGGAGCTTCTAAATGTGAAGTGTCAACATCTTTGTGATAGTTGTCACTTAGGAAAACTTAGTAGATTACCTTTCTCTTGTTCTGAACATTCAAGTGTTGTTGTATTTGACAAATTCATTGTGATTTGTAGGGCCATGCTCCAGTTTTATCTATTGAAAAATTCAGATATTATGCTTGTTTAGTGGATGGGTTTTCTAAATATATATGGATTATTCCTCTGCAACATAAATCTGATTTTTTTATGCATATTTGGTTTTTGAAAATTATGTGGTAAGGCAGTTTAACAAACAAATAAAAGTTTCTCATTCAGATGGTGGATGTGAGTTTCTTAACTCAAGATTGACATCTCATTTTTTGAAAATTGGCATAGTTCATCAAATATCATGTCCTCATACTCCTGAGCAGACCGGTATGGTTGAATGATGCCATAGAATTATTCAAGAGTTAGGAATGACCATGCTTTTTCATTATGGTGCCCCTTTATTTCTATGGGTAAAAGCGTTTATTACGGCTGTTTATCTTATCAATCGGTTACCATCATCAGCCATTAATTTTGAAACCCCATATTTTATGCTGCATGGAACTCATCCCATATATTATTCACTTAGAGTTTTCGGTTCTAAATGTTTTCCATACACATCCGATACACGACGTCATAAACTTGATCCTAAAACTGTTTTGTGTGTCTTTGTTGGCTATAGTGATCAATATAAAGGATACAAGTGTTTTCATCCTTCTAGCAGAAATTTTTTATGTTTCTCAGCTTGTTGTTTTTGATGAGTTAATTTTTCCATACAAGCAATCTTGCTCTACAACAACTACTTCTAATTCATCTCATGCTATTAGTATTTTTGACACTTGGATTTCACAAACTAAACATTGATTTTCATAGAAAGACTACATCATCTATGCCACCTTGTACAAGTACTATGCCTTCAGTTGTACCTGATGCTTTAATTATGCAGCAAGGCAAAAGTTTTGAACATTTCAATGTGTTACCTTTGGCTCCTAATCAACTTACACAAACTCCACTTGAAGATAGCAGCTCGACAATGCCTTCATCTGATGATCATGTAGTTCTATCCATGCCCGATGTTCAGCATTCACAAGCCACGAGTTCAACACAAGAGGTTGTCTCTTCACCTTTTGCTAATGACACAGTGCAACCTTCTTTCTCAATGGTCACCAGATCTCAACGTGGAGTAGTTAAACCAAATCCAAAGTATGCCATGGTAGACACAACTTCTACTGTTCCTCGAGAGCCTCGCAATATTCGATTAGCATTGGCTTATCCGAGTTGGAAAGCTGCTATGGAAGAGGAACTTGCAGCTTTACAACAAAATGAAACTTGGTGTTGAACCTAAGGTTTCAAGTTTTGTATAATTATATATCTACACATAGATTTTGATGATAAGAAATGAATTCAAAGAATGAAAGAGTCTCAAGCTCAAGTTGTCCACACAATAGAGTCAAGCACATCAAGGAACCAAGCATGAGCAAAAAGGGAACAAGTTCACATTAAAGTCATAGAGTAATATTGTAAATCTCTGAAAAATTTGAAATTAGGATTAAGGCTCAAAAATTAATATTTTATCATAAAGCATTAAAATACATTTTCTACATGTGCATGGATATTTTGAAAATTAAATTTGAAAAATTTGAAAGATAATTGATTGTCATCTTTCACGTGTGCATGACATGATTAAAGGTTTGAACTTTAAAAATATTAAAGATGATTGATTGTCATCTTTCACATGTGCATGTTTTATTTGAATATTTTCAAAAGTGATTGATGCTTTTCTTGACTTATGCAAAAGGAAGATGTCTTTGTTTGAAATATTTGAAAAGTAAAGTGTGCTCCTTTTGTCATATGCAAAAAGTAAAAGATTATGTTTGAAATTTTTGAAAAGCAAAATGTGCTCCTTTTGTCATATGCAAAAAGTAAAAGATTAGGTTTGATTTTTTTGAAAAGCAAAGTGTGCTCCTTTTGTTATATGCAAAAAGTAAAAAGATTAGGTTTGATTTTTTTTGAAAAGTGAATGATGATGTCTTTGACATGTGAATCTTTTTAAATTTGATGATGTCTTTCACATTCACAACACCAAGAGCATACAACATTCATTCAAAGCTTTCATTCTCTCTTCTCTATACATTGAGCCTTAACCCTTGTTCATTTTGAGAGATATAGTTTGCGCTGTATTGTTCTTATTTCACTCATTGAGGGGTGTTTTCTGATAACCTACCCACTATCAGCTCTTATATCAGTAAAAGGGTGTGTATAACCCTTGTATGTGTAGAAAGTGTTCTACACAAGGAATAGTTGAATCACCACGTGTAAGGTGATTGCAAGTGTAGAGGGTGTTCTACACGGATCCTTTGTAGCGGTGTTGTTCAAAGGTGTAATATGTTTCTATCTCCACCTGAAGGAGGTTGAATAGTGAATTCGGGGATTCTCAAGGAGTAGCTTGAAGCGAGGACGTAGGCAGTGGGATCGAACCTCGTTAACATACTGAGTTTGCTTCTCTCTTACCCTTACTCTTTATATTTATTGTTGTTTCATATTTTGTTTATATTTTATATTGTATATTTAATTTATAATTATTTTTTTTTAAATATAACTCAATTCACCCCCTCTTGTGTTAGTCATCTGAGCAACAATTAGTATTAGAGCTAAAGCTCTATTATAAGATTAACTATCTTTTTAGTTAAGATCTTATGGCTAACATTGCAGTTTCATTTGGTGAAGGTCAATCTAGTAGTCGGCCTCCACTTTTTTGTAGAGACAATTACTCATTCTGGAAAGTTAGAATGAGAATATTCCTTCAGACTCAAGGTCGAGAAATATGGAAATGTATTGTAAATGGAACTTATATTCCAACAAAAGTGATTGATGGAGTAAAGGTCAAAAAGGAAGAAGAAGAGTTTGATCGTGAAGACAATAGACTTTATACTTTAAATTTAACTGCTATGAATTTATTATATAATGCTCTTAATAGTAATGAGTTTAATAGAGTAATGACTTGCGCTACGACAAAGGAAATTTGGGATAACTTAGAAGTTACTTATGAAGGAACTTCTCAAGTCAAGGAATCAAAAATTTATATTCTTACTCATAAATATGAAATGTTTAAGATGAATGATGATGAATCTATTTCTAGTATGCACACTCGTTTTACTAACATCATAAATAGTTTGACAGCTCTTGGCAAAGTTTATTCCAAAGTGGAGATGGTAAGAAAAATTCTTAACTCTCTACCAAAACGTTGGAAATCAAAAGTGACAGCGATTCTTGAAGCTAGAGACCTCAAGAAACTCGAAGTAAATGAACTCAACGGGTCACTTATCACCCATGAGTACACATTGAAAAGAGGAGAAGAAGAAGGAAAGCCAAAGAAGAGCTTGGCATTTAAAGCTGTTCCTCATGAAAGTGAAAGTGATGAAGATGAGGAAAATGACGACAAAGATGAAGAAGTTGCGATGATAACAAGAAGAATTCAGAGGTTCTTAAAGAAAAATAAAACTCCTCCGAGGAAATCCTTCAAAAAGTTTTCCAAGAAAGATTCAGGTAAAAATGACACTTTAATTTGTTATAAATGCAATAAGCCTGGTCATATCAAGCCAGATTGTCCTCTGCTAAAGAAAGATCGAAACAAAGGCAAGAAAGCAATGAAAGCTACATGGGATGATGATTCAAGTAGCTCAGATAGTGAAGCAAGCAATAGAGAATCAACAAATCTTTGTCTTATGGCTAAAGATGACATTGAGGTAACAAATCTTGATAATATTGAAAATCCTTCATATGAAAAATTGCAAAATGTTTTAGAAGAGGTATATGAGGAATTTGAAAAATTGGGTATCAAGTATACTGCTTTGAAAAAGAAAAATTTCTTCTTTAACAAATGAAATTGATATTTTAAGAAAAGAAAGTATTGTTTTGAAAGATGAAAATCTTGAGTTGAAGAAGAAGAAAACTGATTTAGAAAATATTGTTGAAAACTTTACGAATGGAAAAAGAAATTTTGAAAAACTTCTTGGTAGTCAAAATGTGTTTTTGACAAGGCAGGCTTGGGATATATGCCAAAACAAAAATACAAACCTTATAAAAACTTCTTTGATAATCATTCTACATCAAAATCCAATATTCAAAATTCTTTTCATAATAAGTTTGTCAAAAAAGGATACTATTATAATCACTCAAGATCTTCATATATGTCACATGCTATTTGCAATTTTTGTAATAGAAATGGTCATAATTATCATGCTTGTCCTATTAGAAGAAAGCATACAATGACTATTAGGGCCATATGGGTACCTAAAAATCTTGTTTCTTCTAATACTAATAAATAAAGGACCCAAAGAACTTGGGTACCAAGAAAAATCATTTTAATTGTTTTTATAGGTATGCATGAAGTCCTCTACAAGCAAAAACAAATGGTTTTTAGATAGTGGATGTTCAAGACACATGACGGGAGACAAGACTAAGTTCTTTGATCTTAGATCTAAAGAAGAAGGACACGTGACATTTGGAGACAACTCGAAAGGGAAGATCGTGGGAATAGGTAAAATTGGTAATAAATCTTCTCTCATAATTGAAGATGTTCTACTTGTTGAAGGTCTAAAACATAATCTTTTGAGTATAAGTCAATTATGTGATAAAGATTTACAGTTACTTTCAAAATGGATAAGTGCATTATTTTGAATGATCATGATTGTAATATTTGTTTTACTGCTTTTAGAAGCAACAATGTTTATACAATCGATTTTGAAGAAATTACCTTACAAGATACTATTTGTTTTTCAGCTCAAAATGAAACTAGTTGGCTATGGCATAGAAGACTAGGTCATGCTAACATGGAACTTATTTATAAACTTTCAAAAAATGATCTTGTGAGAGGTTTACCAAAAGTAAATTTTCTTAAAGACAAAATTTGTGATGCATGCCAATTTGGTAAACAAACAAAAACTTCTTTTAAAACTAAAAAACATATTTCCACTACTAGACCACTGCAACTGATACACATGGATCTTTTTTGGACCAAATAGAGTTGCAAGTTTAGGAGGAAAACATTATGCTTTTGTTATTGTTGATGATTTCTCTAGATATACTTGGGTCATTTTTCTTGCTCATAAAGATGAGGCACATAATGTTTTTACCAAGTTATGCAAGAGAATTCAAAATAAAAAGGGTTATACTATTTCAAGTATTCGAAGTGATAGGGGAAAAGAGTTTGTTAATAAAAATATTGAAACTTTTTGTGATAAAAATGGTTTTGTGCATAATTTTTCTGCTCCTCGAACTCTTCAACAAAATTGGGTAGTAGAGAGGAAAAATAGATCTCTTCAAGAGATGGTAAGAACAATGCTTAATGAGAACAACTTGCCTAGTTATTTTTGGGTCAAAACAGTAAGTACTGCATGTTATGTTATAAATAGAGTTATGCTAAAATCTAAATTAGATAAAACTCCCTATGAGCTTTGGAATGAGAAAAAGCCCAAAATTGGTTACTTTCATGTATTTGGATGCAAATGTTTTATTTTGAATGACAGGGATAATTTAGACAAATTTGATGCAAAATCTGATGAAGGTATCTTTCTCGGATATTCTACTAATAGTAAAGCTTATAGAGTATTCAATAAAAAGATTTTGACTGTACAAGAATCTATGCATGTAGTATTTGATGAATCTAATTCTCTACTCTCCAAGAAATCCATTGATGAAGAAACAGGAGGTATAAATAATACAGAAAGTCTCAATCTCAACAAAGAGAACATAATAGAGGAAGTCCAACATGGAGACATTAGGAAAGATCATCAAAATTTAATACAAGATGTAACCAAACAGTGGAAATTTGTGAAAGATCATCCAGTGGAACAAATTCTGGGAGAACCTTCACAAGGTGTAAGCACTCGATCATCTCTTAGAAAAATATTTGCAATCATACTGCTTTTCTATCTCAGATTGAACGTAAAAATATTGATGAAGCACTTCTTGATGAATCTTGGATTCTAACTATGCAAGAAGAACTTAATCAATTTGAAAGAAATGATGTTTGGACACTTGTTCCTAGACCCATAAATCATACTATTATTGGAACAAAATGGGTTTTTAGAAACAAGAAAGATGAGTCCAGAGTCATTACTAGAAATAAGGCTCAACTTGTAGCCCAAGGTTTCAATCAATCAGAAGGAATCGATTATGATGAGACATATGCACCAGTCGCAAGATTAGAAACTATTCGAATGCTACTTGCATATGCTTGTTATAAAGATTTCAAACTTTTTCAAATGGATGTTAAAAGTGCTTTCTTAAACGGTTTTATAAATAAAGAGGTATATGTTGAGCAACTTCCAGGTTTTGAAAATCATATTTCTCCAAATCATGTTTTCAAACTCACAAAAGCACTATATAGACTCAAACAAGCTCCTAGAGCTTGGTATGAGAGACTCAGTGGTCTCTTGATTGAAAAAGGTTTTTCAAGAGGAAAAATTGATACAACTTTTTCATTAAATATGAAAATGATGATATTCTTTTGATTCAGATTTATGTTGATGATATAATATTCGGTGCTACTAATGAAAATATGTGCCAAGTTTTTGCTAAGACTATGCAGAAAGAATTTGAAATGAGCATGTTGGAAGAGCTTACATTCTTTCTCGGATTGCAAATTAAGCAAGCAAAAAGTGGGACATTCATCAATCAATCGAAATATATTAAGGAATTGCTGAAGAAGTTTGGGATGGAAGGTGCTAAGGTAACTGGAACACCAATGAGCCCATCTACTAAACTTGATAAAAATGAATGCGGTAAACCAGTTGATTCAAAAGTATATCGAGGTATGATTAGTAGCTTATTATATTTGACAGCCAGTAGACCAGATATTATGTTTAGTATGTGCTTATGTGCACGCTTTCAATCATCTCCAAAAGAATCACATTTAATTGCAGTTAAGCGCATTCTTAGATATTTTAGTGGTACAATTAACTTAGGGTTATGGTACCCTAAGCACACATCTTTCGATCTAATCAGCTACACAGATGCAGATTATGCTAGTTGTAAAATAGATCGAAAAAGCACTAGTGGAGCATGTCACTTCTTAGGTCATACACTAGTTTCCTGGTTTAGTAAAAAATAAAATTCTGTCGCACTATCTACTGCTGAGGCAGAATATGTTGCTGCGGGTAGTTGTTGTACTCAAGTTCTTTACATGAAGCAACAATTTGAAGATTTTAAACTCATGTATAATCACATTCCAATAAAATGTGATAATACAAGTGCTATAAATCTTTCAAAGAACCCAATACAACATTCTAGAACTAAGCATATTGAAATAAGATATCATTTTCTTCGAGATCATGTGCAGAAAGGCGATATAGTACTAGATTTCACAAACACACATGATCAGTTAGCAGATATATTCACAAAACTTTTACCAGAAGATAGATTATGTATGATTAGAAGAGAAATAGGTATGATGCATGTTATGAATATCTCTTAAAAGATAGACCAAAGTTCATAAAAATAGAGAGATATTTTTTTTAAATACTTTTATATAAACTTGAGGTTCTTAGCCTCTTATTTGAGACGTTCATTCTCTTCATACAATATTATGTTATCCCTATCCATGGGAACTGGCAAGCGGAATGAAGAATCCAATAGAGATTTCAACTGTTTCTTCTGCCGAATGATTCCTTCTCTTGTGTGAGTCTCTTGAACAATTCGTTGAAGTACAACAATTTGTTCTTTAAGCCTTTCAACCTCATGATTTTTGGCTTGTACCCGCTGGGAAAAAGCAACAATAGAGAATGAGTAGCGAGTCCCGAGACTCACCAAGTCGTAGATAGAAACAGAGTTTGACTTATTAGCCAAACTATTATTCTCTTGCTGCAACATGACACTAATGGTAGCTGCAGAAAGGACAGGAGATTGAGGTGTAGAATACTTCATGGATGGATCTAGAGGAATGTTAGAAGAATGAGCCATTGAGAAAAGAACTGAAAACTTAAAGCGAGAATGTTGAAAGAATGCAGATGAGTTATAGAGATGAGAATAAGATTTGATGCAAATCGGGTGAACTTTAAGACTGATTTTATAGAGATAGCATAAAAAACAAGACAAACTATTGTCTCTTTAAATCTTATTTAGTCAAAAGAAATGCAAGATATGCTGGACACACATTGTCAAAAGTTTTCTTACTAAGCCAGCGAGATTAACAGTAGATTGTCCCTATTTTTCTAGTAACTGATGAACCTCTGCTGTTATCTGCCGATATCTGCAACATGGCACTAATGGTAGCTGCAGAAAGGATAGGAGATTGAGGTGTAGAATACTTCATGGATGGATCTAGAGGAATGTTAGAAGAATGAGCCATTGAGAAAAGAACTGAAAACTTAAAGCGAGAATGTTGAAAGAATGCAGATGAGTTATAGAGATGAGAATAAGATTTGATGCAAATCGGATGAACTTTAAGACTGATTTTATAGAGATAGCATAAAAAACAAGACAAACTATTGTCTCTTTAAATCTTATTTAGTCAAAAGAAATGCAAGATATGCTGGACACACATTGTCAAAAGTTTTCTTACTAAGCCAGCGAGATTAACAGTAGATTGTCTCTATTTTTCTAGTAAACGATGAATCTCTACTGTTATCTGCCGATGTTGACCTTGTATCTGAACCTTTTTTCGTTCCAGCTCATCTATTCGTGGTTGCAGATCATGAGCATACCAATCTGTAAATTTTTTCAACTCTTTGTTTTCTTGCTTTAGCATTTTATTCTCTCTATCCTTATTAGCAAACTTCTGTCGTAACTCAGATATTTGGATGTTAAGATGATCAATCTCACTTACTCTCGCTATTAACCTCCGAGACATGATCGTAACAGAGGCAACATATATTGACTACTGAGCATTCTTGATTCTGCAATAATCTCAGAATCAGCACTACTAGAAAAACGGTTGTATGCTCCTATCATGGTATTGACGGCCTCAGGAGAGAAGATTGATGGTTGATGCGTCAAGGGTTCCTGATTCAAGTCTGGAACATTCATGGAAGAGAATTGTTCAGCCATTCTATCGTTATGGAAAAATAGAACTCAGGTCAAGAAGCGATGTATATTTTATTTTGTATCCGATAGGTGAAAACGATCATTTTTTTATAGAAACTCAGAGCCTTCAATCACGTTTGTCAACAACATCAGGCGATTGTTTAAATCTCCAGCCGTACGAAATTCATAGAGTTAGGCCTCGAGACTTTGCAGCACTTGTCGGGTCACGGACAGCTCCCTTTTTCAACTATCTACAGTGTCTATTAATGCACCATTTTCTTCAGTCTATTTACTTGCTGCCGATCCTTTTTAATGATGCCAAAAGGGGGAGAAGTTTTAGACTAGAACATTAACATTGTTTAAATTTCTAAACTTGTTATATATGCTTGAAATTATATTTTATATTTTTTCTTGAAAAACTAATGCACATTTTTAGGGGGAGCTTAAGTATTAATACAGGTTTCAGGTTCTATCAAGTATTTGCCATCATCAAAAAGGGGGAGATTGTTGAACCTAAAGTTTCAAGTTTTGTGTAATTATATATCTACACATGGATTTTGATGATAACAAATGAATTCAAAGAATGAAGGAGTCTCAAGCTCAAGTTGTCCACACAATGGAGTCAAGCACATCAAGGAACCAAGCATGAGCAAGAAGGGAACAAGTTCACATTAAAGTCATAAAGTAATATTGTAAATCTCTTAAAAATTCGAAATTAGGATTAAGGTTCAAAAATTAATATTTTATCATAAAGCATTAAAATACATTTTCCACATGTGCATGAATATTTTGAAAGATAATTGATTGTCATCTTTCACATGTGCATGACATGATTAAAGGTTTGAACTTTGAAAATATTAAAGATGATTGATTGTCATCTTTCACATGTGCATATTTTATTTGAATATTTTCAAAAGTAATTGATGCTTTTTTTGACTTATGCAAAAGGAAGATGTCTTTGTTTGAAATATTTGAAAAGTAAAATGTGCTCCTTTTGTCATATGCAAAAAGTAAAAGATTAGGTTTGAAATTTTTGAAAAGCAAAGTGTGTTCCTTTTGTCATATGCAAAAAGTAAAAGATTAGGTTTGATTTTTTTGAAAAGCAAAGTGTGCTCCTTTTGTCATATGCAAAAAGTAAAAAGATTAGGTTTGATTTTTTTTGAAAAGTGAATGATGATGCTTTTGACATGTGAATCTTTTTAAATTTGAATATGAAGTCTCATATGCCTATAAATAGATCATTTGAGAGCTTCACATTCACAACACCAAGAGTATATAACATTCATTCAAAGTTTTCATTCTCTCTTCTCTATGCATTGAGCCTTAACCCTTGTTCATTTTGAGAGATATAGTTTGCGCTGTATTATTCTTATTTCACTCATTGAGGAGTGTTTTCTGATAACCTACCCACTATAAGCTCTTGTATCAGTAAAAGGGTGTGTATAACCCTTGTGTGTGTAGAAAGTGTTCTACACAAGGAATAGTTGAATCACCACGTGTAAGGTGATTGCAAGTGTAGAGGGTGTTCTACACAGATCCTTTATAGCGGTGTTGTTCAAAGGTGTAATAGGTTTCTATCTCCACCTGAAGGAGGTTGAATTGTGAATTCGGGGATCCTCAAGGAGTAGCTTGGGGCGAGGACGTAGGCAGTGAGGCCAAATCTCGTTAACATACTGAGTTTGCTTCTCTCTTACCCTGACTCTTTATATTTATTGTTGTTTCATATTTTGTTTATATTTTATATTGTATATGTAATTTATAATTGTTATTTTTTTAAATATAACTCAATTCACCCCCCTCTTGTATTAGTCATTTGGGTAACACTTGGAAACTAGTTCCACGATCAGAATCTATGCATATTATTAGATGGCATTGGGTGTTCAAACCAAAACTCAAACCCGATGGGTCTCTGGATCGACTCAAGGCTCATTTGGTTGCACAAGGGAATCATCAAATTGATGGAATTGATTTCACTGAAACATTTTCTCTAGTCATCAAACTGGGTAGAATACGAATGATTCTGATTGTGGCTCTTGTTAAGAAATGGTCTATTCGACAACTAGATGTAAAAAATTCTTTTTTACATGGCTTGATCTCGAAAGAAATATACACGAATCAACCACCAGGAATGATTGATCAGCAGCATCCAAACCATGTTTGTAAATTCCAACGAGCTCTCTACGGCCTGAAACAAGCACTTCGTGCTTGGTTTGATCACTTTAGTTCTTTTCTTCTTAAATATGGATTGTTTTGCAGTTTAGCTGATCCATCTATATTTGTTTTTCATTCTGATCATGGTTCACTAATTTTGCTTCTTTATGTGGATGATATGCTGCTTACATGATCAACTGATGAGCTTGTCAACTCTTTTATTCACCTCCTTGGTAGTGAGTTTGCAATGAAAGACTTAGGGCCAGCTCACCATTTTCTTGGCATCGAGATTTCTCAAACACCTGATGGTTTTCATCTCTTACAAACCCATTATGCTCTTACCATACTCGAGAAAATAGACATGGTTGATTGTAACCTATGGGTACACCTTTAGAGCAAAAACAAAATATTCTCATAAGGTTATTGCTCTAGAGGACCAAAGTTATTTTAGAGGAATTGTTGGTTCTTTACATTATCTTACCCTTACACGTCCAAATCTCTCATTTAGTGTTAATTATATATCTCAATTTATGCTTGCTCCCATTGTAGTACACTTAAAAATGGTTAAGCGTATTCTTCGATATGTCAAAGGAATATTTCACTTGGGATTGCATTTTTATTCACATACTACACTTGATCTGTGTGCATTTTCATATGCAAATTAGGCTGGTTGTTCAACCACTAAACGTTCCACCACAAGTTATTGCACTTTCCTTGGACGAAATCTCATATTATGGTGTGCAAAGAAGCAACATACTATCTCCCGCTTGAGTACCATAGCTGAGTATCGAGCTATTGCAAATACTAAAGCTGAATTGACATGGTTGACCTTTATCTTGAAAGATATTCAAATTTCAACATCATCTCTTCCAATTATGTACTGTGACAAACTCAATGCGCTACATATGACAGTTAATCTTGTTTTCCATGCACGGAGTAAACACATCAAATTGGACTATTATTTTGTGCGAGAATGAGTTGCCCTAGGTCAACTTATCACTCGACATATTTCTACCGATCAACAAGTTGCCGATCTCTTCACCAAACCAATGTCTAAAAGTTGCTCTCAATTATTTTCGGACCAAACTGTGCCTTCAGCCCTAGCATAGTTTGCATGAGGGTGTTAGCAATGCATCACAATTCGGCAATAAAAATTATAAGGATAAGAGGAGTGATAAGGAGATCCAAAAATCTTGGAGTGATAAGGATGAGAGTTTGAGTGGAAAGAGTTTGAGTGGTTGAGAAGACTTGGGTTCAACAAGTTCAAACCAAAAAGTAGTTCAACAAGATGAGAAGAAATTGTATGGCATAACAGCTCAATCGGATCAAGCATTTATTGAAGAATAATGCATCATTCTTGAGTTTATGTCCAGATACACTTTATTTTGAATCGGTCAAGCAACAAAGTCTTTGCATATTGTTAGTTTTTTTGAATAATTGTTGGTTGTTAGCTGGTCACGAGATCATAGTGCAGATTTATTTATGTATTTTTTTATTTAAATAGGAACCAATATATAGAGAGGGTTCACGTCTTTTGTCTTTTTAATTTTAGAAGGAATACAGACTTTTTATTCATATAAGAGACTCTTGTTTTATACAAGGGATCAAATAATTTGAAAGCCTAGTTAATTGAATTTGCAACTACGTACTTAGAAAAGTACTAGCTCGAGCGAAAGGTACGTAGCTAGCTAGATGACCTCTAGCTCCTACCTGTATTTTCCTGATATAATTCTGCAACAGGAAACGAGATTATATATGCAGTTTCTCATGAAGGATATGTATAGAAATTAACATGCGAACAATGGTTGATTCATGCGCATGAGTATATATATATATATATAACATTACCAAATCTTTTTAACAAACAAAAGCTGCATGCGAATAAAAGGGTTTAGTTTGAAATGATCGGGTTGGCAGCCAATGGATTACCAGGCGGCCATGGTTGAGTAGTACTGACATAAAAACTGGACAGACGAGAATTTTCGCTACATAAGTTTTCACTTTTTTCAGGGAAAAATGTCCACATCGATCGCATCTTAACATATATGAATGCAGCATTGGAAAAATTCGTAAAATGGACAGGTAGTAGTACTCATGATGGAATCACTATCAAATAGAATTTTGAGTGGCTTAGGGGAGAAAACAAAGGTAAGGTGATTTGACATATCATGATGATTCTACAAACGTTTAATGCCTAATCATATTAATTAATTAATTATTTTTTTGTCTATGATTTATTAGTAAAATAAATAAATTATATTCAGAAATAGGCACATTGGTATTACTTTTCTTAGCACCCAGAAAATTATGTATCTTCCATTTCAGGGTGTCGGTAGCTAGCTTTTCCAGCTGCTAGAAGAGCTCTTCGTCGGTGGTTATGCATGGTCCATGAGCCACTTTCACCAAACCCATTTTTTCTACTAGCAGCTGATCCTTGGTTTATATTAAAGAACAAATCCTTTTCCAGCCACATTTGAGTCAGGTCAAATCCCATTCCATTCCATCCCATCCCTTCAAATTCGTCAAAACATGACAAAGTTTTCATGTATTATTTACTTCATGCGTTATCTTTTCAAATCGATGGATCCATTTAAAAATATAAAATAATCATATGAATAATTATATATATTATCATATATAATATGATATGTGGAGTACTCGAGTGATATTTATTTGAAAAGTTTAATTCGAAGATCATGACTTGCATGCTTTCAGTTTCAGAGACGGATCCCAAAAACAACCCAGATCTAGAGAAGTACCGCTAATTCATGTCTTAATTAAATTAATTAGCTAGGGGCCGGCCGGGCTAGTTTGGCCCCCAGAAGATCCCTAGCTAATTATCCCGTTCTTCATTACAAGAATATCTTGCATGTGAATAATTTTAGTACGTATTATCTCCATCGATCGCTTTGATTCTTTGCGGTCCATCAAGAAAACGTACAACAAGAAACAAAGTACCTGAGACTTGATCTAAGTACTATACTCTATCTCAAACATGATATATAGAAGAAAGTTATAAACAACTGCATGCAGTACTACTAAAGTAGTTTACATTTAACCCAAAGGCTTTGAACTCGGGCAAAGGATCAAGTGGACCGGATGCATATATATATATATATATTAGTAATGCTACATATAGTCGTGGACTGTGTAAATGTCGTGCAATCGTTTTGAAAAAAAGTTGAGTCAACGATTAAAAAGTTAGTTTTTTTTTTTTCATGTGGGTCCCATAGTAATTCTTTTTTTAAAGAGATTGTGCGGCACTTGCACAATCACGACTGTAAATATCATTTCTTTATATATATATATATATATATATATTATATATATATATATATATATATATGCCATATATATCAGATCTGATGCATGCATCATGTCCACCTTAATTAATTGGCAATATTTATTATTTTCAACATTTATGTACCTGCTTTAATTTGGTTTTACATGACTAATTACGTCCAGATCAAGAATTATTATGTATTTCATGCTCTTAATTAAGACCTTGATTGGAAATGTACGACATTAGCCAAAATCTTATTAATTAATTGTCAACATATCATGTGTTCATGTCCTTGTATCCATTATTCAGTACCGGACCATGCGTGGGAAAAGATCATATATATATCATATATATCCAAAAGATCGATCTTTTGGACGTTTTGAAGCTGACAAATTAAATGTCTTCATGTTTTACTCGCTTGTCATAATTACAACAAAAGTTTATCTATATTTTTCAATTAATTAATTTTGTCATATATAAAACTTTCTTAGGAAAAAAGGGTAAAGAACTTTGAAAATTAGGTTAGGTTAGGGTCCCTGTCTAGTTACTAATTAATCATCGCTTAGAACTTGATCACTATATATATATATATATATATATATATATACTAGTTGGGCAACGTCCAATAGACGTTCGTTCAGTATATATAAATATTATTTTTAATAATTAATATTATTTTTATTAAGAAAATATTTTTAATTAATAATGTAATGCTTTTAAAAAATATATAAAATTTCTAATATCAAATAGTAAGATAGACTTAAATCGGTTTTAAAATATTTAAAATTAAAATCTTATTATTTACTACTGCATAGACTCTTGGGTACTGATAGAAACAAAAAATAAACCGTTAAACCAAAACTGTGTAGTACAGGAGACAAACCGTTAACAGTAAAATAATGTGTTTTCTTAATTTAATAAAATGATTATTTTTAAAAAGTAATATAATTTTTATAAAGAAATAAAATACTAAGGTTTTTATAAGATATTATTATTTGATTTTAATGTTTCATAATGAATTTAAATTGATAAATAAATAATATTTTATTGAAATAATTGTATTCGTAAATATAGTTAGTGAATAGATTTAAACTTAATTATTTTACATTTCTCTTTATTTATATAAGGAATGAATAGAAATTTTAAATCACATATATAAATTTATATAGAATATATATTTATATAATATAATATATATTTATATATCTAATATACCTCTTAATAAATGATCATCAATGCATGGGTTCTAGGATCGATGCGTACTGCATGAACTTTGATAACTATGAATTTATTCATAAGTAATTAGGAAGAGAGAGATTAAAAAAATAAGAACTTTTAAGAAGAGAGAGAGTTACTTTAATTTATTTATGCAACTAACGGCGTTAATTTTAACGGTAAAACAATAAAAACCGTTAAGCCAATAAAATTCCGTTAGATAGCCACTTTTTATATATAAAGATATAAATAGTTTTCTTTAATTTTATTTTCTAAGCAAGCCAATATATATTGGCTTTATAAATATATATTTTTGTAATATATATAGTTATGTTATATGATTTTGTAGTATTTTTTTTATTTTATATAAACATCTCATGCAGTAAAAAAGTTGACCTCTTAGGATAGGTTTAGAGTATGGGATTAGATACAAAATTCTTATTTAATATCATTTTATTTCATCTCATCTTATTCTAAAACATAATTCAAATACACAATTTTCAAACTAATGATTACAATCTTTTTAAACTTTCGAATAAAAAATAAAAAATAATTCCAAAACGTTTTCAAAATTTTAAATAAAAATAATATTATAAAATTATATTCTTACAATATTTTAACTTTATATATATTTTATTCAATTTTTTCTCTTTCATTTCTTAAAACCCAAAAAATACTCAACACTGCTATTCACAAATTATCTCACTATCTAAACCTATCCTTAAAAAAAAAAAAATATTACAAACAGTCCACCGCAAGCGCCATGCAATTATTTAAAAAAAAAAAGTAATTTATTATTAAAAATTAATTTATTTTAATATAGATTACATATTTATTAACTTTTTTTAAAAATTATACACACAACTACAACAATCATTCCTCTAAACAAAAATTGCTGATTAGCCACTGCATAAAAGGGAAGAAGGATGGTGCGTGCGCACTGTAAGAAGGAGTGGTAAATTTATAAGATCTAAAGAACTGTTTGAGAGGAAAAAATCATCAGCTTTATCCTGATCTTTATAATAATTTTAATTATAATATATATTGACTTATTATCTAAGAAATATCAACCAAGATGTGCAGTCTGAGTCTGATATCAGAGCCGACCCCTATGAATAAAATCTAAATAGTGTGTCAGTCTTATTTGGTAAAAAAAGTGCTAGCTCTTGGTAATCTAAAGAGCCGATCTAAATGAAGTCTAATCATGAACCAGTGGCTGAAATTGAATCTCAGTACTCACAGAAACTAAAGTAGAAAAAAGTTCATGGCTACTTGAAAAGCTCCGAGGTAAACAATTAACGATAGATTTTTACTCATCATCGTCTTCATATCACTTATTATATTTAATTTATTATATTTAAAAAAAAGAACTTTAAAAAAATTAAAGTTTTTTTTTTTAAATTTTACTGTTTAAAATTTAATTGAATTCTTTTACCCCTCATCCATATACAATATATTTGATAAGAGAAAAAAAATAAAAAATAAAAATTATATGTAGTGTGTAGTGTATAAGTGATGAGTAAACTTTTTCAAAGATAAAAGAGTAAACAACAAAAATCATGTTACGCCAATAAAATAAGACATTAGTGCGCATAAGCCTAGTGCACACTTCTAATCCAAGATCTGCCGCAGAAAAATCCTAGAATATGCCCAGCACGTTCCTAACATATGTGTGTGTGTGTGTATATATATATATATATAGCAGATCAATGATTTGAGGTCATGACTAAGATGATGATGATGATTGTGGGACATGGCCTAGCTAGATTAGATCTTCCCCCTATTATATCACCTTCTTAATTATAATGATCATAAAACTTGCTAGAATTGCTAGAATTTTCTATGTTAATTATAATGATCAATGCTTTGCTAGAATTGCTAATGCTTATCTGCAAGATCATTACTTGCAAGTGTATTTATTGCTACACAAAATGCATTATTATAATGTATGTGGAAACTCATCGCGTGAAATAATGGACAAACATGGATAATCATATTAAAAGAGTTGAAACAATCAATCAGGTGTAAGTTTGTTGGAGGTCTCGTTGATCTGTATAGGATTAAGTGTTGGGGATCCTTGGCTTTCTGTACGTGATCTTTCTTGTATATTTAATTACTGTATCTTCCACTTTCTTTCTTACTCTTGCTTAGTCGGTCTTTCCCTCATTCTCTTACTGTACGTTGAATTCTTTTTCGTTTCATGTAAGTGAGGCTACATTGATATTAATTGATATGAATTGAGGTCTATGCCTTGTCGATAACAAGAAAAGGGATGGCATTTTCAATACAAACAAAAACCATGTCATCAACACCCGGCCTTGTTTAAATAGCTTTCTCATAGACCTCCAAAAGCAGTGTTATGTACTGAAATCTCAAAATGTAACGTCAGTTTATGTGAGTTCAGTACAAGTTGTGAGTTAGGTCATTCTTGGGGTGTTTTTTTTATAATTATTATTTTGGGTTAGGATTTTATGTACATCTCTTTTAAGGCTAAAGGAAATGTAGGCTCTAGAATAAGGCTGATGCAAACAGTGCATTTTCATGGCTTTGAGCTAAAGGGTATAGACCTTCACCAGAACAAGACAATTGGGGTGTGCCCCAGCTGAACCCACCACCTTTTTATGGAGAAGGGAGTGTAATAGTGACTCCCGTGACATTTGTATTTTGTAGGCACGTGTCAGAGATTGGTTCCATAATGCAGATTGGAAGTGGAAGGTATTTTTGTCGAATGCACTCTTGTCATTGGGATTCCTACCTGAGAGACAGACACCCAGCTACAGTGCCACACAATGGACCATTTTCGGAGACAATATGGGAAATGATTTTGCATGGTATCATGATGGGTAAATGGCCTATAATATTTTTATTTGGTCCTCTGCAAATAAACAAAGTGCACTGTCTTTCAGCAGCACCTAACTTCAGGGCATTGGCAAAGAATATGATATTATAATCTTCTACAAAAACGCACTCAGAACCGGGATTTTTCAATGCCAAACTCGAACAACTACACCACATTCATGAATATTATAAACCTTCTTGTCAAGAAACAG
This sequence comes from Carya cathayensis, assembly GCA_011037825.1. Lineage (NCBI taxonomy): Eukaryota > Viridiplantae > Streptophyta > Magnoliopsida > Fagales > Juglandaceae > Carya > Carya cathayensis. The sequence goes on along the minus strand of QGSO01000249.1, from coordinate 1,140,459 downwards.
AAAAGGAAATATGACCAAAGAGCAAAAGAAGAATGTACATGGCAACCAACTACTTAATTATACTTTTGGGTCCAAAATGTAAAATGTTTGATATTAATTTACAACTCTGTCTAAAGTTTGGAACTAAACCCTGTGCCCAATCTTACAAGCCTATTCTTCTAGGCGATCCACAGGCTGAACCACCATCTTTACGGATCCCATCTTAATAGCAAGCATCTCTACTTTCGTGTCTTTAAAATCTTAAGGTCTGAAAATGAACACAACACTTCTACTGTTCGATCAACATCTAAACTTGGCCCCCTCTTTTCAAGTAAATTGATTCATGTGATGAAAAATGTCAGTAGGCCTAAATAATTGGCCCTCTCTTTTCCTGTTTTCAATCCACGACCATGAGGCTCAGAATCACAACCTCCAAAGCGAGGCCGTACCAGTTCTAAACTTCCAATATCTCCATGACTCCACGAACAGAAAGGACATCCTAGGTTGCTCAGGGCAATTAAAAAAGGGATATCCAAGGCGGCATATGCCAAGAACGGTGGGACGTGCCTAATGAGAAACGGATAAATTATCCCATAATTCTCTTTGTACTAATAGAGCTAAAAGAAGATCAAATTCCTTTACATCTTACATCTTGTAAGAAACTATCCGACTCCATGATTAACCAAAAAAGCACCAACATATAACTGAGAAGAGCCACAGTAAATTACAGTTCAACAAAAAAAAAGGATCAGTAACCGAAACAGCCCCATTTATGCTAACTTCGCCCTTGAAAAGTCCATCTCTGGATGCTGCAGCACATCAGATTAGTTATCAGAGTCTTAACAAATTTACTATTGAGAGGAATTTAACATAACTGAATATGCCAACTTAAAGTATTTACCTCAGCCATGAATTTCTTCAGAATCTCCTGTTTCTGCATTTCATCACTAGTTGGGAGGCCCATAGACTTCTGTCTCTGATCGAACTGGACGTAAAGCACAAGAAAATTCCAGGATTACAAACCAATCATCAAGAGCAAAACATGGAAACCAACCAGGAATTTCGCAAAGGAGGGGCAGAACATGAAGATAAAAGTGTCTCAATGCAAGAGCAAACAGAGAGCCCAACTTCCGGAGCACCAGAAAGTTCCAAGTCTTCACCTCAAGCAAGGGCAGCTAGAGCTAGATTATATACCACCCTATAATTTGCTTCCCCAAGAAATAGTTCCAGGATCACAAACCAATCATCAAGAGCAAAACATGGACACCAACCAGGGATTTTGCAAAGGAGGGGCAGAACATGAAGATAAAAGTGTCTCAATGCAAGAGCAAACAGAGAGCCCAACTTCCGGAGCACCCAGAAAGTTCTAGTCTTTACCTCAAGCAAGGGCAGCTAGAGCTAGATTATATACCACCCGATAATTTGCTTCCCCAAGAAATAGTTCCAGAAATTCTATAAAAAGCCAGATAATAACTTGCGCACCTAGGTTTTCATCGGAACATATTTTATATGATATTCTACATTCCTCAACTCAATGCACCAACAATAATCCAATACCCTCAATAAAAAAATCCAGAATCTTTACATAAAAATCCATACCCACTATTACCTGTAAACAACAAGGCTAGGCCAGAACATACACTATGAACACATTGAATTCCCCTACCCAAGGTACCACCAATTAATTGGATACCAAAATCATTACTCTGTCCAAACGAAATACCACAAATCGAAATTGGAACAAATTAAGTTTTTATAGATTACACTTTACTCCCTCAAACTACTACTACTTTTGCCATATGCTTCAGCCATATGATTACCAAACTATCAAAGTTGTCACTTTATTCCCAAACTTTGAAATTTACCCCCTTGTTAAGATCTTAGTGGTATGATTGATGAAAAATAGAGGATGTAGCACAATAGTAAGAGTTGGATCCATCATTCATTTTTTTTTATGACAGGGGGAACCACCCCATGGCAGAGCCCTTAGGACTCACCCATGGAACCTAAACTCTTAGGGAGACTAGCACAGCAACCCACTGTCATAGCCTCCCACTTAAATCGCAGTTTGATCCCAAGGGGAATCGAACCTGTGACATGGGGCTCATGCACACAAATTTGCCCTTACCATTTGGGCTACCCTCGGGTGGGTAGATCCATCAATCATTAACATTAAGATCTTAATGCAGGGTTTATTTTTCATTATTCATAACACTAAGATCTTAAAAAGGGGCTAAATTGCAAAGTTTGCAAATAATGCAACAACTTTGACAGTTTTTTGATTTATAGCAAAAGTAGTAGTGTTGTTTGGAGGGGCTAAAGTGTGTTTTTCACAATTGTTTTTATTGCAAATTCAATAAAAATACTTAAATAGGTATTTAAAAACCAAAATGACTTCATTTAAAACTCCTTTTAGTAACCATCATTTGAGTGGCTGACTACAAACATGCCAACACACTAGCAAAAAAAATTAATAAGGATATGACAACCAATGGCTAAAGAACTAATAAAGCATCAATGAATTACCATCATCTTTTCAACAGTCTGCCGTGTCTCTGGATCCAGGTCAGATAGCTTGCTGGACTCGGGTTCAACTTTCTGAGTATCGATTTCAGGATCACCTTTCACCACAGATTTCCACCACTCCATTTGGTTGTGCTTGGTCAAAAGTATAGATATGGCATTCTGATCCTCTGTAACAAGGGAATTTATTGAGCTACTTGGAAATTTATTTCATGGGTGTTAAGCAACAGTAAAAAATGCAGGACGAAACTCTGTCAAAACACACATGCATGCAATTGATATTATCTTTTTAAACCATTAATTGTCATATTTTTAGTGCTAATACCCAGAAATTCCCACCAGTATCTTGCATTCGTGCATTTACTCAACTTGCAATTATTCTAAGTAGATTAATCAAATTAAAATTCTCAACTCGTTCATGCACGTATGTGAATGATAACATACGGTACCTATGCTCCAATAGCAATCATCAGGCTTGATAGGCTGATAAAGCTCCCCCTGCAAGCATTCCAAGTAGATAAGCCAAAGCAAAAAATAAGCTGAATGCAGCATATTAGAAAGAAACAGCGTATCCAACAAATGCTGGCACATGAGAGACAAGCCTGCAAGCAGACTTACATCAATTATAGGAGGCTGGCCCTTGAGTCCAACTTTCAGATGGTTCTTCTTTATATCGCACACAATAAATCTTGATTTAGTTCCAGCAGGCACTGGAACATTTACGGTGACCTCCTGCAGGGTTTGTGTCCAGGAGTATTTCTCCAGATCAAGGCCATTGCCTCTATTTGGAACTGACGCATTTAGAACATGAAATAAATTAAAAAAAAGTTGGATGCACCTATAAAACGTTTTTCATGATTATAGGGGACGATATGAAGAAGAGATTATTCATCGTGGATAATCCGAATCTGGAATGAACGCCACTAAATCAACCTTGCAAAAGAGATAAACTACTTTCAATCACTTAAAATACTTCATTTCGTGACACTCCCGTGGCTGTCACGCCCGTGGCAAGGACAAACTCTTTATAATGTAAATAGTAGGAAAAACCATCATAAACGGAAATCCCTGCAATTAGTAAGACACGCATTCCTAATAGTTGCGAGAATTTGTGATATGGGATAAGAAGAGTGCAACAATGCCGCATGCTTTCAGCTACCATCTACATTTTTTTCCCTGGGAATTTTCCTTATTTGTTAAATCTTGTTTTCAGTAACAACCGTACCTCTTACGCCGGCCTTCTCCTCCGTCTTCTCCACCTCCATCGCCTCTACCTTCTCTTCCTTCACTACCTTCTTCTCTTCCTCCCTCTCCACTTCCATCGCCGCCTTCTCCTCTTTCCTCCTCCTCTCCTCGGCCTCTGCCTCCGCCTTTTTCTTCTTCATCGTCTTCTCCTTCGCCGCCCTCACCGCCGATTCGATCTCCGCCGCTGCCGAGGCCCTATCAAGAAAGTCGCTTTCTTCGGCGAGAAAGTCGAAGAATTTCTCCACAAATCCTAGTGGGCCCGACGGATCCAAGGTCGCACTAAACGATATCGTTCTTGCCGCCGACGAGGAAGGTTTGGCGTTCTCTTGCTCATCTTGGAAATCGGAAATTATTGCCATACTTGACTGTACGAGTGCAAGCTAGCGAGAGAACTCGAATGAGTTGAATCGCTCACGAGTTCGAGGTTAGTGTTTGCTTCGTGATGAGGGTTTAACCTGAGATTCTCAGGAACTTTCATGCAAGTTCAAGACCTTAGCCAGATGGTTCCAGAAACTTTACCAATTTTGCTGAAACCTCCCTCATACGTTTATAAATTCAATGGCTTACCATTTGTTTTTCTTTCTCGTTTTTTATTCCCACACATACGATGGAAATGGAATATCAAACCAAATTCTATTTTTATTTTAAAAAATTAATATAACTAATGTTAAATATAATCACGAAGTTTATTAGTATGATATAATTATTTTAAAATAAAGTAAGATATAATTATTAAAAAATTAATTTTTTTTATATAAATTTTATATTTATTTATTTATAGAAACTAACATAAAAAAATCTACCCTTGACAAAACCGACTTGGAAAAAGGTTTCCCCAGATGGGAAAGTGGTGGTGAAGTTCTTGATCAAACATGCCTATGGTTTTCTAGGCCTAGGGTTTTAGATTTGGCTTGCATCCTGTAACAAAAGAACAGGACATCTCCGGTTAAAGAATTAATAGTCGTGATTGTTTATTGAATTTTGTTATTCATAAGTCTTATATATCATATAACATATAATTTTTTATTTTTTTAATTTTTTTTTTACTTTAATTCTTTTAAAAATAATTAAATTCTTCTGCTCATTATTCATATACCACACATTTGATAAAAGAAAAAAAATAAAAAAATAATAAAAAAAGTAGTGTATAGTGTATGAAACTTATGAATAAAATTTTTCTTATTTATTAGTAACGGAGCTACTTAGTAACTTTTATCTCTTACTTATCCAACATATTTCATCCCCTCTAAATATTTATTCATTAAACATAATATCTTGTATAAAATATATTTATATCTTTTGATTTTATAATATTTATAATAAATAATATATTATATACCAGCACGTAATAAATAACCTAACAAATAAAAGTGCATTCTCATTGGTATCTTTAAACTTATTTTTAAGAAAATTTTGACAAAACATTTATACGAGTAATGCTAGGTATATTTTAGAGTGTATAAATTTCAAACTTATTTTAAAAAAAAAACGAGTTTTAAAATTAAAAATATAATTTTTTAGATAAATCTCAAATTTATCTTTTATATTTTCAAAAAAAATACAAGATTTACACGTTCTAAAATTAAAATCGTTAATATCATTTTTTAAGTTTGGGGGATGAAATATGTTGGGCACTTCATATATGAAAGTTATTAAGTAACAATATGGAAAATTTTGATTTGACCCAAATGAGTGCAATTGCACATGGGAGAAAAGAAAATATGAAAGAATTTGGAGCGCTAGGATTAGTTATTGGTAGCCAATCATGGCCATTAATTATTTAACAGGAGATTTCCTTTTTTTGGGCACAGGAGGCAAGCCAGACCTTATGGTTTTTACCGCAGTTTTGGAGGCATATGGTTTTTTTTTTTATGTTCCTGTTATAGACTGGTTTTAAAATTGCCATATTGAGCTTAAATTCTTTGTTTGTCTTAACTTGTAAAATTACTATTTGTTATAAAAGGTTAAATTGATTGAAAGTAGTAAATTTTATTATTGAAAAATACTTTAACTACAAAAAAATTATAAAAAAGTGAATCCACAAACTGACGTGAATTAATGTAGTAAGTCAGATTGTAAAGTTATGTTTAGTGTAAAATAGATCTAACGGATCATATGAAACCATATCAATTTGTAAATTTACTTTTATGTAATTTCTTTGTACCTATATTAGTTCTCTTTATTATTTATTTTATTTCTTAACACTCTCCTGACATATAGGCCAGACTCTTTCTTAATAGTTGATCCAACACATGGAATATTAATTAAATGAAATAGAATATAGAGTCAGGATTCAAATTCAAAATTTTTGCTCAGATACCATGTAAAATTATCATTTATTTCAAAAATTTAAACTAATAAAAATATTTAAATTTTATTATTTATTTTTATATCTTAACGAAATAGTACTATTGCTAGTTTCTTTACTTGGTCGTGGCTTGAGATAAAGAGATCGCTTTCTCCCTAGTTTTTATTCTCACTGAGTAACCACTTAGTACGGGTCTTTCGTCTTTCTCAATTTGCTGTTGTGCTTCCCCAAAGAGACGCCATTTCTCATACCTTCTGTGCACTAGTCAATTCCTCGGACCATGAGGAATTTAATTGCTGCAGCAACGTCTAGATTTTCGGAAGGTTCCCTTTTTCCTGCTATGTAATTTCCTAAGTTCAAGACCTTAGTAGAATAATTGAGGTCTCTCTCTCTCTCTCTCTCTCTCTCTCTCTCTCTCTCGATTGAGTAGGGTATTTAGTGTCATTGTCGTACGACATCCAGCGTGGTCTCACTGGTTGTGAGATAGTAACTTGTGTTTTTATTATCTCCTCGCAACAATGGTCAAAGAAGAATTAACTAACTGATGGGAACGCCTCCATTTGTTGCATGAAGAAACGACAATTATTCAGATCCAAGTTGTTGGCTCACGAACCACAATTGCTCGAGGAAATGCTTGTGTTATTGGCCGAGTCCTCTTCGAGAAAGGCCAAACAATGAAGCATTTAGAACAACAATGGCCCAAATCTGGAGCCTGGAAGGGTGGGTGCGATTCAAAGATTTAAATGATCAATGTTTCCTGATAGAATTTCAAAGAATGCAAGACAAAGAAAAAGTACTAAGTGGAAGACCATGGTGTTTTGACAAAAACTTGCTTACCCTCCAAGAAGTCGATGAGAAAACGTCCATAAACGCTACTCAGTTTCGTTATGAGCCATTTTGGGTTCAATGTCATAACCTCCCTCTGGCTGCTATGAATGAAGGTATAGGAGAAACACTGGGCTCTTGCCTTGGACATGTAATACGGGTAGATGTAGACTCAGATGGCTCAGCGTGGGGAAGGTGTCTACGTGTTAGAGCAGCTATTGACTTGCACAAACCTCTCCTAAGAGGCAAATGGCTGGACTTCGATGGACAAAGGTACTGGATATCTTTTAAATGTGAACATCTGCAAAGCGAAGTATAGAGGTAGTCAAGCAAGCGAGGAACTGAGAAACCAGAAACCTACATACAGAGATGGTAATAGAGATAATGGGAGATGAAATGACAAAGGAATAAAGGAGGTCAGTTCTAATGAGAAGGTGGGGGATGGACAAAGTAATTATAAGGAACCTAAACCAGTGGCAGTAGCTACGGACAAACCTGTTAGTGTGACCTTGGTGGAAGAGGAACACAATGTCCCAGAATCTACAAAACCTCCTTGCTCATGGGAAGACTATACTAAGGAACAAATATATAGTGATGTAGAGATGGTGGGGCAGTATGAAAAGGAAAATGTTTTCCAAGAACCTGGTCTGAGTAATCATAATGTCTCAGCTTGTATGATGGAGTTGGATCAGGGCAGGGATCTAAGTAGGGGCAGAGCTAAACCAAAGGTGTCCTTACCTACCAGTAATACCAAAACAACCAGTCAAAGGGGCGAAAAAGGCTCATTGAGATTACTGAGGACCACAAAAGTGCACACGCCCCTTTGCAAAATCCCAACTCCTCTATGACAGAAAAGGCCCCTAATAGGACAAGCACTGACCAAGAAGAGAAACCTAAAGGGGGCAAATGGAAAAGAAAAGCAAGGGAAGGAATAAGTCCACCTACTATCCTACAAGAGGTCACCAACCTCCAAGGCCAGAAGGGCCCCAAAAAGAGAACCTTAAGAGGAGAAAAAGAGGTGGCCCCAGTACAAAAAAGAACAAAAAACAGTGCTCAAGCTCCTGAGTCCCAAAAGCAAAAAGCAATGGTTGGTCCCCAGCACTGCCCACCCCAATGAGTCTATTAATATGGAATTGTCGAGGGCTTGAGAACCCCCGCTCAATTTGTATCCTTAGGAAACTAACTAAGGAGAAGTTCCCCAAACTAGTTTTGCTTGTGGAAACTAAATGTAACAAAAATAGAATGGAGGGAGTTAGGAGGTCCCTACAATTTGATGCATGTTTTGATGTGGAAAGTGTGGGTCTTAATGGTGGCATTGCATTACTATGGAAGGCTGAATGGAAGGTCAAAGTACTTAATTATACACGGTGGCACATTAGTGCAATGATCACTGGAAATGACTCAACCAGCCCTTGGTTATTCATGGGTTTCTATGGACACCTTGATAAAAGGAAAAGAGATGGCAGCTGGGAACTCCTCAAGAAGTTTAAACTTGATCCAAAGATTCTCTGGCTGTGCAGGGGATTTTAACGAGATATTACACCAAAAAGAAAACGTTGGTGGCCCAAGTAGACCCTATAAACAGATTGAAAAGTTTAGAATGGTACTAGAACAATGTGAAATCAGAGACATACCATGTGTAGGGCAAAGTTTCTCCTGTTCTAATAACATAGGAGGTGAAGGATACACAAAGGAAAAATTAGATAGGGCAATGGCAAACAAACCTTGGCTGGATCTTTTCAACTCAGCAATATGTAATGTACTTGCAGTAGTGAAATCAGACCACTTCCCACTCCATATTAGTTTACCAGTTCAGATTAAGAAGAGGAGGGGGAGATAGAGAGGGTTTTCAGGTATGAAGCAGCATGGGAAATCAGAGAAGAAAGTGGCGCAGTGATAGAAGCAGAATGGAACAAGAATGTAATGGGAAACAACCTTGCTGAATCCATGAGGAAAAGACTAGAATCCTGTCAAAAGGGACTCACAGAGTGGAAAAGAGCTATCAAGCAGAAGGACAACCAGGGACTTAATCAAATCTGGGCCAAAATAAGCCACCTCCAAGATACAGGAGATGGAACTCACATAGATCAAATGCAGGACTTGCAAAGGAAAGCTGAGTCAATCCTTGAGGAAAATGACTTAAAATGGAAACAACGGGCAAAACAACACTGGCTGAAAAATGGAGACAAAAACACTAGCTATTTCCACATGCAAGCTACTCATAGAAGGAAGATTAACACAATTAAGTCTAGAACTGGCCCACAAAGAAACATAGTCACGGAGCAAGAGGAGATTGGTTCAACATTCACAGGTTTTTTCTCATCCCTATTCAACTCTTCACTGCCTACTAATATTGAGACCTGCTTGTTTGTACTTCAACCAAAAATCACAGCTGAAATGAAGCTACTGTTGAGTAGACCTTTTACAGAGGATGAAGTAAGAATGACCTTATTCCAAATGAATCCACTAGGGTCACCAGGCCCTGATGGGTTTCCTGCACAATTTTATCAGAAAAATTGGAAAGTGGTAGGGAAAGAAGTGTGTTGTTTTGCTTTCCAAGCTCTAAACCACAATGGATTTATGAAGGAAGTAAATAACACATACATTACCCTCATACCAAAGGTCAAAAGTCCAAGGAAGGTAGTTGAATACAGGCCCATAAGCCTGTGCAATGTGCTTTACAAAGTAGTCTCGAAAACAGTAGCCAACAAAATGAAGTTGATCCTCCCTCAGCTAGTTTCTGTGAATCAAAGTGCCTTTGTTCCTGGAAGGCTCATTTCAGACAACACACTCGTAGCATATGAGGTTCTCCACTCGATGAATACAAGAATCAAAGGAAAGAAAGGTTATATGGCCCTCAAACTAGACATGAGCAAGGCTTATGACAGGGTGGAATGGGTATTTGCGAAAGCTGTAATGACCAAACTAGGCTTCCCTCCTCGATGGATCCAACTGGTTCAAAAGTGCCTTAATTCTGTCTCCTACTCAATATTGGTTAATGGAGAGCCTCAATAGAATTTTAGCCTACTAAAGGAATCCGACAAGGAGACCCAATATCCCCATACATATTTATCCTTTGTGCTGAAGCCCTATCAGCTCTACTACATAAAGCTGAAGAGAGAGGGGACATCTATAATGTACCAATTGGTAGAGGATCCATAAGAGTAAGTCACCTATTCTTTGCAGATGACAGTTTATTGTTCTGCCAAGCATCCCCCTCGGAACTCTCAAATATCATGGCCATTTTGGACACCTATGAGCAGGCCTCGGGACAATGTACTTAATAGAGACAAATCTTCAGTTTTCTTCAGCAAGAATACTAAGAAAGAGATGCAGGACTATGTGCTTCAACAGATTGGAATGAAATCCATTGGGAATTTTGAGAAATACCTCGGGTTACTAGCTATGTTGGGAAGAACTAAAGTTAGAGCTTTCCATTCCCTTATAGGCAGAACTTGGTCACGGATTGTCAACTGGAAAACCAACCAGCTTTCCTCAGCAAGCAAAGAAACTCTACTCAAAGCAGTGCTCCAAGCTATCCCATTTTATTCAATGGGAATGTTTCTACTCCCTGAGTCCATAACTAATAAGCTAAACCAACTTCTAAGAAAGTTTTGGTGAGGCTTTAATGAGGATTCATCAAAGATCCAGTGGTTCCCTTGGGATCAACTCAGTTCAGTAAAAGACAAGGGAGGCCTCGCTTTCAAGGACCTCAAAGCTTTCAACCTGGCAATACTTGCCAAGCAAAGCTGGATTATACAAGATCCTACCTCACTTGTGTCTAAAGTATTAAAACAGAAGTATTTCTCTGCAGGGAATTTTTTGGATGCTAAAACAGGAGCTGGTCCCTCGTTTGTATGGAGAAGCATCATGGTTGGATTGCAAACCCTCAAGTTAGGCCTCATGTGGAGAGTAGGAGATGGGCGTAGCATCAACATCTGGACTGCAAATTGGATTCCATCCCTCCCTCATTTCCAAGTGAGTTCTCCCAGAGAACATGACTGCTGATGTGAAAGAGTATGTGATTTGTTCCAACCAGGACAGAGGAGATGGAATGAAACTATCCTAAAGGAAATGTTTTCAGAAGAGGAAATCAAGGCCATTACATCCATACCAATCAATGCTAGAGGCAGGGAGGATAGACTTACTTGGCACTTGACAAACAATGGCCTATATTCTGTAAAGAGTGGATACCACCACCAAAAGTATCTAGAGGCAGAAGAACTGGAGAAGAATTCACAAAAACAGTTGGAAATAGGGATGTGGAAAAGGCTATGGACAATGAAAGTGGCACCTGCAGTCAAGCATTTCATATGGAGAGCATGCAAAGAAGCTCTACCCACCCTAGCCAACTTGAAAAGAAGAAAAATAATTGAAGATAGTAAATGCCCTAGTTGCAAACTTGAACCCGAAACATCTGGTCATGCTCTATGGGGTTGTACAGCAGCAATGGACGTGTGGAACCAAGGATGTATCAAGACCCAAAAGATGTCTTTCCAAAATGACCTATTTATCAATGTGTGGTCAAAGCTGAACCAAAAGCTGGATAAATATGAACTCGAGGAATGTGTTGTCACGATGAGGGGCATATGGTCTAGGAGAAATGATCTCATGCATGGTAAGGGTTTTAAACATCCAAATAACATTTTACAAGGAGCCAAAACAGACATCCTTATCTACAAAGATGCAAACAGCTCCCAACGTGATCACCAATAGCATGACCACCAGAAAGTCCTGTCATGGAAGAAACCAGCTAGAGGAATATACAAGGTCAACTGGGATGCAGCCCTAAATACAGAAACAGGTATAATGGGGTTGGGAGTTCTTGTTAGAGACCACCAAGGCAATGTTATTGGGGCACTAAGAGCAAGAAGACCTTTAGCAGGGAAAGCACTTGAAGTAGAATCTTATCGTTTAGTAGTGGTAGCCACTTTTTGCAAAGAACTAGGCCTCAAAAATCTCCACCTAGAAGGGGACTCAATGCAAGTCATCAACCTATTGCAAGGAGTAGAAAGGAACTGGAGTCTAGGGGGTCTCTTAGTAGAAGATGCAAAAATCATATTGGCAAGCTGTGGAAACTGGAAGGCATCACATATCTTTCGAGAAGGCAACCAAGCATCTCATAAGCTAGCTAAATCTGCCTTACACTTAGAAGAAGATGTATATGACATTGAAGAGTGCCCTTTGTGCATTCAATCAATTGTAATCTCTAAGCTGGATTCAGCATAATCAATGAAGTTAGTATCCCATTTAAAAAAAAAAAAAGACCTTAGCAGATGGCTGCAGAAACTTTACCAATTTTGCTGAAAACTCCCTTGTATGTTTATAAATTCAATGGCTTACCATTTGTTTTTATTATTTTTATTTTTATCCCATATGATGGAAATGGAATATCAAACCAGATTCCAATTTTTATTTTTTAATATAACGATATTTAGCAAATTTTATATATTTCTTTTAAAAAAACATTTCAACTTTAACTTTAAATAAATCCAAAATAAATTTTTTGGTCAGAATATTTCCTTCTTATTATCTTTTATCTTCTAAAGAAACACTGCTGCTGCATTGAGGAAACTAATCCGTAAGTCAAAACCTTCCCTAAAAAGCTTCCTACTTATCTGTCTGAATTTTTGATGGTTTTTTTTGTTTTTGTTTTTTTAAATAGACTAAGGTCTCTTGTCCATGAGAGACCCCGTCCCTGAATTTATTAAAAGACCTTCATGTATGGCGGAGGAATACCATAAAACAATCACAAAAGAAAGAAACAAAACATCCCACCCTTTCGAGCCAAAAAAAAAAAACCAAAAACCCATTACATATCACCTTCTCAAATAAGGCATCCCTATTTTATCTAGCCGTACAAGACCTCGAATCTGCCCATGAATGGCAGATGCATCATTAAACTCTAACGTCAAACCTCTCGCTCCTTGTTTTGCCAAAAAATCTGCCACTATATTAGCTTCTCTATATATATGCCGAAAATGTACATTAAGCTCCCTCACCATGATTTGCACTTCTTCCCAAAAATCCCAAAGAAACCAATATTTACATATCCCGGAAGCTAGCCAACCAACAATAACTGCAGAATTCGATTCGACTAACACATCCCGTAAATTTAACCGTCGACATAACCGAAGACCATCATATAAGGCCCTGCATTCAGCAATAGTATTAGTGGCAGTTCCATATTCATGTGCAAACCCCCCAATCACATCTCCTATATAATCCCGAAGAATACCCCCTCCCCCTGCTAGTCCCGGGTTTCCACAAGAGCCACCATCTACATTTAACTTTATTCTACCTCTATTTGGGGGACTCCATGCAATTAATTTAATAGGCTTTGATGCAATAGGGATCACCGGACATGCAAGCCTCTCCATTGTCTCTCTATCCTCTCCACCCATGTGCTGGAAATTTTTTATTTTGTATGCCATATCTCTAATCCATACCTTAACTAAACGAATTATCTTATCAGTCATAAATTTTCCACCTTCCATCCTTGCCTCACATCTTGCCCTCCATATTGACCAGGAAATGACAATTGGAAGAGAACCTCTAATCCAACCCACTTGAGAGTTCATAGACGCTTTATTCCACCAGCAGTACATCATACCTTCCCAACATCTAATGTGTGCAATATTTATGCGGCATGCATCAGCAAAGAGCTGCCATACCACTTTCGGTCCTTCCCCCTCACAGAACAAATGGTTAAACGACTCTACCTTGGCCTGATCGCAGCACTCACACTTTGAAACGATAGGTATTCCGAGTCGCTGAATAACATCATCAATCGGTATAGCTCTCTTTCTAGCTCTCCAAACAAAGAAGGACATCTTTTTTCGGAATCCATTCTTTCCATAGCCATTTCTTCCAAGTACACACTGCCCCCCTGTTTCTGATTAACTGCCATGCTGATTTTGTATTGAACTCCCCATTTATTGTATGTTTCCACACGCATATATCTGTTCCTGATTTAAGCCGCACACCTAATGCAACAATTTTTGCCAAGGTAGCGTCATTTACCAAAGGCTGTAGCCGATTCAGTATAGGCCCCGAATCATCAAACACATCTTTAACCTTCAGCTTCTCATTTCCAATAATGGACATAGACGCTTTTAAGGGATCATCACCTAACCAATTTTTCATCCAAAAATTAACATTTCCTTCCCGAATTAACCACTTCGAATTATTCAGCACTTTCGGCATAAGAGTTATAATTCCTTTCCAAAATCTCGTTCCTCTGTTTTTCTGCATAGCTGAAAACACATGGTCATTTCCAACATATTTTGAAGCAAAAAAATCAGACCACATCGTACCTCCTTTAATTAATTTCCAAGCAAACTTCATAATCAAGGATTGTTGGACTTCATGAAATGCCCGAATACCAAGCCCTCCCTCCTCCACTGGTAAACAAATTTGCTTCCACAAAATCCATTTTCTTTTTTTATTTTCTACCGAGTATCCCCATAAAAAATTTGACAAAATCTTCTTAAGTCCCGAAATAATCCCTTTTGGAATATTCATCATCGATAACATGTGAATAGGCATACTATTTAGCACATGTTTGATAAGAACAATTTTTCCCCCAAAAGATAAAATTTTACTCTTCCAACCAGCTACTTTCTTCTGAACTCTAGCCAAAAACGAATCAAACATATTATTTTTCATGCGTCCCACATATAGAGGTACTCCCAAGTAGGTGCACGGCCAATTTCCTTCTATAAAACCAGAAATATCTTTCAAATCCATCTTTCTTTCAGCCGAAATAGAAGAAGAGAAAAAAATAGACTACTTACTTGAATTAATTAATTGACCCGACATGCTTTCATATCTCCTCAACACCTTCATAATATTTCGCATAGACGCCCTTCCTCCATTAGCAAAAATAAGAAGGTCATCCGCATACAATAGATGGGAAATCACATAACCTCCACTAGAATGAAAAGGTTTAATATAGCCCGTCCGGAAATCTTTTTTCAACATACGCGACAGAATCTCTTCCGATAAAATAAATAAATAAGGTGAATGAGGATCACCTTGTCGAAGTCCAAGCGAAGGCTTGAAAAAACCTCTAGTGCAGCCATTAAGCATTACTGAATAGTAAGGAGATGAAATAGCATTAAAAATGATGCTATACCATCTTTCCGAAAAACCCAACTTCCGAAGTATCTTCAATAAAAAACTCCAATTAACCCGATCATAACCTTTTGTCATATCAATTTTCATCATCACATTTCCACCTCTGACTTTCCTGTTAATGCCTTGAACTAATTCTTGAGCAATCGACATATTATCAAAAATACTCCTTCCTCTAATAAAAGCAGCCTGCTCAGTGGAGATAATTTTATCCAAAATCAGAGCCATTCGGAAAACCATAATCTTTGTCATAATTTTATAGAGAACTGAACAAAGACTAATAGGCCGAAATTGACTAAAGCCAACAAGTTCATCAACCTTCGGGATCAATACTAAGTTTGTAGCACCAAAGAAAGTAGAAAACGTTTGACCTACAAAAACATTAGAAGCCATATCTAACAAATCATTTTTCACAATATCCCAAGTTAACATGAAGAAACTTGCAGCAAAGCCATCAGGCCCTGGGCTGCTATTTGCTGGAATCGACCATAGAGCATCCTTCACCTCCTTTAAAGAAGGTTCAACACATAACCTGTCATTCTCAGATCCCGAAACAACCTGTTCCAGTAATTCAAAATCAGCCGAGTCCCAATTCACACTTGACGTCATAAGAAGTTCCTGGAAAAACCAGACGGCCTCCTCATGTACTGCATCCAAAGATGTGAGTAAAGTGCCATCTGTCAATCTCATATTTTCAATCTTCTTACTCTTTTTCTTTAACCGCATAGAAGCTTGAAAGAATTTAGTATTAGCATCCCCCTCAGCCAGCCATTTAATTCTGGATTTTTGACAAGCCAACATCTCTTCTCTATGCACCCAATGCAGATGTTCCTGCTGACAATTTATCAGTTTAGTTTCTCGTTGCTCCGAATACGAATTCGTAATATTAAGTTCCAGTTCTACCATGCGGCCTTCCAGATTTTTTATTTCATCCTCTACTCGACCAAATGTTTCATTATTCCATTTCCGTAAAGCACCTTTCAATAATTTTAATTTTCTGCTTATGCGAACCATAGCACATCCGTTAATATCAGAATTCCACACTTCTTGAACCAGAGGAATAAAACTATCATGCGAACCCCATATCCGAAGCAATCTAAATGGACTAACACAAACCTCCCGATCTCGATTTAGTGTTATCAGCATTGGTGCATGATCGGATGACGTCCTCGGCAAATAGGATAGCTGTACATCTTGAAATAAATTCGAAAACATCAAGTTAACCATCACATGATCTAATCTTGCCCAAATTCTGCTACCTCCTATTCTTCCATTACACCATGATAATTTATTTCCATTACAAGGAATATCCATTAACGCACAGTCTTGGATACAATCATTAAAATCTCTTTTCGCACAAGAGGCCTGTAACAATCCTCCTATCTTTTCATTATCATACCGAATAATATTAAAATCTCCCCCAACAAACCAAGGACTACCACCAGAATTATGCCCTCGCAAAAAATCCCAAAGCTCCAGTCTCTTCGCTCGAAAACAGCTCGCATAAACAACCGTAACAAGAATCTTTTTATTCGCTTTGATAAACCATCCACTAATTGCTTGATCCGTCATAGCTATGAGTTCAAAATCAAACTCATCCTTCCAAAAAAGCCATATTTTTCCTCCATCCCCTATATTATTAGTAAACGACGGCAGCTTCATCCATCGCCCCCATCTACTACATTTATTCACCTGTACAAAAGGTTCTAAAATGGCCACCACTAACGGACGACATTTATTCAAAATACGTCGTAACCTACTTTTCGACAAAAGAATTCCTCTAATGTTCCAAATCAGAATATTCATCAAATTAAGTAAATTTTTTTGAGCGAGTCCGCCCGCTCAATCCGCACAATAGATTTCTCCTTCCTTAACCCCTTCAAATTTTTCAACGGTACTTGCATCTCATGTTCGGATTCGAAATTTTTTTCTGCTAGTTCATTCAGCCCATCCTCATCCTCTCCCTCAGATCCTACTCTATATGGAACAGCTTCCATTGCCAAGTCCTCCCCACTCAACAAGAATTCTCAGTCCCCCCCTTCACCTAGTTCAAACTCCAATGCCTCATCCACCAAACGAAGTGAACTTCTTGGCTCTGTAGACACACTAATTTCCTGGATCTCCTCTTCCGTTTCTTGCTCTATAATATCAGCCCATTTCCCTCCCTGATTTCTTGTCCGAATATTCTGATGGACCGCTATCTTTAACATTTCATCACTAGATTGATCATCTCCTCTTTCAGCCTGAACCTCTCCACCATCAATACACCTCTCCTTTACTACTTCATCCCGTTGCATATCCTCCCATTCATCATATAATTCCCCCTCCTGTGACACGAACCACACTTTCGGAGTATCCACTCCATTGCCTTCTCTACGTATCCGGATTGACTCAAGGATAGCCTCTCGTCTAGATTTCGATAATCCCCCCATCTCCTTATCAACCCCATAATTGTTACTTCCCCTGTTTCCGACCATTTTTCTTACTCTCATCCAATGTAACACTCTGTTTTAGCTTTTTATCCACCACTGGTCATTCACGCCTCAAAACACATAGAATTTCGGCAAAGATTCGTAAATTACCTCCTGATAATGACTCGTAGCAAGGCTCGGTGGACCCAACCAAAAAAATCTTCGAACAGGCTGGGCAACATTCACTTCAACACAGATTCTCGCAGCCTCTGGCCAAGTCACGCACGCCGTGGCGTTATCTCGCTTCAAGTACCGACCGAACCCATTCCCAATACTCCTTAAGATTGATTCCTGAAAAAAGTTTGGTGGCAACCCCGGTAACGTAAGCCATACTGGAACCCACGGTGAATCATCTTCTTCATTGAAATCCGGAGTCCAATGAGATACACGAAACGGCACCCCATGAATCTCAGAATTTCCTCTTGCCATCACAGAGATGAAGTCCTCTTCTTTCGCCATCCAAACCAGAACATTCCGTGGATTTCTTAATTGCCCAATCACTGGTATGGACTTTAATCCCCATCTTGTCTTAATGAAGCCCCGAACATGATCCAGCGAAGGTCTACATCTAAGAAATTTCAGCACCACAGAGAAACGAAATGGCTCAGCAGATTGTTGAATCTCTGCCTTAGTAAAGTGAAAATACATTTCTCCATCTTGAAACCGCGGTTCACGTGCAGGCAGATTCACATTTGGAAGGAACTGTGGGTTCGCAGCAACAAACTCCGCGAAACCCTGGATAGGATGTCCTCCCACAATGCAAGCAAACTTTCCCCCCTGTTCTCCATGGAGCCCAGGATCTCCACGACCGCCTTGCCCTGCCGGCGGCGGCAAGGAGCAGGCTGCTGAACACATGCAACCCTAGTCGCCCCACCAGAATAGAGAGAAAAATTCCTTCCTTGCCACGTCAGCCCTAATATCATCATTTTTTTGATGGTTTAGAACCCATTATAAGAAGAACAAGACTATATAATATATTCTTCATTACTCATGTCATCTCCATTTTCGTCTGGATTTGGATCTGGATCTTCATCTTCGATATCTTCTTTAACTCCAAAAATCCAACAACATAGGTAATTATTTATATGATTTTCTCCATCTGTCTGATAATAAAAATGCTGTACGTGCATTTTTATTGTGAAATGGTTATCTTCTTTCACATATAATCTATAAAATGCAATTCCCTTCTCTTGATGGTACTTTTGGGATCTAGATTTTCTGTAATTTTGTTCAAACTCTATGGCTGCTCAAGTACTGAATTTCTCGGGCACAACATATATAGCTGCTCAAGTAAATTTCTAAGATAATATTAAATGCTCAATAATAATATTGTAAGACTCATTTTATGTGTCTATCTCTTTCGCTCAAAATTCTAGAGTTTAAACAAAAACTCTATAAAAGACCTTTATACTATTAGTGAAACACAACATTAAATGTTCACCTCTCAAAATAGAGTTCTTTTACTATATATTTTTTTAAAGAGTTTACTCAACTTCTCTTGTTACATGCAGTACTGGTTTGGCTTGGAAAATATTTTTTCTTGCTAATTAATTTTTATAAATTTTATTAATTTGATTAGTTAAAATAATTATTTTATATTAAAAAATGACCAATAGGTTATATTACTAAAGTATATAAAAAAATACGTAAAAATAACTATACATAATAAAATTTTTATTTTAGATTTTGTCATCTTCAATTATAATTATTGATATGATATACTTGATCATTCTTAATTATACTTACTGAAAAGATGCTACTTGTGAATGTAATTAGAAATGATAAATTAGTAGGTGTAATTCCCGATTACACTTGTTAACATAACATATTTTAATATAGAGTGGCTCTACAGTCACATATTAGGGCTCTCGACAGTGTATTTTTTTCTTTTTGGCTATTCTTTTCATGCATCTAATATTTATTTTAAAAAATTTACAATATCATTAAAAATATTTTAAGAATTATTAAATAAAAAAATAAAAAAATAAAAAAAACACCATCGAAATCCTCCATCAGGAGTCGACCCCATACGCAAGAGCAGCATTTCTCTTTAATATATTTCTTTAAAGAAAAATTCTAAACATAAGCCCACACACCACACTTTATTTTTTTATTTTTATTTTTTTCTTTTACCAAATATTTGGTATATGGATAATAAGTATAAGAATTCAAGTAGATTAAGAAGAAGAAATCCAAAAACTTTTAAAAAAATATTTTAAAAAAAAACTAGAGCGTGCGGTGTGTGGGCTTATGAGTAGCAAATATCTTCTTTAAAAAGTGATCATGGTGGTTGTTGCTTCAAATTGAAACAATTAGCCACTATTAAAGAGTCATTTTGTCGTAACCATTGAGTCGATAGCACAACTATACCTGCAATTTTAGAGAAAAGATTTCTTTGTTTGAACCATTCCTTGGAAAAAAAGAAAAGCCAGACAAAAATCTTCCATGATGATCTCTAGTGCTCCCCCACGTCTAGCAAGGCTGGATTACATTTCGAAGCTCAATCAATGTTTCAGATTCCCAAAGGGAGGAGGAGACTGACATACAAGCGAAGGCTTGTCAGTCCACTTGCAGCATTGTAATTTTCAAAACTTCCCAAAGTAGAAACATGTTGTTTAGGTAACACTTGTTTTGGATGAATGAGGAAATTAAGTTCCTTTAACCAATTCGTCACTTTCCAAATAATGGAATAAGAAAGCTTTGACCCCCCCCCCCCAACAATCATATCTAACTGCATCATGAGAGAGCCACAACTTCAATAAAATAAGTGTTGGAACTCTATACATGCCAATAAGTTTTGCTTGTCAGAGTTTGGGAAGAGGAACCACCAAAAAACCAACCCTTCCTTCCAACCATGTGCCATATGGGCTTGACACCAAAAGCTTTATAGAAGAAACTCCAAATTAAGACACCTGCTGGACATTCATTAAAGACATGAGATGCTGAATCAATCCTAAATTATTGAGAGTATCTAAGGCATTCTCAGAGGGGTAATGATATATGTACGTTTTGTTTACGTTTTATTTACTACTCAGCTCACGTGGCTTCTATTTTATTTGTTCTTCCTTCTGACTTCTAGCAAGATTCAAAATCCCAACGCTGAGATTCAGTTGCCCTCTGCATTTGAGTTATTTCCTCCACACTCAAAAGCCACCATTAACGGCAACAAAATGAGACGGTCACTTTCTCCGACGAACTAACTCTCTCTCTCTCTCTCTCTCTCTCCAGAAGCTACCCTCGCCCCAAGGAGAAAGAAAGAAAGATATGCAGATATGCAACAATCCAAAATCTGGGCTTCAACATCTATCATCTAAGCTTGGAAACAGCTTGAATAGCTGTGGAAAGAAGTATGCTAACTAAAATATAAGTCTATGAAAAGTCACTAATTCTAGAGGATTGATTATGAAACTGGCAATACCATAGATTTTTTTCCAATGGTGGTAGAAGGAGAGGACTCTAGGGAGTATGTTGTGAGAAAGAGGCATGGGCTGAAACAAGGCTTTTAACATCATCCTCTCAGTTTTTTAAAATTTCCAATAAAGAAACAGTAAGGGGGTCCTCTAATCCCTTGCCTTCTTCAATACTTGAGAGAGAGTGGTTGGAGAAATGGTTTTGCTGGCTGGAGAAATGGTCCATTCCCTTACCTAGGGAATTAAATGGTTTCTAGTGAAAAAATGTAAGGGGTCCTTTGAGAAAAGGGACGAGACTGTTTTGGGAGATTTGGGTCTGAGACAGTGTTCCTACTATAGAAGCCAGAAGGGGTAAAAAAACGACAGGCTGGGTAGTAGATAAGTGGTAAGAAGTTGTAAGGAAATCATTACCCTTCTTAGAATACTCAACTACTATTCATTATTTTATTATTATTTTTTACCTACTTTTTACTCATATTCATTACTTTTCACCGATTTTTTACTACTATTCATTACTTTATTATTACTTTATTATATACTTTTTATTACTATTCATAACTCTTCTCAACATTTCTCACTACCCAAATCCACCCAGATGCCAATGGAATGCCACATTTTTTTTAACATTTTCATCAAAGGCTACCCCATTATTCCATAGCTTCCAAAGAAAGACAAGATGTTTTTTGGGAAGTGTATGATTCTAAATAGAATTTGGAAAAAGGGAAAGCTGGAAAATGGGGCCCAAGGAAGCCTTTATCAGATTTAATTGTAAAACTGCCCTCAATAGCGTGTTTCCAAACCCGTACATAAGTCTATGCCAGGTTTGAACTTAACATTATATCTCACTACCTCTTGAATCACATCTTCATAAAAACATATTACACTCTCTTTTACATACATATCAAAGTATGTAATTGTCAGTACCACTACATGCATCTCATCGGTCTCTGTTGTGGTTCTTGAAATTCTACAATATTAACAATCGAGCAAACTTTAGTAGCTGTTTTCACAGAATTAGGATCACCTAGATTTTAAACACTGTTGGAACTATAATTCAAATGAACCTGCCAAGTTATAATTTTCTTGCAGGAAAAATGAAGACTACTAGAGATATGTCGTTGCCAACTTAGTTCAAGGGGTATACTCCTTAGAAACGGGCAGCCAGAGGAAAAATGCTGAAGCATTGTGGACCGCAGCTCCTTCAATTTCGACCTAGATCTAACTCTCATAGATGGCAAGTGCATATTCAGTGCCATTTATAAATACAATGGAAAATACCCAGTAACTGATTCAAATGTCCCTAAATATGTTATTGCCTTTCGGGGTACACTCCTCAACCCAAAGAACTGGATGAAGGACATGAAGTTGAACTTCAAATGCTTCCGTAGCAAACTTGAAGAGAGCAATCGCTTTGAACTTGCCATGCATCATGTTGAGCGCCTTGTTGAGGTGAATGGAGCTCCAATTAATGTATGGTTAGCTGGACATTCTTTGGGGTCAGCTATAGCATTGCTTATTGGAAAGAAGATGATTCTCAAGAAGAAATGGTTTCCTAATGCTTATCTTTTTAATCCTCCATTCCTATCTTTACCCATAGAGATGCTAAAGGATGCGAAAGTGAAGAAAGGAATCCGATTTGTACACCGTATGCTCAAGGCAAGGCTCACCCTTGAAAACCTAGTAATTATACTCGATTGGAGGACCATTTTGCTTTATTATCTTCCTGGACTCCTCACATGTTTGTGAGCCCAGCTGATATTATTTGTGCAGCTTATATTGCCTACTTTAAACGCTGAGTTAGAGCTAGATTAGAAATCATGAAGAAAAAATAATAGTTTGAGGAATCTAGTCCGTCATGTTGTGTTTCGAACAGATTTAAAAGATACAATGTATCTCCTTCCTTCGGCAATTCTAATTGTTAATGAGAGTCATCCAAACAAAAAAGCTGCTGATAATTCTTCTCTTTCATATTTGCGGAAGGCTCATACAATTTGCCAATGGTGGCATCCTGATGTTCGTTGCCAATCAACTTTGTATCAGTAATATCATTAGAGAGTGTTATCAATTGTGATTCAGTTGCAATTTCTGTTGACTGATTTTTATTAGTGTTAGTTCGTCAGTTTGTTAAAATATTTTTAAAATCATTTTATGTTAATAAAAATGATTTAAATAATATTTTTTATATGAACATTTATATAGATTATTTTTTGGTTGCATGTATTGAATTGATATTGTTAAATACATGATGTCTATATTGAATGTGTCCCTACTTTTGATGACCTGTTAAACCCTTCTCGTTAGTCGAGAATGTGGATTCTTTATTCATTGAAGCATCATGTATACAACTATGATTGGATGTTTGAGCTCATTTTTCTTTATTAAAATGGATAAAGTTGATATTAGTAATTTGTTTGGCTCATGTATAATATATGTATTTATTTTGATGTGAATGGATAAGGTGTATCTTACAATTATATTGATGACATGACATCCTTATTTATTTATTATTTTCGTAAAAGTTTTGTAGTAGGATTTTATTTGGAAATATAATATTGTGAATGTAATTTTATTATTGAGGTCGTGTATAGGGATGCATTTCACGTCTATTGATATACTTTAACCTTAACATGATTTACCAAATTACCAATGAGGTTTTAGGTGGAGCCTATGCACAAGGTGTCTAGCACAATGGTTATAGATTTTTCATATTTGATTAATGGATTATATGTGCATGAGTTTTGAATATTTTAATAAAAACCCCTCTATAAATTTTATTCAAAATTAATTAGATATGATATTTTTATATTACTAATTTTTTGAAAAATTTTCGATCCCATTATATAGGGAGGAATTTCATGGTCTAATTAAATTTTAGAATAAAATTAAATACGTGCTAATATTAATCTCCCGTAATAAATTTAGTGATAATAGCCACTAAAAATGTAATTATTGACCTTTCTAAATGAGAGAAAGTGGATATGACCAACTATAACATATGGTATAAGAAAATTCAATATTTGCTCATAGGTATTTGAAAATCTATCCCACCTTATGATCCAACACAAGAAAGAGAATACTTTTCAACCTGATTGTGATACTAGATGTCCCAGAATATGTTATTGCCTTTCAGGGCACACTTCTAATGCCAGAGATCGTGATGGATCACATCATGTTAGACTTCAAATGCTTCCTTAAAAAACTTGATGAGATCAGTCCGTTTAAACTTTCACTAAATTATGTTGACTGTTTTGTTGAGGTGAATATGGTAGGCAGCATTATGAAACTAGAAGAGAAAGAGAATATTGCAAGAGAAAGAGTTGTTCTTCAATACAAAAACTTGATCATATACAAGGGAATGATACACATATATATAAGAGTACAAAGGAGTAGGTATAGCTTAAGTCTCCATTGATGGCTAAAGATAGGTCTTAATTAGTAGTTAAAGATTGGTCTTAATTGATGGTTCAATGGTTTTAATTAGTGGCTATGTATGGTTATACAAATAAGTTTATAACACTCCCCCTTTGGATGACCATACATAAAGAATATGCATCGTTAAGATATTGCCAAGGAAAAACCCAGTGGGAAAAAACCAATGGCGAAAAAAAAGAGTACAACATTCATGTGTACTACCAAGTGCTTTAAGATTGCCTCATTAAAACCTTGCAAAGGAAAACCCAGTGGGATAAAACCTTAGTGAAGGAAAAAGAGTGCAATCAGCATAAGTCTTCAATACATTTACTCCCCCTGAAAAGTGCATGATAATAAGTCTTCAAGTCTTCGCATTCCAATGTTCTGCACAAGCTTCTTAAATGTTGCAGTTGGTAATGCTTTAGTGAATAAATCTGCCAGATTATCACTTGATCGTATCTGCTTGACATTAATTTCACATTTCTCCTGAAATTCATGGTTATAAAAGAATTTAGGTGAAATATGTTTGATTCTATCACCTTTGATAAATCCTCCTCTAATTTGAGTAATACAAGCAGAATTACCTTCGTATAAAATTGTTGGACTATCATTAATCACTCGAAAACCACACTTTTTTTGAATATGTTGAATCACTGATCTTCACCAAATACATTCTCGACTTGCCTCATGAATTGCAATGATCTCTGAGTGATTTGAAGATGTAGCAGATAGTATTTGCCTGACAAATCTCCATGATATAGCAGAATTTCCATAAATAAATACATATCCAGTTTGAGATCTACCTCTGTGTGGATTTGAAAGATAACCTGCATCTGCATATCCAACTAATTATGAACTTGATCCATGTTGATAAAATAATCCCATATCAACCATACCTCGGAGGTATCGAAGGACATGTTTAATGCCATTCCAATGTCTTCGAATTGGTGCGGAATTATATTTTGCAAGTAAATTAACTGAAAATGTAATATCAAGCCGAGTGCAATTTGCAAGATACATCAGGGCTCCAATTGCACTGAGATAAGGTATTTCAGGACCAAGAATTTCTTCATCGTCTTCACAAGGACGAAATAGATCTTTCTGCACATTAAGTGATCGAACAACCATTGGAGTACTCAAGGGATGAGTTTTATCCATATAAAAGTGCTTCAAGAATTTATAGTAAAAGGTCTTTGCATTGATGCATCTCCATATTGTGTACCAACTCTTTAAATGATGCAGTTGGTAATGTTTTGGTAAACAAATTCGCCATATTGATTCAATATCTTTTTAACATTAAATTCACTACTCTTCTGGAGTTGTGCACTTCTGGAATTCTTGTAAATAACATAGTTAGTGGATAAGTCATCAAAATTAAGCCACCAACCTCTATATTCAACAAAAACGGTGGCCACCTTTTTAGACCAGACAAGCACTGCATGATTTTACAGCTCTTCTCTAGTTGTCAGGCGCCGCAGGGCTATGATGCTACATCTCTTGTCTCTTGTAGAGAGATGCTTCACGAGAGATGCTGTGAAACAATAGATATGCTTTGTCCTTCCCTTTACTCACCTGAGAATGTTACTCTTATGATAGGAGCATATATTCATTTTTCTGGAAGAATTTATTCTGATGTCGTTTCAGAATCAAGATTTCTTAGTGCTCAATATTTTGCCTCTGGTATGACCATGTCTTGAAGGTTATTAGCTAAAATGAATTAGGTCAACTAACTCAATAATCAAATATCTTAATTGCGTTAGAACCTCTCTGCGAAGAGTCGTAAGAACAAGAAACTGAAGGAGGAGAATAAGGCGTTAAAACAGTATGCCCGTGATCTTCAGGATAAGCAGCAACGGATATTTGAAGAAGTCCAAATACTTAGAGAATAAGGACAAGCTGCATTTAATCTCGCCGCAGATATCTAAAAAAGTCCAACTTCTAAGAGAGTAGGGGGAAGCTGCTTTTAATTTCACGGTCTAGTAAATAACTGTAGAATATCTGTGTTTAGCATATCCTCTATCAATATATATAATTTTGTCTTACTTTCATAATTTTCTCTATAAAAAGAAATATTCAACTCATCTTCATTCGCATCCTATCTTTTTTACTTTTCTGTAATTAGTCTGCAATCTCTTTCTGCGTTCTTACTCTGCAATGGCCCAGCAATCTTCGCATGACCAATGTATAAGGTACTCTACACCTTGTTCACCAGTTGTTTATGCTTTTACTGTAGGTGCTATAATGCAATACAATAATGATCTGACTAATAAGTCAGATATTGATGCTATCTACGAGCTTGTGAGTCTCGGTACCCGATACTCATCAACCATTGTCGCATTTTCTTAGTGACTACAATCCAAAACTTATGATGTTGACAAACTCAATGAGAAGATTTCTATCATTCAGCGACTTCTTTTGGAGTCCAACATGAAGATAAGAGTAATAAAGCAAGAGAATAGGAATTTAAAATCATTGCTTAACTCTTCTTTTCGATTGCCTACTCCTTTAGACATGGATGTCATGCAAATTTTTGATGAGCAAGATCGTTTAAAGAATGAGGCAAAGAGCCTCAAATTTCTGTAATTTTGTTTCGAGATAATAAAATAATATTTCAAAAATATTTATATTGTGTTTCTATATTCTGGTAGATGTTCTGTGTGCTCCATTTTATTTCTCCTTTAATGATTCACATTTGTTACAGAATCATAATATGAATCTGAAATACTAATTGCATTTAAGATATGGTATTTCAGAACTAATAATTTCATTCATCTCCCCCTTGAAGCCGAAAGAGTTTCTGATTTATATTTCAAATATGTGCAGTTTTCATGAGCTCTTCTGGAGCTTTAATGACATTTAAATCATCTATATAAACTGCAATAAAAGCTAATATAAGTACTAAAAATATATGGAAAATAGCTTGTTCCACATGCGTTTAGATTGTATTAGATCATATAAGGATTTTTTAAACTTGATAGAATAAATACTTCAGGACTATGTGCTTCATGCATTTCATATCTAGTGATCCATATAAATATGGAGTTAATCATGCATACCCAAACTCTCGGTAACTATCAAACTAATAAAAACCTCAATATAATTTCATCCACTTCAAAAGCATATCAATATTATTTCTGCAGGAAATCGACGCGTGATTTATATATCACATTTTCATTTCCTTTATACAATTACCCACTGATATTCAACAAGCATCATCTCTTAGGTGTTTGGATTACAAGTCCATATGTATCACATTTTACTAGTGATATCAATTTTGTCGGAATTGTTTTTTTCTATTTTGGCCAATATTTTTACTTCGGTATTCTTCGACGGTTCTTGGTTCACTTTATTCATTACTTCTGGTAATGTCAAGTGCCATCTTATATAAAAATACATTGTCGACAACGGTTTTATTTTTATCCAGAATTTATCCAATACTCATGAAATGTATCGAGATCTCATTATTTTCATGTACCTGTACCTCTTCAAGGGAAGTCATTTAATGAAAAATCTCTTCAGGAGGTACTCTTCAGGAGTATTATACTCTTCAGGAGTTTTTCTTATGAGAGAATTTTGTATAGAAAGTTTGAATGGATCTTATTGCTTATTTTGTGGGTACGACCTCTTCAGGAGCACCGATTTCTTTTCTTTGTGCTTTTCTCTTTCGGGATGCTTTATCTTTTGTATCAATAGGTCTCACACGCTTTTAGACAAGTCTTATGTTCATTAGACTGCTAAATTTCTTAATTGTCCTACGAGGATTTCAATCCTCGCTGGGATTTTAGCAGCTAGAATATGAGACCTTTTATCTTATTGCATCCATAAATTAATTATCATCTAAACTTCCAGTTCACCTATGATAATCAAGATAATGTCGAATTATTTTATTTTATTTGCTTCTAGCAAATTTTTCTTTCCGCTCATGGTGGGAAGACTTTATAGTAAAAGAATCTTCTGGTTCTTTTATAGACGTCTATATGAAAATTATTCGACTTATTATAATTGATTTCGGATGATCAAGATAATCATGAAAAGCAAACAAATATTTTGAATCATATCATTTTTAATGCATCATAATATTTGATTCAATAATTATATAATATCATCTCAAAGAGAAAGCTGGTAGTCTTTCCAATACGAGCTTCTGGCTCGAAATCATAGAAGTACTATAAAAATATTCATTACCACGTCCAAACTTTTGGTTTTTTTGAAAAAATGCACCATTCTCTTATAAGAATGATATAAATCCAATACCATTCACTTCAGGGAATGACGTGGAACTAGTAAGACGTGACTAATGATTTCTTAACAAAATCTCATTATTTTGCTTAACCACTAGAAGACCAAATATAAATTTAGAATATATTGTGAACTTTTGCACTCGATATTGCTACTTCAGGAGCACTTTCGAGGCGTTTATTTTAAACATATATTCTTTAGTGGCTTTTCCCTATACAATTTCAATTATGCAACTTCAGGTGCATTAATCATAATGATCTTTTGGTGCACGTATCACTTATTTAAACTATCTCACAGAATCAATAGATTTTTTATTATGAGATACTCAATAAAATTATTGGTTTAGAGTGATCCTTCAAGGATGCTCAATTTCTATTCCAAGATGAATCTTATTATCAATAATTCATAACAAGTATAAAAAATAAATAAAACTTGTATATAAACTATGTGAATAAACATAGAATTTTATCAAGTAATAATAAGGAATATAATCTTTAATAGTCACCTTGGGGATTGCAAATAATATATTGAAAAACTTACTTGAATGAGAAGACCACTAGTTTCAGAATCAACGGAACCTCGTGCTGATAACGTGTTATGAAATTAGAAGAGAAATGATATTGCAAGAGAAAGACGATATTGCAAGATAAATAGTTGTTATTCAATACAAAAACTTGATCATATACAAAAGAATGATACCCATATATATAGGAGTACAAAGGAGTATGTATAATTTAAGTCTCCATTAATAGCTAAAGATAGGTCTTAATTAATAGTTAAAGATTGGTCTTAATTAATGGTTCAGTAGTCTTAATTAGTAGTTATGTATGATTATACAAATAGGTTTATGACAAGACGGACATTTTTGGGGTCAGCAATAGTTGAAAAGAAGATGATTCTCAAGATGTAATAGTTTTCGACAGCATATCTTTTTATTTTCATTCCTATCTTTTCCCATGGAGCTGCTAAAGGACTAAAAAGTCAAAAAAGGAATCTGTTGTGAGTACCGTATGGTCAAGGCAGGCCTCACTTCCCCCTGCTGCAGAACTTAGAGCATCCCCAGCTGGTTCCCTATATCATATTTATCCCTAAATTTTGGGAAAAATTTTAGGGTTTTGCTCAATAATCATCTACATCCGGTTCCCTATTTTATAGTTTCGGTTTAGGGTCTCTACAAAAGTTCCCCATAGATGGGGAACGACTGTACATCCCTATCCACTCGGCCTCCCAACGATTTCCCTTCCCCCCGCGTCTTCCTTCTCTCTTGCTAGGGTAAACCGTTGGCCCCTCCCTCGCAACGCTCCACCATTGATTGCAGGTCTCCATCGGCACGCACGGTAAGTGAAAATCTCCACGACCCTCTCTCTTCAGTCGAGTTTTTTTTTCCCCTTTCGCTCTCCTTCGATATTTGTCTCTGCCCTCAACTCTGTGAAAATCTTTGGGATAGTCGGCTCTCTCTTTGGGTACGAATTTCTTTGGGGATTGCATCATGGCCAGACCGTTTGGCTGCTGAGAAAGTGGTGTTGCTTTCTCACAATTTTTTCCGTGTAAAATGACTCTCTCATGTTTTACCATTTTGATTATTTGATCCATTGATTGAGTTGATGTTGAGAAATACAACACTGCGATTGTGGGTTTTTGTACTTCCTGCTGTGTTGGGTTTTTGGTTTTGAGGAGAATTTATTTGGATATTGCATCTTCATTGATAGGGTGTTTGGCTACCAAGAAAATTTTGCAAAGGTTTCTCACGGTATTTTTTTTTTTTAATTTGTGTCTCATATTTTACCATTTATAATTTATTGATCCATTCATTGATGAGCTGAGATGCTCTGGTTGCGATTGTGGCTTTGGTGACTTCCTGGTGTGTTGGGTTTTTGGTTTTGAGGAGAATTTGGTGGAGTTTGTGGTTATGGAATGGATTTTGATGCTTGAGAAATATGGTTTTTGGCTGTGTTTACAGTTATAGTGCGGGTCCAAATTCTCATTTTAGTTCAAGCTTCAGTGACAAATTTCTTTGGTAGCAAATTTGTGTGTTGAGACACGTTATTGGCTGTCTATAATTGATATTGAGTATTGGATATTCAGTTTCCAATGATAATCACCAAACTTGATGATTTACAAATTGAGTTTTTACAAGATAATCACCAAACTACCATTTGACTCAACATTACAAATTATGTTGCTATTAATCTGTTGCCATTTTGTTCTCAATATTATTTTTGATATTCTTTAATTAAGCTGTGAATTCTTAGGTTTGTCATCTTCAATATTTATATTTCCTTTAAATCTACCAAACAAGCATGTAATTTTGGTGATTTGGCCAATTACTTCCTACATCAATCTTCCCCTCTTCCTTGTATTCGGCCCCTTTCATTTAGTCTCTTGCTCTTGTTTGTTATTAAGAACTTGTGTTTGGAAAATGCTGGAGATTGGGCTTTCGGACTCCTTTTTTTTTTTTTTTTTAATTTGTGTCTCATGTTTTACCATTTAGAATTTATTCATCCATTCATTGAGTGAGCAGAGATGCTCTGGTTGCGATTGTGGCTTTGGTGACTTCCTGGTGTGTTGGGTTTTTGGTTTTGAGGAGGATTTGGTGGAGTTTGTGGTTATGGAATGGACTCCTAGGCTTGAGTTTACGGTTTTTGGCTATGTTTACAGTTATAGTGCGGGTCCAAATTCTAGTATTTCCATGCTTTAGTGACAAATTTCTTTGGTAGCAAATTTGTGTTGCCAGACATGTTATTGGCTGTCTATAATTGATATTGAGTATTGGATATTAACTTTCCAATAATAATCACCAAACTTGTTTGATTACAAATTGTGTTTTTACAAGATAATCACCAAACTACCATTTGACTCAACATTGCAAATTATGTTGCTATTAAATCTGTTGCCATTTTGTTCTCAATATTACTTATGATATTCTTTAATTAAGCTGTGAATTCTTTGGTTTGTCATCTTCAATATTTATATTTACTTTAAATCTACCAAACAAGCATGTAATTTTGGTGATTTGGCCAATTACTTCCTACATCAATGTTCCATCCTCTTCCCTGTATTCGGCCCCTTTAATTTAGTCTCTTGCTCTTGTTTGTTATTAAGAACTTGTGTTTGGAAAATACTTTTGTTGGGCTTTCAGACTCCTATTAATACCAGGTATAGCCTTTTCTTAAATATAAATA
This sequence comes from Carya cathayensis, assembly GCA_011037825.1. Taxonomy (NCBI): domain Eukaryota; kingdom Viridiplantae; phylum Streptophyta; class Magnoliopsida; order Fagales; family Juglandaceae; genus Carya; species Carya cathayensis. The sequence continues at coordinate 1,108,730 of QGSO01000249.1, read as the reverse complement.
TATCTCTCACATGACATGATTTAAACTCAAATATCTTTCAAACAACTTTAAAAAAAAAATATGTTTATATCTCTCAAACTACCATTCCAGTCTCACTTATGAGTATGAACTTCTATTAGTTCAAATTGGATCGTAATTTCCAATTTAATGTTTGATACCATGCTCATTTTCTCCACCAAATTAGTAATTAATAAAGCTCTTTCTCTCATCTAGGCAAGCCAATCTTTTCTTTAATAGTTTGGATAGAAGCCTCAATTTTAGAAAATCTACGTCTATTTCATATGCGCCAATAAAAAAAATAAAATAACATGCTCATTTTCTATATGCTTAGTTATTGGAATATTGCAACTGTCCTTGGAATAAAATAACATGCTCATTTTGATATTTGATGTTGGGTCATTTGTAGTGTTGCGTATCTCTCATGGGAGGGGGTTTATATTAGGCTGTGATGATGGTGTTATAGTGCGGGTTATGTCAGAAGTGTGTATGGGGCCCCATCGATATGGCGGGGTAATTCTCACCCGAATCGTCATATTGCAGTTTGTGGTACTTTCCACAAAAAGCAATCGGGGTTCGGGTGAGATTTTGCAGCCATTCGATGTTGGGCTCCTTGCTTATACATGGTGTCAATATTTACACCACTCTGAGCCTTTTTAATTATTTATATATTCGATATATTATTAAACCGGATGGGGATGCTCGTATTTGGCATTATTTTGTTTTGCATGTTATTTGGTATTATGGATTAATTGAGTTAAATTATGTGTAAACTAAACCACAAGGCTGTGATGATGACAACCGTTTGTGGGGATACGGGAAATTAATGGTCATTTTCCCAATGGCTAGGTAATAAGGATGGCCAATAAGTATTGGCAATCGGTTGTAGCAGCCATCAGTGGGTGGCCAACTTTCCAAGATCATACCAAACGGTTTCTGAGCCATCCACCCGGACTAACACCCCAAACTTTCCAAAATCCGTTTCTAAGATTTTCAATGTGTTTTTAGCGATGCACTCACAAGACTCTGGACATATGTTCTTCACGAACCTCCTAAGTCAAGATCCTCAACTCGACCCCACTTATGGTGGGCAAAGTGGATCATCTCCAATGACCCTTGGTGACTCTTCACCCTACCCCCTAATGAGCCTATCGGCAATAGGAAATTAGTGAGGCTTGCAAATTTCAACCTCGAAGAAGACAAGTTACTTGTATCGGCATGACTAAATTGTAGCCTTGATGCTGTCCAGGGAACAAATCAAAAACACTCCCAACTGTGGGAGAAAATTTATGAGTACTTCCAGCAATTTAAGGAAACCACAAATGACCGGACAATAAAGTCTTTAATTCATCGGTGGTCGGTTATCCAAAAGGCCACAAACAAATTTTGTGCGAAACTAGCCCAAGTTGAAGGGTTAAATCAAAGTGGCATGACCGAACAAGATAATGTAGAATTTCCAAATCCTTACTTGAGTAATTCTAAAATTTCTTGTTTGGTACATTGGTTTAATATTGGTATTTTTTTCCCATGCAAGTTTGAGAAGGTGAAGGTTATGTACCAATCACTCGAGAAATGCTCATTTCAGTTTGAGCATTGTTGGCACCTGTTGAAGAACCAACTTAAGTGGATTTAGCGCGCCACAAAGGAGGATCCAAAGTGGAGGAAGACAATGTCCCCATCCCCGACCCCAACTCGATGTTCTGGCGCTACAGTTGATTCAGTTTTTGATATCGAGGTGGATCAAATGCTGGAGAATGAAGTTATCGAGCCCGACCTACCAATTGGAAGGAAAGCTGAGAAAGGAAAATGAAAGACCCAATGCAGGCAAGCAGAGGAGAATTTCTAACTCAGGAAGATGAAGTATACTCTTTTGGAGGAGTCACGCGCTCAGGAGAAAGAGTTTTATCGCCTTAAAGCGGAGAAGATGGAGTATGACAAGGAGACAGAGGCCAAAAAATTACATCTTGAGGATGAAAGACTGAGGTTGGAGGCCGAGAAGATGTCGATTGATCGAGAAAAAGAGCAAAGTAAAATCCAGCAAGAGGACGAACGGCTGCTGTTGGAGGCTGAGAAAGTGGAGCTCGCGAAGAAGGAATGATGTGAACCCCAATCGACTCGCTTTGAGACCCAACAACAATATTGGAAAAAACAACCCAGGAAAGCCAAATTCAAGTCTATGGATGGAGAATTTAGACCCGTTGGGAACTCGTTTCAAGAACCTAGATTATATTAAAATCTAGACCCGTTGAAATCTCGTCTCAAGAACCCAAATTACAAGGAGGAACGCCACAAAGGTTGTGATTTACCTTTGCTAAGTTCAAGAGTTCAATCAAGAACAAGAGGAGAAAACTCACTCACAATTAAAATTCAGAATAATAGTCTAAGCCTTTGAGTGGCTGGTTACATTCTTTAAATACCCTCCCCAAAACATGATAAAACCCTAGACTAAACTTTGAGACCCTACTCTCAAAAATACCCTTCAGTGAACAGTAGCCGCGTGGTACTGTAGCATGAACAGTGTCGTGCTACAGTACTTCGAAACCCTAGTTCAAATAAAATAGTATTTTTCCAAAAAAAACCCCTTGTCCAAAATACAAGGCCTTCCCAAAAACTCTAGTTCATAAGAAATAAGATATGTGGGCTAAGCATCCTCAAGCCCACTTATTCTAAACTAATAATAAAAATCCTTTTAAACAAAATGAAAGCCTTAATATCTAAAGGCCCTATCTCTAAGTCAAGTCTTCCACAGCTTGGATCAGGTGGATCAAAGCTGGTTCTTCTTCTTTCAAGCCCATCTTGAGTGTTGGGCTCTTGCTAGCTTCTGCCCAAATAGCTTGTACTAATCCTTGCATTGCTTCCTTGATCTTCTTGGCTCTTGATCTTGTAATTGGCCCATCTGGAACTTGCAAAGGATCTTTAAGAGCAGGCCCACCTTGGTTCCCATCATTCCCCCTCTCCTCAAAAGGATTCGACCTCGAATCTTCACCTACATCAAAAGGAGAAAGATCAGAAACATTGAAGGTAGCTGAAACATTATACTCACCTGGGAGATCCACTTTATAGGCATTGTCATTAATTTTCTCAAGGATTTGGAAAGGTCCATCTCCTCGAGGATGCAACTTAGTCCTCCGATGAGCTGGGAATCTTTCTTTGCGCATGTGAACCCAAACCCAATCTCCTGGTTCGAAGATGACACGCCTTCGCCCTTTATTGGCTTGGGAAGCAACCCTTTCATTCTTTTGGGCAATTTGAAACCGTACCCGCTCATGGAGTGACTTCACCAACTCTGCCTTCTTTTGTCCATCCAAGCTATTCCTGCCATCAACTGGTAAAGGCATCAAATCTAAAGGGGTAAGCGGATTGAATCCATAAACAATTTCAAAAGGAGAATATGAAGTAGTAGTATGCATGGTTCTATTATATGCAAACTCTATGAATGGCAAACAATCCTCCCAAGTTTTTAAATTCTTATGAACAACAGTGCGTAAAAGCTGAGTTAAGGTCCTATTAACTACTTCAGTCTGACCATCAGTCTGTGGATGACAAGTAGTGGAAAATAAGAGCTTGGTACCCAATTTCCCCCACAACACCTTCCAAAAGTAGCTAAGGAATTTAACATCCCTATCAGAAACAATACTTCTGGGAACACCATGGAGTCGCACTATCTCTCTGAAAAACAAGTCAGCTATGTTTGTGGCATCATCTGTTTTATGGCATGGAATGAAATGTGCCATCTTACTAAATCTATCCACAACCACAAAAATAGAATCTCTACCCCTTTTTGTCCTAGGTAGCCCCAAAACAAAGTCCATAGATATATCGACCCATGGCTCACTAGGAACGGGTAAGGGTGTATACAACCCATGTGGCAACACTTTAGATTTGGCCTTCCTACATGTAATACACCTGCCACAAATGCGAGTGACATCTCTCTTCATCTTAGGCCAAAAGAAATGTTCATGCAAAATATCCAAAGTCTTCTTGACACCAAAGTGTCCCATTAATCCCCCACCATGTGCCTCACGCACCAGTAATTCACGCATAGAACAATTTGGCACACAAAGTTTGTTTTCTTTAAACAAGTAACCCTCATGCTTGTAAAACTTACCAAATGCCGCCTTATCACACGCCATGTACACATTAGAGAAGTCAGCGTCATCGGCATATTGGTCTTTCACATATTCAAACCCAAGCATCTTAGCACTCATAGAAGTAAGAAGTACATACCTTCGAGATAAAGCATCAGCAACAATGTTCTCCTTACCTTGCTTGTAACAGATGACATATGGAAATGTCTCAATGTATTCCATCCAACGAGCATGCCTTTTATTCAACTTACCTTGACCCTTAAGATGCTTCAATGATTCATGATCGGTGTGGATCACAAATTCCCTAGGCCATAGGTAGTGCTGCCAAGTCTCTAATGCACGAACAAGAGCATAAAGCTCTTTGTCATAAGTAGGGTACTTAAGTGAGGCCCCACTTAACTTTTCACTGAAGAAGGCTATGGGCCGCTTATCCTGCATCAGAACGGCTCCAATCCCTATACCTGAGGCATCACATTCAATCTCAAAAGCTTTGTTAAAATCAGGTAATGCTAGCACAGGTGCAGAGCACAACCTTTCTTTAATGGTGGCAAAAGCATTATCTTGAGTAGCCCCCCAATGAAACCCAACATTCTTTTTAATGACTTCAGTGAGTGGTGCAGCAATGGTGCTAAAGTCTTTAACAAAACGCCGATAAAAGCTAGCTAAACCATGAAAGCTTCTTACCTCAGTGATGCTCTTTGGCGTTGGCCACTCCTTGATGGCCTTGACTTTCTCTTGATCCACCTCAATACCTTTTGTACTAACAACATATCCAAGAAAAACAACTCTTTCCATGCAAAATGTACATTTCTTGAAATTAGCATATAATTTTTCACATCTCAACACATTAAACACATATTTCAAATGCTCAATATGCTCATTTAAGTCCTTGCTGTAAACTAGGATATCATCAAAATACACAACCACAAACTTGCCAATGAATGCACGTAGGACATGGTTCATCAATCTCATGAAAGTACTGGGTGCATTTGTAAGTCCAAATGGCATAACCAACCATTCATAAAGCCCATACTTAGTCTTAAAAGCAGTTTTCCATTCATCGCCCTCTTTCATTCTAATTTGATGATACCCACTTTTAAGATCAATTTTACTGAAAATGCATGAGCCATGCAATTCATCAAGCATATCATCTAATCTAGGAATGGGATGGCGATACTTTACCGTAATATTGTTGACCGCCCTGCAATCAACACACATTCTCCACGTCCCATCCTTCTTTGGCACTAATAGCACTGGTACTGCACATGGGCTCATGCTCTCCCTCACGTACCCCTTGCTCATCAAGTCCTCAACTTGCCTCTGAAGCTCCTTTGTCTCCTCTGGATTACTCCTATAGGCTGGTCGGTTTGGAATAGTAGCTCCAGGTACAAAATCAATCTGATGCTCAATGCCTCTAATGGGTGGCAACTCATTAGGCATCTCCTCTGGGAATACGTCCTCAAACTCCTGCAACAAGGAAATAGCCAAACTAGGAAGAGACTGGTGAGTGTCATCAAGAGTAAGATAAGACTCTTTATAGACAAGAAAAATCATAGGGCGATCTGCGAAGAAAGCCCTCTTAACCTCACTCTCTTTGGCATAGAAACTCACTTTTGTCTTTCCTTTCCTCTCTGCAGTCTCTCTTTCTTTTTTCTCTCGTGGCTCCACTCTTTTTTCTCTACTCTCAGCCACATCTCTACTTTCTCTTTCACTCTTTTTGTTGTGCTCATTTTCACTATCACACTTTCTTTTCTGCTCAATCTCTTTTTCACTCATTCTTTTTTTATCACTCTCATTTTCACTCTTTCTTTTTTGATCACTCTCATTTTCACTCTTTCTTTTTTGATCACTCTCATTTTCACTCTTTTTTTTCTGAGCAACCTCACTTTTCAGTTTCAGTTGGTCCTCATAGACCTGGCTTGGAGTTAAAGGAGCAAGTTTGATTGTTTTGCCCTCCTTTACAAAGCTGTACATGTTTTTGAACCCATCATGTGTCACCCTCCTATCATACTGCCACGGCCTCCCCAACAAAATATGGCCAGCATGCATAGGCACAACATCACAAAGCACCTCATCTTGATACCTCCCAATTGAAAAAGGAACTAACACTTGTCTATCCACCCTAACCTCCCCACAATCATTTAACCACTGCAATTTGTATGGTCTAGAGTGTTTTATGGTTGGTAAATTCAATTTCTCAACCAAAGTAGTGCTAGCCACATTAGTACAACTCCCTCCATCAATGATCATACTACATACCTTGCTATTGACGTGGCATCTAGTATGGAAAATGTTCTCTCTCTGTTGCACGGCATCATCTACCTTAATGTGTGTGTTGAGAGCACGCCTGGCAACAAGAGACTCACTCACGGCGTATATCACTCCTTCATCATCACTAGCATCAACCAACTCGGGCACCCCATCACGATCATCCTCACTCTCAGTCATTACCTCCCCATTGTCACGCATAATCATCACTCGCCTATTTGGACATTGAGAAGCGATGTGCCCAGAACCCAAACACTTAAAGCATTTAATATCTCTATTCCTTGTAGGTTGAGATTCTACCTTGGGCTTGCTGCTAGGTCCCTCATCTTTGCCCTTAGGTGGTTCGATCTTTCTCTTTGCTTCAGTAGGATCATTCCTATCCCACTTTGATTTCCAAGTAGTGCTAGAAACCGAAGTGTACCTTGCTGTCCCTTTTCTCTTTAATTGCCTCTCGACCTTCATAGCCATGTGTACCATGTCCTCTATCTCCACATAATGTTGCAATTCAACCACATTGGCTATGTCTCTATTCAAACCACTCAAAAATCTAGCCATGGTGGCCTCCCGGTCCTCCTCTACATTAGCCCGAATCATAGCCACTTCCATCTCCTTATGGTAATCCTCCACACTCCTAGACCCCTGTGTAAGATTTTGGAGCTTTTGATAAAGGTCCCTATAGTAGTGATTAGGTACAAATCTCCGCCTCATGAGAGCTTTCAACTCTCCCCATGTCTCTACAGGCCTCTCATGATTCCTCCTCCTAGTGGTCACTAATTGATCCCACCAAATAATAGCATAATCAGTGAATTCAATTACTGCCAACTTCACTTTCTTCTCCTCAGAGTAATTATGACAATCAAATACCAACTCTATTTTTTTCTCCCACTCCAGATAAACCTCTGGGTCAGTTCTACCTTGAAAAGATGGTATTTTCATTTTGATGCTCCCCAAGTCTCTATCGACACCATCCCGACCCCCTAGGTTCCCCTCAAATCCTCTTTCATGCCTAACTCCTCTACGTCTACCCAACCCAATTTCAGATGTTAGGTCTTCCTCATCCTCATCATCTCCTTCATTCTCATATGTATTTTCAACCCTAGGCTCACGTCGCCTCCGATTTCTCCCACCTTGCAAATTTCTAATCTCTGCTTGTTGTTGATTCATCCTATCCTCCATTTCCCTGAATAGCATGTTCATCCTCTCAAACTGTTGTTGCATGGCCTGCAACACAAATGAGTTATCTGCTATCCCCTTGGGTGATGAGCCACTATGGTGAGACATTGTAATGTGCTGCAAAAAAAATGTTAGCGGAAAAAGAAAGGACCTCACACGCTCCCTTACGTGTTTACACTCGAATAATGGCACTCCACTCGTGTATCACACTCTTAATTGGCTTTTTTCCCGATAATGATCTCACACTCTCTTGCCTTTTACCTCGAGTTTTCCCAGCCAAGTTCTTTCAGAACTAATTGAACTCAATCAAGACAAAGTAACCTTGTTTAATCCCAACTAGCAATTAGATCCAAGAAACAAGAACAAGAGAAATACGGAAGGAAAGAAACGACACGAGAATCACGGAAATTATATGAATGGAAGAGTAATTATGAAATAAGATACCAACTAGAAAAATGTATTCAGCCCCTTTAAAGATAAAGGCTCAATCTATAAAAATCAAAATTCGGATTTTTTTTCTTTTTTTTTTTTTTTCGATTTTTTTTTTCTTTTTTTTTTTCCTTTCCTTTCTTTACTTTTCTTTTCTTTTCCTTTCTTTTCTTTTCTTTTCTTTTCTTTTCCTTTCCTTTCTTTTCTTTTCTCAACAATTCAACCACGAACAGAAATATTCAATTGTGATAAGCAAACAATTGAATTCAAACACAAAAAAAATTGACAAGGAATAGAAGCGAATGAATGAAACCCTAGAAATTTCAAACCCTAGATGGTGCAAATTTTGGCAGCCCTAGAAAAACGAATTTCTGTGTTTGTTTGTTTTTTTTTTTTTTTGTTTGGCAAATCCTAGAACATTGAAACCCTAGAATTTATGATGCAATAAATAAAAGATAGAAGCAGACCTGATTGGAAACCTTGCTCTGAATACCAAATGATGTGAACCCCAATCGACTCGCTTTGAGACCCAACAACAATATTGGAAAAAACAACCCAGGAAAGCCAAATTCAAGTCTATGGATGGAGAATTTAGACCCGTTGGGAACTCGTTTCAAGAACCTAGATTATATTAAAATCTAGACCCGTTGAAATCCCGTCTCAAGAACCCAAATTACAAGGAGGAACGCCACAAAGGTTGTGATTTACCTTTGATAAGTTCAAGAGTTCAATCAAGAACAAGAGGAGAAAACTCACTCACAATTAAAATTCAGAATAATAGTCTAAGCCTTGGAGTGGCTGGTTACATCCTTTAAATACCCTCCCCAAAACATGATAAAACCCTAGACTAAACTTTGAGACCCTACTCTCAAAAATACCCTTCAGTGAACAGTAGCCGCGTGGTACTGTAGCATGAACAGTGTCGTGCTACAGTACTTCGAAACCCTAGTTCAAATAAAATAGTATTTTTCCAAAAAAACCCCTTGGCCAAAATACAAGGCCTTCCCAAAAACTCTAGTTCATAAGAAATAAGATATGTGGGCTAAGCATCCTCAAGCCCACTTATTCTAAACTAATAATAAAAATCTTTTTAAACAAAATGAAAACCTTAATATCTAAAGGCCCTATCTCTAAGTCAAGTCTTCCACAGCTTGGATCAGGTGGATCAAAGCTGGTTCTTCTTCTTTCAAGCCCATCTTGAGTGTTGGGCTCTTGCTAGCTTCTGCCCAAATAGCTTGTACTAATCCTTGCATTGCTTCCTTGATCTTCTTGGCTCTTGATCTTGTAATTGGCCCATCTGGAACTTGCAATGGATCTTTAAGAGCGGGCCCACCTTGGTTCCCATCAAGGAATCAGATCAACGCATCATGATGATGGATGTGAGTGTCATGCTAGAAATGCAGCGGCTTTATTTCCAGCAACTCCAGAGAGAAATCATGGCGAGACGCATTAGAGATGCCGATTTGGATTGATTATTTATAATCATGTTATTTATTTTATGTTTGGGACAATTATGTTTAGGACAATTATTTTATGCAGCGGGTCTTGATTACTATTATTTTGCATGCAATACGAGCGCGGGTCTTGGTTACCATTAATTAAAAAAGACAGAAAATATTACCGTTTCATCCAATTAAAAATTTTTATCATCAATATGTGACTACGAATCTTCATTAGAGAAATTGATATTGAGTACTCTTCTAATTAAATTTGTCATCACGTTAGAAAATTCACTAATTAAAAAAAAATCTATTTTTATAATACGGATTAGTATTTAAAAAAATACTGTATTGGATAGTCAAAATCTCCAATAAATATTTAGTAGAAAGTGATATTTGGAAAAAAAAGATAATAAGACAAAAGAGTTAGTAGTTAAGATTGTAAATGGAAGAGAGAAAAAAAAGTAATAAAAAAAGAATAGAGAAATATTATTTAAAAGAATAGAGATAGGGATGGGGAATGGAATATAGGGGGTTTTTAAAAGATAAACAAATTTTAGGGAATAATTTGAGGAAATGAGTGTTTGAGTTAAATTATAAGAATAAAGATGTAGAACTGGATGGGGATGCTCTAAGCCTCGAATGGAGGACCACTTTGCTTTGTTATCCAGCTGGACTCTCACTGAACCCAGCTGATATTTTTTGTGCAGCACATATTACACAAAAAATAACATGACGCTAGCAGAAAATAACAGTACAAGAAATCTAGTCGGTCATGCATGTTGTATTTGGGACAGATTAAAAAGATGCAATGCATCTCCTCCCTCCCTCTCCATGGCACCCTCACCACCGATTCGATCTATGTCGCTGCCGAGTCCCTATCAAGAAAGTCGCTTTCTTCGGTGAGAAAGTCGAAAAATTTCTCCACAAAACCTAGTGAGCTCGACGGATCCAAGGTCGCACTAAACAATATCGTTCTTACCACCGACGAGAAAGGTTTGGTGTTCTCTTACTCATCTTGGAAATCGGAAATTGTTGCCATACTTGACTGTACGAGTGCAAGCTAGCGAGAGAACTGGAATAAGTTGAATTGCTTACGAGTTCGAGGTTGGTGTTTGCTTCGTGACGAGATTTTAATATGAGATTCTCAAGAACTTACATGTAAGTTCAAGACCTTAGCTGACGGTTCCAGAAACTTGACCAATTTTGCTGAAAACTCCCTCATACGTTTATAAATTCAATGGCTTTCCATTTGTTTTTCTTTCTTTTTTTTTCTTTTTTTGTTTTTATTTATTTTTATCCCATCTGATGGAAATGGAATATGAAACCAGATTCCAATTTTTATTTTTTAATATAACGATATTTAGTAAATTTTATATATTTCTTTTAAAAAATTTTTAACTTTATCATAAGTTTTGCTCATGTCTAGTTTTAAGTCCATATAACCGTCTTTTCCTGCCCTCTTACATTTTATACCCATAATTGTAATGCGTTTTTGTGGTCAATAATTCCTCTCATTTTCTCTCTACTGAGAATTGAGGTGGTGTTTTGATAGTCTCTTTGTTTTCACGTATAGAAGGCAAGAGTGTTTGAGTGGATGTTATTATGGAGAACTTACAAGCTTTATGGGAAATTTCAAACTGAGTGAAGAGGAAGATACAGCAATTACGTTGGAGAATGAGTCGATATGGGAGGTGCAAAAAAAGGGGGAGCTTTGTCTTATTGGAAAAATCTGGATGGATAGATCTATTGGAAAGAATGTTGTTGAAACTACTATGTCAAAGATTTGGAGGCTGAGCAAACAAGCAAAATTTACAGAAGTTGGCCAAAATGTTTTCATAATCTCTTTTGCAAATCATGCTGGTCGTGGCCGTGTCATTGAGGGGCGTCCATGGCTATTTGATAATCATATTTTTGTGATAGAAGTCTTTGATGGGTTTACACAACCAAGTTCTATGAAGTTTGATTCGGCAGCAATGTGGGTGCAACTCCATAACATGCCTTTGGTGGGAATGAATAAAGAATGTGGTGGAAGGATTGGTGGTTCGTTGGGAAAGGTAGAATATGTGGATGTGGAGGAAGATAATGTGGCATGGGGAACTTTCTTGAGACTCAGAGTCAGATTGGATTTGTTCAAACCTCTAGCGGGAGGCAGAACTACAATGTTAAATGGAATGAAATATTGGATTCTAATCCAGTATGAGAAATTGCCTCGGTTCTGTTTTGACTGTGGGAGAATTCTGCATGAGAAAGGTGCTTGCGAGGTGGTGAAACAAGAAGCAAACTTTCCTGCTCAATATGGGACGTGGTTACGAGCAGGAGCCGATGTTAGGCGAGTACGTGGGGGGCCATGGGGGAGAACCAGTAGACCAGAAACAAGGGTGGATGAGGGTGGTAGCACGACGGCTGATGGAGGCTCCACTCAAGGTAACGGAAAGAGTAATGGCATTGGTAACTTTCAAAAGGACATTGAAGATGATGTTAATAGTAGGCATACGTTAGCTTCTGAAGGGGTTGAGCATCAAGTCAGGGTAACTGCTATTATTGATGAGGTGAATGATGATTTTCAAAAGCTTGTAACGGTTATGGGGCAAGCACCTCCTGGGCCTATTAACAAGGATTTAGATATTGAAACTGGGTTAGTTTTTGTACCTGGGCCTGTCCTGCAGGATCCAGTCATTTCAACAGGGTCTATCATCCATGAGCCAGCTCTTTATCAAGCTAGAGTTGGAACTATAGTGCCTGTTATACATAACACAAGATCATGGAAGAAACGTGCTCGTGTGCAAGGTACTCCTATTTCTCCTTGTGTTAACTTACTAAGTAAAAGGAGGAGTAGTGATGTTTGTTTAAATGGTGGTCATATGAAAAAACAGAAGACTAAGGGTAAAGAGAAGGTGGGAGAGGAGTATGTTACATCACAAAATGAATTGGCAGAGGCTGTTACACAGCCCTGCCAAGATCAATGATTCTTTTAAGTTGGAATTCACGTGGGCTTGGGAACCCACGTGGATTCAGAGCCCTTCTAGACTTGGTCAGAAGAGAAGTTCCTGAGGTTCTTTTTTTGCAAGAAACAAAATTACATGCTAAGGAGATGGAAAGATTGAAGTATAGATTGAGCTATGAGAATTGTTTGGCTGTGAGTAGTGAGGGTAGAGGGGGTGGTATTGCTTTACTATCGAGAAAGGAGGTGGACATTACAGTTCTGAGTTATTCAAGATCACACATTCATGCACGAGTTAAGGATGATGATTTAGCTAATGCAGAATGGTATTTTACTGGTATATATGGACATCCTGAGGCCTTAAAAAGACATGAAACATGGGATTTAATTAGAGCTTTGAAAGTGGTTTCCCCTCAATCATGGGTTGTGTTGGGGGATTTTAATGAAATTTTGGACTGTAATGAGAAGTCTGGGGGACTACAGAGGGCAGAGTGGCAGATTCAAGCTTTTAGAGATGTTTTGGATGATTGTGAGTTAAGGGATCTTGGCTATTTTGGTTCCCCTTTTACTTGGTGTAACAAAAGAGAATCTGCACATAGCATTTGTGAGAGGTTGGATAGGGTCCTTTCAAATCACAGATGGGATTTATTTTATCCAATGGCTCGAGTTCAACATGGTGCAGCTGCATACTCTGATCATTTGCCTATTATTCTAAGGAGTCATGAGGTACAGTACCAAAGGAAGAGTAACAGACCTTATAGGTTTGAGGCTATGTGGGTGGACTCACCTGATTGCAAGAATGTGATAGAAAATGCTTGGTATGAGGGAGAAGGTACAGTAGGCTATAGTGTAGTGATGAGAAAGATCAAAAGTTGTGGAGAAAAGCTTACTATCTGGAACAAGTCAAAATTTGGGAATGTGAGGAAAGGAATTGAAAAAGCTAGATCAACTTTGAAGTGGTTGCAGTCTACTGATCCCTGTTTTCCAAAAGAGGGATGAACATAAGAAGGCAAGAGCAGAAATGCAAGTATGGATGGAGAGAGAGGAGATTATGTGGAGACAAAGATCCAAATCTTTATGGCTAAAAGAAGGGGATGCAAATACCAAGTTTTTTCATAATAAGGCTTCTCAGAGAAGGAAGAAAAATTGGATAAAGGGACTTAGAGAGGAGAATGGAGTTGGAAATTTAATGAGGAAAGGGATAATCTGATTCTTGAGTATTTTAGTACTTTGTTTAAATCCTCGGCTGAAGAAGGACATATGGAATTTTTAGATGGAATAAGGGGAAGGGTCACTTCTGAAATGAATGAGAGTTTGGTGAAGGCTTCTAGGGAAGAGGAAGTGTTGTTGGCTCTACATCAAATGGATCCCAATAAAACTCCAGGCCCTGATGGGATGGCACCACTTTTCTACCAAAAATATTGGTCTGTTATTGGCAAGGATGTCACTCGAGCAGTGTTGTTGGCTCTTAACCAAGGTCAGTTTCCTAATGATTTAAATTCATACTTACATTACTCTGATTCCAAAGAAGAAACAGGCTGAAAGGATTACAGATTACAGGCCTATTAGTTTATGTAATGTCCTTTATAAATTGATCTCAAAAGTCTTAGCAAATAGGCTTAAAGAGATCTTGCCAACTGTTATTTCAAAGTCCCAATCTGCTTTTGTTCCTGGTAGATTGATAACAGATAATATTCTTGTTGCTTATGAGTTGGTGCATTTTATGAGACAGAAAAGAAGTGGAAGGAAGAGTTTTATGTCATTAAAGCTTGATATGAGTAAAGCTTATGATAAGGTGGAATGGAGTTTCTTAGAAGTTGTAATGGAAAGAATGGGATTTCATGAGAAATGGATTAAGTTGGTTATGGGGTGTGCCAAGTCTGTTTCCTTTTCCATACTGGTGAATGGTGAACCAAAAGGGCCTGTGTTTCCAACTCGGGGGATTAGGCAAGGAGATCCATTATCTTCTTATTTGTTCCTTTTATGTACTGAGGGGTTAATCACTCTTCTGCAGTAGGCTGAAACATCAAAACAGATTGAAGGCTTGAAGATTTGTGCTGGTGCTCCCAAGTTGAACCACATTATGTTTGCAGATGACTGTTTGTTGTTTTGCAGGGCAAATGTTCAAACCTGTTTGAATATACAACATTTACTTGGCATTTATGAAAGGGCATCTGGTCAGAAGGTTAATACAGAAAAGACCTCGATGATTTTTAGCAAAAATGTTAATCCCAGCAACCAGCAGGAGATTATGAACTTATGGGGAGTCCAACATTTTCAACAATATGACAAATATCTTGGTTTGCCTCCCATGATTGGAAGGGGGAAGAAACAAGCTTTTTCTAAAGTAAAACAAAAGGTTTGGCATAAGTTGAAGGGGTGGAAAGAGAAGTTGTTATCCCAAGGAGGTAAAGAAGTGCTGTTGAAGGCAGTTGTAATGGCCATTCCTACTTACACCATTAGCTGTTTCAAGTTACCATATGCTCTTTGTTCTGAGTTGGAACAGTTAATGGCAAACTTTTGGTGGGGCCAGAAGCAGGAGGAATAGAAAATTAGATGGGTAGGATGGAAGAGAATGTGTAAGATAAAGTTGTTAGGAGGGTTGGGTTTTTAGGATCTGAAATTTTTTAACAAAACTCTTCTTGCAAAACAAGCTTGGAGAATCATGACTGATGAGACTACACTTCTGCATAGGCTTTATAAAGCAAGATATTTCCCTTCTTCAAATTTTAATAAATCAGGGCTGAGATCTACACCTTCATATGTATGGAGGGGTATTTGGGAAGTAAAAGATGATATGCTGAGGGGTTGCAGATGGAGAGTTGGGGATGGTGAGTCAATTAAGGTTTGGACAGATCAATGGATACATGGACACAGAGTGTTACAACTTTCGACAGAAGCAAATATTGATGAGACACTCATGGTTGAAGACCTTATTGATGAGAACACAAGATGGTGGAATATAGAAAAAGTAAGAAGGCTGTTACCACCTGCTGCAGCAGAAACTGTGCTGAAAATTTTGATAAGTAATGAGATCAGGCCAGATTGTATTATATGGGATCATGAGAAAAATGGGGTGTTTGGTGTTAAGAGTGCATATGCCTATTTTCAGAAATTAGACACACAAGAGGGGGAGTACTCAAATGCTGATATCTATACCAAGTTTTGGAAAAAGTTTTGGAAGCTGAAACTACCTAATAAAGTAAAAATCTTTGCTTGGAGAGCTTGTAAGAATGGACTCCCAACCCGTATTAATCTAAAAGGGAGGTATATCATTAATGAAGCAAAGTGTGTGTGGTGCAATAATGAGGAAGATGTGGGGCATGCATTATGCTATTGTCCATTGGTGATTCAGTCATGGCATAAGCATTTTCTGGGTTTATTGAATACAAATGTGCAAATGGAGTTTATACAGATTGCAATGAAGGTCATGGTAGAAGGAAGGCCTGGTGAACTTGAAAAATTCTTTCTTATAGCATGGGGCATGTGGTATCGGAGGAACCAGTAGATTTTTGAACATAAAATCTTACAACCTGACATGGTTATTGAAAAAGCACTGTCAATGGCAGTTGAATATAAAGAGGTTAGAGATGTAAGGCACATGAGGAAAACACAAAGATCCTTTTGGCAACCTCCATCTTTGGGTGTGTTGAAGCTCAATGTCGATAGGGCAATCTTTGAAGATCAGGATAAAGCTGGTGTTGGTATGCTGTTGAGGAATGATAAAGGAGTGGTTATGTTCTTTGCAAGCAAAAAGGAAAATGGTGTGACTGATCCTATGGAGGTGGAGTTGCTAGCAATACTAAGAGGGTTACAATTTTGCATTCCAATGAGCATTTTAGATTTGATCATTGAAAGTGATTCTCTATTGCTAGTAGAGGAATTAAACAATAATTCAGACTCAAGGTCAACTTGGGGCAATCTAGTTTATGAAGTGAAAGAGTTGATGAAGAGAATACCACAATGTTCAGTTCAACACAAGGGGCGTATGGCAAATGAAGCAGCTCACAACTTAGCAAGATATGCTAAGCATCTAGAGGATTTGATAGTTTGGTGGGATTCTTATCCTGAATGTATCTCTCAAATTATTTGGTCCGAAACTATGATGTAATTTTGTTGCTGTTTATATGAATATAAAGTGCTATGTTGCTATAAAAAAAAAAAACTACGGCAGAGACATTCATGCAAAGTGTCGTCGACATGAGACGTAATCTTAAATGACGAGTAGTTTCTATATATATTTATTAATTAGGGGCATATGCATATGACACCATGCAAAGACCATGTCAGTACGTTATTACATATACAATGTATTACAAAGGAAGCTTCATGGGCATTTACTTCTGCGGTCGAATTCAAGAGGTCTTAAATTCAGAGAACTTGACCATCCATCTCCTTCTAGAAGTACTAAGGCCATACTCATATATTTTGCTTCCACACTCACCTGATCATGAGATTGAGGGTCCTAATACTATAGGGCTGTTTGGGTAATTCTTTGTGCATATTGGTCCTTTCCGGTCAATTAGCGGCATATGCATATGACACCATGCAAAGACCATGTCAGTACGTTAACTACATATACAATGTATCACAAAGGAAACTTCATGGGCATTTACTTCTGCGGTCGAATTCAAGAAGTCTTAAATTCAGAGAAGTCTTAAATTTATATATATATATATATATATAAATTTTTTTATTAAGTCCTTTGTTTTTGAGGTTTTTGAATTTTATTTGGGCATAGATGGGTTTGTGAATCTTCAACCAATCAATGACTTTTGCATTAAATTTAAAATACCCACGTATAGAATTAATTAAAAAAACAAATATTATATAATTACTAGAAATAATAGAGTAATGCTACATAAAGTCGTGGAGTGTGCATACGCCGTCCAATCATTTTGAAAAAGAGTGGGGTCCACGATTAAAAAATTAGTTAGTTTTTTTTAATTCATGTAGGTCTCGTATTAATTCACTTTTTTCAAAGAGACTGTGTTGCGCTTGTATAATCACGACTACAAATATCATTTCTCAAATATCTTTGATTTGACGAAAAGTTAAAAAATTTAATACGTTAGTCATTATTCATTGACTTTCCCTTTTAAAAAAAATTATTTCCTTGGCTATAAATGCATGCATGCATATATTTTTCTATAAAATACCCTTACATAAGGTCTTTAATTTAGCATTAATTTCCAAGAAATTTCATGAATGGTAGGGTAAAGGAATTCGAGTCTCCAAGACAATATTATTAAATTGATTATTATATATATATATATATATCTACTCATATTCATTATTATTGTCCGTTGATTTTTTATTATTATAATATAACTTGTTGGGTTAGAGTGAGACAATGAGTACTCGATCACCGGTTACTAATTTTCATTGAATTCTCATTTTCGCCCCTATACTAAAGGATTCTCTCTAATTTGATTTTGATTCCTCAATTAAAAAACTTCCTCCCTTACAATATTCTTAATTTAGTCCAAAACAAGGGAAGATCAAGAAATTAGCAAACATGGCCTATTAATTATATTAAAGTTATATATATACACAAAATTAAGAAGAAGCCATGCATTAATTGCCATATATATTAGAGATGGAGCTATTTTGGTAATTTCAGGTTATAAATTATAATGAGAATTAAGGGTTTTATTTGGATCGAGGAAGATCATGTAATGCAAATGCATGGGGACGTAGTTCGTGCGTAGGTGTCTGGATGTTTTGGCACCTGTCCAACTTCCAACATCCCCTAAACCCCTTTCACTCTATAAATAAACCCCACCTCCTCACAACCCTTCCTCCCTCTAATATCCTTATCTTCTATCTCCAATCCATATTTCACATTCTCACATTCACACAAACCCTCAAAACTCTCTCTCTCTCTCTCTCTCTCTGTGTGTCCAAAAAAACTATAGCTAAGCTCGTTTGGTCCAGCTCCCTCCTCAAACTGTTAAGAAAGTGCCTGTCCAACAAGTTCAGTACATCAAGTTTTTCACATATTATTCCTTCTCTGGTGAGTTTCTTTCATTTTCATCCTCTCTTATAACTGGCTTTAGACATAGATTATGAATGGTTTTTTATAAATTCTAGATTCCCATCATTTATCATTTCCAACTCTCTTTTTTTTTTTCTTTTACGTTTTCGTGCAATTTCTTTATCTGTTACTGATCATATTTGGTAAAGGTTGAAGAGGCTATATATTTTTATATAATGATAGGTGAATAAGAGTTAAAAAGGTTATAATGATAGGCTAAATGTAGAAAATCTACTTTTAAAACTGTGCGTTTTAATTGGCGAAATAACCACGCCTCCTTCCCATATATTCGACTCTCTTCCTTAACTACCAAGAACCTCTACCTTTTGTATTTCCGAATATTACAGAAAACTCACAAAAAAAAAAAAAAAAAACTGCAAACGCCAAAGTAAATAGCGGTTGGAATTCTGTTCATGATTTGATGTCTCCTTTACTCTACTTGTCGGCGAGTGACTGTTTTGGAAAGATCGGACCATGATCGTGATCCCCACGATTTTCGTAGGTGTGTTGTAAGAATAATAATAACCTTACGTACTACTATTTTATTATTTTTTTAAAAAAAATTTTACCTAATAATTAAGAAAGTAATTATTAATAAAATTATATATTTTTAAAATTTTTTTTAATAATTAAATATATTTAAAAAATACTTAAAAAAATAAAAATAATAAATATATTACAAATAATAAAATAGTGGTAAAATAGTGATAACGTGATACCCGCGTTGTAAAGTCAGTTTCAGTTGTTCTTGTTTTATATATATATATATATATATACACTATTTATTAGTCTACGGAGACGGCTCGTACACGTGTCCCCTTTAGGCCCACAAATTGACTGAGGCAAGATGGCCAGTCTACACCTGCCCCAGTTTACACTTCAGACGTACAAGACGTACAGGTCAAGCCCTCCAAGGTTTCCGGGATCTAGCGCAGTTGTCATTAGATTAAACAAGAAGTTGACACGTGTAGGACATGCCACTTGTACGATTGAGATTCTGGGACCCACTGAGTCGATAGCACAACGATACCTCCGATTTTAGAGAAAAGATTTCTGCACCTGTTTGAACCATTCCTTGGAGAAAAAGAAAAGCCAGACAAAAATCTTCCATGATGATCTCTAGTGCTCCCCCACATCTAGCAAGGCTGGATTACATTTCGAAGCTCAATCAATGTTTTAGATTCCCAAAGGGAGGAGGAGACTGACATACAAGCGAAGGCTTGTCAGTCCCACCTGCAGCATTGTAATTTTCAAAACTTCCCAAAGTAGAAACATGCTGTTTAGGTAACACCTGTTTTGGATGAATGGGAAAATTAAGTTCCTTTAACCACTTCATCACTTTCCAAATAATGGAATAAGAAAACTTTGAGCCCCCTTCATATCTAACTGCATTGCGAGAGAGCCACAACTTCAATAAAATAAGTGCTAGAACTCTATACGTGCCAATAAGTTTAGCTTGTCAGAGTTAGGGAAGAGGAACCACCAAAAAACCAACCCTTCATTCCAATCATGTGCCACATGGGCATGACACCAAAGCTTTATAGAAGAAAATCCAAACTAAGATAGTTGTTGGACATTCATTAAAGACATGAGATGCTGAATCAATCCCAAATTACTGAGAGTAACCGAGTCATTCTTAGAAGGGTAATGATATCCATCTGTTTTGTTTAGGTTTTATTTACTACTCAGCTCATGTGGCTTCTATTTTATTTGTTCTTCCTTTTGACTTCTAGCAAGATTCAACATCCCAACGTTGAGATTCATTTGTCCTTTGCATTTGAGCTATTTCCTCCATGCTCAAAAGCCACCATTAACAGCAACGAAACGACACGGTCACTTTCTCCGCAAACTCTCTCTCTCTCTCTCTCTCTCTCTCTCTCCTGAAGCCTCCCTCGCGTCGAGAAAAGAAAGAAAGAATGCAACAGTCCAAAATCTGAGCTTCAACATCTATCATTTAAGCTTGGAAACAGCTTGAATAGCTGTGAAAAGAAGTATACTAACTAAAATATAAGTCTCTGAAAAGTCACAAATTCTAGAGTATTGATCATGAAACTGGCAATACTATAGATATTTTTTCCAATGGTGGTAGAAGGAGAAGACTCTATGGAGTATGTTGTGAGAAAGAGGCATGGGCTGAAAGGAGGCTTTTAACATCATCCTTTGAGTTTTTTAACATTTCCAATAAAGAAATAGTAAGGGAGTCCTTTGATCCTTTGCCTTCTTCAATGCTTGAGAGAGAATGGTTGGAGAAATGGTTTTGCTAGCTGAAGAAATGGTCTGCTCCCTTACCTAGGGAAATGGTTTCCACTGAAGAAATGTAAGGGGTCCTTTGAAAAAAAAGACGGGACTATTTTAGGCGATTTGGGTCTGAGACAATGTTCCTACTGTAGAGGGCAGAAGGGGAAAAAAAACGACAGGCTGGGTAGTAGGTAAGTGGTAAGGTGTGGTAAGGGAATCATTACCCTTGTCAGAATACTGCACTAGTATTTATTATTTTATTATTATTTTTTACCTACTTTTTACTCATATTCATTACTTTTTACCTACTTTTTACTACTATTCATTACTTTATTATTACTTTTTATATACTTTTTACTACTATTCACAACTATTCTTAACACTTCTCACTACCCAAACCCACGCAGACGCCAATGGAATGCCACATTTTTTTAACATTTTCATCAAAGACTACCCCATTATTCCATAGCTTCCTAAGAAAGACAACATTCTTTTGGGAAGTGTATGATTCTAAATAAAATTTGGAAATAGGAAAAGCTGGAAAATGGGGCCTGAGGAAGACTTGAGCAGATTTAATTGTAAAACTGCCCTCAATAGCGTGTTTCCAGACCAGTACATAAGTCTATGCCTGGTTTGAGCTTAACATTATATCTCACTACCTGTTGAATCACATCTTCATAAAAACATATTACACTCTCTTTTACATACATATCAAAGTAAGTATGTAATTGTCAATACCACTACATGCATCTCATCGGTCTTTGTTGTGGTTCTTGAAATTCTACAATATTAACGATCGACCAAACTTTAGTAGCTGTTTTCATAGGATTAGGATGACATAGATTTTAAACACTGTTGGAACTAGAATTCAAATGAACCTGCCAAGTTATAATTTTCTTGCAGGAAAAATGAAGATTACCAGAGATCTGTCATTGCTAGCTTAGTTCAAGGGGTATACTCTTTAGAAACAGGCCGCCAGAGGAAAAATGCTGAACCATGGTGGACCTCCTTCAATTTCGACCTAGATCAAACTCTCATAGATGGCAAGTGCATATTCGGTGCCATTTATAAATACAATGGCAAAAACCCAGTAACTGATTCAAACGTCCCAAAATATGTTATTGCCTTTCGGGGCACACTCCTCAACCCAAAGAACTAGATGAAGGACATGAAGTTGAATTTCAAATGCTTTCGTAGCAAACTTGAAGGGAGCAATCGCTTTGAACTTGCCATGGATCATGTTGAGCACCTTGTTGAGGCGAATGGAGCTCCGAATGTATGGTTAGCTGGACATTCTTTGGGGTCAGCTATAGCATTGCTTGTTGGAAAGAAGATGATTCTCAAGAAGAAATGGTTTCCTAAAGCTTATCTTTTTAATCCTCCATTCCTATCTTTACCCATAGAGATGCTAAAGGACAAGAAAGTGAAGAAAGGAATCCGCTGTGTACACCGTATGCTCAAGGCAAGGCTCACCCTTG
The DNA here is from genome assembly GCA_011037825.1 of Carya cathayensis. Lineage (NCBI taxonomy): Eukaryota > Viridiplantae > Streptophyta > Magnoliopsida > Fagales > Juglandaceae > Carya > Carya cathayensis. The sequence goes on along the minus strand of QGSO01000249.1, from coordinate 1,086,639 downwards.
CTGCACAACCTAGTAATTATACTCGATTGGAGGACCATTTTGCTTTATTATCTTCCTGGACTCCTCACATGTTTGTGAACCCAGCTGATATTATTTGTGCAGCGTATATTGCCTACTTCAAACGTAGAGTTGGAGCTGGATCAGAAATCATGAAGCTAGCAGAAAATAATAGTTTGAGGAATCTAGTCTGTCATGTTGTGTTTCAGATAGATTTAAAAGATACAATGCATCTTCTTCCTTCGGCAATTCTAATTGTTAATGAGAGTTATCCAAACAAAAAAGTTGCTAATAATTCTTCTCTTTCATATTTGCGGAAGGCTCATACAATTTGCCAATGGTGGCATCCTGATGTTCATTGCCAATCAACTTTGTATCAGTAATATCATTAGAGTGTTATCAATTGTGATTCAGTTGTGTAACAACCCCGCCCTGGGAAGGGTGGAATCGCTACATATATACTTGTCCTTCTTTCTTTCTTTTCTTTTCTCTCTTCTTATTTTTTTTTCTAGTAATATGCGATCAATATGAACATGACACACGTGTACTCTAAATTTCTAATTTAATAAAAGAACATCTTACAAACATTTTATTCAACATTCATTCATAAGAGACTCTTAGAGTCCATCATACGTTCATAAAAATATAACTATTCTAGTTAGGAAGGGACTCCATCTCTACCGTACATACAAGAAGGCACTAAGTCAATGTATACGGGTTTACCATCACCCCACCATAACCGTTACACCATACTAAAAGATTCATGGTTTAAAGTCAAACTCGACAAAATATCCCGACAAGGGACTCATCCCAACATAAAAACATTACATCCATAAACATAACATATCATTCATGTAAGGTCGAACTAACAGGGAAGACACTAAACATTTGCCTCTCCCTCTGCAGTAATGCCCTGTTCCCCAGCCTTTTTGTCATTACCTGGACGTTTAAAACATAAACACAAAGTGAGTCTAATACTCAGTAAGCATTACACCATGCCGTTAACGTACTAATCATCTATTCTTTTTCTTTTGAAAACATGCATACACAAACATTTAAACAGTATTTTCATGCAAAACATTTAAACAATACTTTCATGCATAAATAGTTAAGAGTTTAGTCATGCTTTCATGCACACACTTATTTCATACTTTCATGCATACGTTTAAATCATACTTTCATGCATATAATTACATCATACTTTCATGCATACATTTATTTTCATCTTTCACTTTCATTTGACCGGTACGCTACGTGTGTTAGGGTTAGCGGTTTTTTAAACCTAATTCTGCCCGTGGCCGCGGGTTAGGAATCCTTTTCCATCAAGGTGCAACACTGGGTGCACTGTTACTATTACTTATGTAACAGCCCGCTAAAATTATCAGTTTTGGATTATTTCCCGACAGCAATCACATCTCTCTCGTCTTTACCCTCATCTGGAATCACGCGTATAGATTATCTTTTCCGTAAATCACGTAATTTGTTCTTCACCGACAGCTGTAAAATCATGAGTCTTCCAAGACCACGCCTAGCCTTTCTCAAGCCCAAACTACCACTTTATGTGGTGGACAGCCACCGTACGCCGCCACGTACGTTCCTCCGACGCATGTTCGTGACGAACAACGAGCGACGCACGGGTTATCCCGTCGATGGTATAACCTTCTATCTCTAGTTATTTTACGTTTAAAATAGTTAGTTGGTTGGTTTGTGGAATTTGTCGCGTAGTTGTGAAGCTAAGTGTGGTTGTGAAGTGTTGCGTTTGATTGTGTATTTTGTGGACTGTGCTGTGAAGTATACTGTGCTGTGAAGTATAGGCGTGAGATGGATGCCGTAGATGTGATACGGCTGGTTGTGTGAAGAGAATACGCGTGTAGCGTTTTCTGTGTAATGCAGCGACGCGCCACGCGACGTGCACTGTAGTGATGTGTGTTGTAGAAGGAAGGGAGTACGCATGTAGTGTACTTTGTGTTGTATGGTGATGCATCGTGTGATGTGCATCGTGTTGATGAGTGTTGTAGCGAAGGAAGTACGCGTAGCGCGTACTCCGTGTCGCGTAGCGATGCACTGTGAGACGTGTATCGCAGTGATGGGTTTTGTAGTGTGGATGGAAGAGAGTTCACGTGAGTGTACTCTGTATTAAGTCGTGAAACACCGGATGGCGTGTCACGAAGGGTTGGATGGCGTAACAGAGAAGTGTAGAGCATGGTGTAGTGTTGGGAAACTGTATGACAGTGTCCCGAAGCAGTGGTGTTATGGATTATAGTCTGGGGTGACTGGTGTCATCTTGTGGTTGACTATGGCTAAGAGTATATGGATTGAGAAAGGAATTGTTTGTTGGTTATTATTGATAATTTTAATGAACTTGTTTTAGTGCAAAGGCTTTATGAAGTCAAATTATCTCTTCTGAGTATAGTGAAACCTCAAGTTGCCGTGGTGTTGCAAGTGCTCATAATATGACAATTGAGTTCAGAAGTGAAAATCTTAAGGACTTGAGTGTTCCTCTTCCAGCTGTTGTGCAGTTCCTCGTGTTTCGCGCCCTTTTCTCATAGAACGCGACGATCGAGGTAAGTTAGCCTCTAACTTACTATCAGTTTATTGTGTATGTGTGATGGGTAAGGGAACTACAATTTATGTATGTATGTTATCGTATATGCCATGTCATGCTATGTCATTATATGTTTATCTGTTACGTATGATTTAATCTCTCATGAATAATTATCTGTTACATAATCTTTTCTGTCATACAATGATGTATGTTATAAGTATGCCATGTTAAGTATGCCATGAAATGTTATGATTAAATCATATGGTGCCATTTACAAGTATACGCCATGTTAGAAAAGTATATGATATTAATTAATATCTCATGCATTAAGAAAGATAAGACATGTTATGTTACGTATAATACGTGGGGCCACAACAACTGTGGAGTACGTATTATATTTTATGTTACGTGAATACGTGGGGCCACAACAACTGTGGAGTACGTATTATATTTAATGTTACGTATATACGTGGGGCCACAACAACTGTGGAGTACGTATTATATTTTTTGTTACGTGTATTCATGGGGCCACAACAACTGTGGAGCATGAAGTATGGGGCCACAACAACTGTGGAGCATACACTACGTGAGACACAGCAATTGTGACACGTAGAATACGTGGGGCCACAACAACTGTGGAGTACGTATTAAGTCAAGTTTCAGATCAAGTGCATGATAAGTCAAGTTTCAGATCAAGTTCATGTTTTGTTATGTACACGTACATGTTATGTTCATGATCAAGTTATGTTCCAAGTTCATGTTCACATCATGTTAAGTTCACGTTTACAGTATGTCTCAAGTTCACGTTTATGTCATGATATGTTCAAGTTTATGTTATTTTCAAGTTCATATTTATGTTATGCATGTTTACGTTCATGCTACATTTCAAGTCCATGTTATGTTTTAAACTCAAGTTCATGTCATGTTAAGTCAAGTTCAGTTCACGTTTAAGTTCTGGTTATGTCATGTTATATGTCAAGTTATGCTATGCTTATGTACGACTTTACTTATGCATTTATGCTTTTACTGCCATGCATGCATCTTTAACCTGTGTGTGAGTTTTATGTTAACTTACTGAGATTTGTAATCAAATCTCACTGTGGTAGTCCCAACTACCATTCCCCCCGAATGGTAGATCTTGTTACAGGACCCAAAGAAGAATTGGAATCTGACCATCTGAATACGGTCATCTAGGCTACGGTGCGATGTTGATGATGGTATAGTATTTAACTTAGGTTAATGCTTGTACTTTTGGAGTTGTATCTCAAGTATTCTTTTGATCACAACCATTTTGGACTAGTGTAGTGATCACGGCTTTTTAGTATGTTTTTATGTATGAAATATGTTTCAAGTATTTGGGATATTTTTAGTTTGGTGCATAGTATTGCTAAAGAAAAAAATTATCCGCTGCGAATATTGCATAATGCTAGATACATGATAGGAACATTGCATCTTATATGTCATGAACGGGGGCAGGTAACCTTGTGTTGCTTGCATGTCTCGACGCTTCAAATGTCCGTTCAATCCCAAGCGGAATTTGGGGGCGTCACAACTTACCTAGCATTGCAATCTGTCCAGTCCTTTGGTACCATCATTCATTTATCAGTCATGACCATTATGTAGTTTCATACATTAAAATATTCCTTTCCTTTCAGTCATTTCTTTCTTTCATTCAGTCCTTTACTTTTCAGTCCTTTTCATTTAACAGTTCATTCATGGAAAAATGTCATTTAAAAGAATGAGTTTAAACATCATCTTTCATGCTGTTACGTATTTTCAGACTCTAACATTCTTTTTATTTATTTTCTTTCTTTACAATCAAACATTTTCATTTTCTTTTCTTAGTCCAATGCATATGCATTTATTTAAAAAAAAAGGCATTTCATTTTATACCACGTATAAGGCATTAATACTTTGAGAGAGCATGTACGAAAATATCATGACTTAGCATCTACGTGCATGCATTACTTTATATACATACAAACAATTATAATCGATAGGGTGCTTAACAGGGACTATCAAGAAAGGCTTGTACATAGTATATACATTTACAATTTCTTTACGAGAACATTTGAAGAGAGAGAGATATCCTTTCATAAGAGAGCTTTGTGTGTAAAAAGTATGGTCATAGCTACTTATCTCTATGCTCCTCGATACTTCCAATCGTCAATATAAGTCCTATTCCAATGAATAACATAAGCGTGTTAATACTTATACAAAGAGAAAACATATAGCCAAAATAATCTAACACTTCTTGCCTTCTGAAGAAGAAAACATAACTCCACTTTCAAAATAAACTCTCTACACAAATACTCATATCAAATTTATTCCAAGAATCATTTAAGATTTTAAATAAGTTTATTTGTTAAAAACCCTATTTTATTTCAAATATACATAAAAGCACAACACCAACACAATCTCCTTATATATTTGATTACTCAAAACAGTCCATAAATATATATATGAAAGTCACCACAATAAAATAGTCCATACATATTTGGTCACTCAAAACAAGACATATATATGTATATACGAAACACAACATCAAAACATAAACTAAATAATTTAGTTAGCTTTCCAAATCACATTAAAATCAAAGGAGTAAAAATAGGATTTTCACCTTAAGCTCCTAACTTCTTTCAAGAGGTAAAGTGGAGGTTCAAAACTTGAAGAAGATGAGAGGAGCTTGACTTCTTGAAGAGGAGAAGAAAAGAAGAAAAGTGGTGTGAGTCAACACAGCTTGAAGGGGTGGAGAGGAACTTTGATTTTTCTTGAGTTGAAAAATGAAAGAAGAAGATGAGAGGAAGAAGGAGAATGCGTGGGCTTGGAGAGGAAGAACAAGGGGAAGGCGTCAGTTTGGAAGAAAATAGAAGAAAGTTTTCTTTCAAATGGTGATCGACGGACTAAAGAGGGGATAAGGACTAGTCAAACTTCTTTTGGGGTTAAAAGAAAGAGATGGATTAGATAAGGATAAAAGAAAATGATTACCTCACCTACCCTCACTCAAGACCGATGGTTTGAAGGGGAAAAATGGACTTAGTTAATTTGATTGAACTTATCCTATAAGTCTTCTAGCCGACGGAAAGGAGGTCTCTTTAGACTAGTCAAATCTTATCCATAAAGCATGGTTTGGACGGCTAGGATTAAGTCTTGAAATATATTCCTTCCAATTATAAATCTAATGGTGGGAGTTATTTGGGTTGTTTCTTAAATAATAAAAATTTAAAGGCTTCAAGAGAAAATACTATAAGGCCTTAAAAATCATGTACTTAATTTATTTATTAACCCAAATAATATGAAAATACATCCATCTTGCAATAAAATAATAAAATCTTTATCTTAAAAGATTTAACTTAAAGAATTAATAAAAAGAAATGACGTAAGGACCTGCGTGGTAAGACTCGAGTATTACAAGTCATGTACTTAATTTATTTATTAACCCAAATAAAATAAAAATACATCCATTTTGAAATAAAATAATAAAATCTTTATCTTAAAAGATTTAACTTAAAGAATTAATAAAAAGAAATGACGTAAGGACCTGCGTGATAAGACTCGAGTATTACAAGTTGCAATTTCTGTTGACTGATTTTGTTAGTGTTAGTTCATTAGTTTTTTTAAAATATTTTTGAAATCATTTTTATTAAAATAAAATGATTTAAAAAATATTTTTTTATATGCACATTTATATAGATTATTTTTTGGTTGCATGTATTGATCAATTGATATTGTTAAATACATGATGTCCATATTGAATATGTGTCCCTAGTTTTGATGACCTATTAAACCCTTCTCATTAGTTGAGAATGTGGGTTCTCTATCCATTGAACCATTATGTATACAACTATGATTGGATGTTTGAGCTCATTGATCTTCTTTATTAAATTGGATAAATTTGATATTAGTAATTTGTTGGGTTGATGTGTAATATATGTATTTATTTTTATGTGAATAGATAAGGTGTAGCTTACAATTATATTGATGACATGGCATCCTTACTTATTTATGATTTTCGTAAAAGTTTTGTAGTAGGATTTTATTTGAAAATGTAATATTGTGAATGTAATTTTATTATTGAGGTCATGTAAAGGGATGCGCTTCATGTCTTTTGATATACTTTAACTTTAACACGATGCACCAAATTACCAATAAGGCTTCAGGTGAAACTTATGCACATGGTGTTTAGCACAATGATTATATATTTTTCATATTTGATTAATGGATTATATGTGCATGATTTTTGAGTATTTTAAGAAAAAACCCTCTATAAATTTTATTCAAAATTAATTAGATATGATATTTTTATATTACTATTTTTTTTGAAAAATGTTCGATCAGATTAAGTAGGAAGGAATTTCATGGTCTAATTAAATTTTGGAATAAAATCAAATGTGTGCTTATATCAATCTTGTGCAATAAATTTAGTGATAATAGCCACTAAAAATGTAATTATTGACCTTTCTAAAGGAGAGAAACTGGATAAGATCAACTATAACATATGGCATAAAAAAATTAAGTATCTACCCATAGGTCTTTGAAAATCTATCCCACCTTATGATCCAACGCGAGGAATGGAATACTTCTCAACATGATCATGATACTAGACGTCCCAGAATATGATATTGCTTTTCAGGGCAAACTCCTCATGCCAGAGATTGTGATGGAGCACATCATGTTAGACTTCAAATGCTTCCTTAACAAACTTGAAGAGATCAGTCGCTTTAAACTTTCACTAAATTATGTTGAGCATTTTGTCAAGGCGAATGGGGCTCGAAATGTATGGTTGGCAGGACATCAGCTATAATTGGAAACAAGATGATTCTCAAGATGTAATAGTTTCTGAAAGCATATCTTTTTAGGGAAGAACTCAGAACCGGTCGGGTGAGTGATTGTCAAGATATTTTGGTTATAATATCTACTTACAAATGAGAGAAATCAAGACAAAATAGCCCAAAAAGTGTGATTAATTGAGAGATTTTAGAATAAAACCCTTGACCTTTGGAGTTGCTAGTTTAAAGGATAAAATGTGCCATTTGTGTAATGGGTTGATTGTCTGCTTGCAGGAATTAAGGCCTAAAAGTTAAAGCCCAGGATTCATCATTTGGCCCGGCCACCTTGAGCTTAGATCCGGTGGGTGAAAGACAATAACATCTCTGCTGCAGCTTACCCTTATTCATCGAGAAAGCACCTCATCCCTTAGAGGGCAGAATTGAGAACTATTCGGTTAGAAGAGAGAGAAGATGGCGATGAAAGAAGAGAATAAAAGGAGAAGGGATACACCACAGAGGGGGATCGATACACATCCATTCTTGGAATCCTTATTTCAGTTTTGTTTTAAGAACAATTGTCGTTTTTCTTACTTTTTAGGGTTTCCAAATCATCTATCAAATGATGATTTGGGGCTAAGTTCTATAGCTAGGGTTGCAGAGGAAGGGGTTTCCATCCTTCATCATCAATGGTTATTTGTTGATGTTTTTAGTTAATATGAATATGTTGCTGTATTTTCATGCCCTATTTACTATCAATTTGGATAAATCTCTTGTTCTTGGCCTGTTAATGCAGTGAAAGTTTTATCCCAATCGGTGCCTTCATCTGAGTTTTACTGTTCTTTGATTTTTAAGTGTTAATATTTTGATTGAGTTAACATAAGCAGATGCACCCATCAACGATAACCTGATGATAGAGGAAACCCTTACTCTGTGTCCCTAGTATTTACATTCTCTGACCAATATTTTCCAGGTTTAAGTTTCAAAGATTTCATTCATATTTCACATTTTATTTGTTCTTAAATATTGCTGATTTGGTTCTTACGTTTGCAAATCTCTTACAAAGAAATGAAGCCCTTGTTTCCCTTGTCACACGTCTAAAATCATCCAATATTCAGTGCAATCCATTGCACACAGCCCCTCTACTGCATTTGAGAACAGACTTTTCGTTTCATAAAGAGATTTTGTTTTACCATAACTTATCCTCCACGTAGTTCATAATTGTTTCACTTATTTCTATTTTGTTGGGTTATGTTAACAAAGTTGTCCATGTGGAAATGACCTTGGGTACTCAAACTATATATTGAACATGCTTTTATACTTGGAAGCATTATTTTGAGAGAACCAAGTTTTTGGCGCCGTTGCCGGGGACAATTGGTGAAACATAATCTTTCTTGCAAAAAAATAAAATAAAAGTACATAACAGGAGTGTATCTGTGAACCTCTTCACATAATGGGTAACAACTCTTATCTCCCTTGTTAAATAATCTCTTGTGCCTCTATTTTGTTCCTTTATCTTGTCTTAGACCTGTTCTTAATTTCTTTGTGTTAAGAGTGCATGTCTGTTTGGACTAGAGACCAAGTATCACGATTAACTAGGACTGAGTCATTTTCATCCTTAGAGTCTGAATCCATATCTTTTGATTCGTCCTCTGAAAATTTAAGTAACATGGCTGAAAACGAGGATCGAGAAATCTTGAACCAAAATAGGACATTGAGAGAGTACTTACAGCTAGTCAGAACCAATTGTCCTTCCTGCATTATACAACCTTTAAATGCAAATAATTTCAATTTCAAACCTAGGATGATCCCATTGATTCCTCACTTTCATGGAATAGAATCTGAGAACCCTTATTTGCATATTAAAGAATTTGAAGAAGTGTGCTCCACATTCATGGATAGGACATATACTGAGGAAGTGATTAGGTTGATACTATTTCCTTTTTCCCTTAAGGATAAAGCCAAAACATGGCTGAATTCTCTAAGGCCTCAGTCCATAGGAACTTGGCAAGAGATGCAAACTGAGTTTCTAAAAAAATTCTTCCCCATGCATCGAACAAATGCCCTAAAAAAGCAGATTATGAATTTTGGGCAAAAAGATGGTGAAACCTTTTACCAGAGCTAGGAAAGGTTTAAAGATTTATTGAATGCTTGCACTGATCATGGTTATGAACACTGGAGATTCATTAGTTTTTTTTTTTTATGAAAGCTTGCATCCCAAAATGAAACAGTTTGTTGAAACCATGTGCAATGGTGAGTTCTTTGGTAAGGATCCTGACGAAGCTTTTGAATACTTCAATTATTTGGCTGAGAATGCCCAGTCATGGGATGTTTCTGATGTTGGGGATAGGTCTGAAAATGTAAGGGGTACAGTTGTGGGTGGAAAATATCAACTCCGAGAGGTCGATGACTTGCATGCTAGGATAGCCCAGATTTCTAAGAAATTAGAATCTATTGAACTAAAAAAGGTTAATGAAATGCATATGTTGTCCCCAAATGCTGATAAATGTGGAATTTGTGAGGACCAAGGGCATAACACCCATGCATGCCCCACCATACCTGCTTTTAAGGAGATATTGTTAGATCAACCTGATGCTATGAATATGATTGCTAAAAATTATTCAGGGCCATTCTATAACACTTACAATGCTAGTTGGAAGAACCATCCCAATCTCAGTTGGAAAACTGACCAGCAAGCTTCTTTCTCCACAGCACCTTACTTGCCCTATGCACCACCATCAGGACCTTCACATTACCCCAACCAGCCTGACTTCATTCAGAAAAAGAATTTAGAAGAATCCATACAACAACTCACTGTTAACCTCCAACAGTTCATGCAAAGCCAAGCAACCATAAATAACCAAAACTTCCAAGCCATAAATGACATAAGAGGAACACTCACAAGAGTGACTACCACTTTGAGTACCCAAGAAAAAGGAAAGTTTCCAGCCCAACCTCAACCCAACCCACAAGCTCAGCAACCTCAAGTAGAAGGGCTCAATGTGAAAACTGTGAAAGCCATCACAACCTTGATAAGTGGTAAGATTGTGAATAAGCCTGAATACACCACGGGAAACTCAGGTAAGGAATCTAACTCAAAACCAGATGGTGAATTACATGTTGAAAATTTTGAGATTCCTAAATCCATACCTGCTCCATTTCCTCAAAGGCTGATTTCTGTGCAAAAAGAAAAACAAAATTATGAAATTCTAGAAGTTTTTAAACAAGTCAGAATAAACATTCCACTTCTAGATGCCATCAAACAAATCCCCACTTATGCAAAATTTTTGAAGGATTTGTGCACTTTCAAAAGAAAGTTAAATGTTAAAAAAAAAAAGCATTTATCACTGAGCAAGTTAGTGCCATTATCCAAAATCACAAGCCTCCTAAATACAAAGACCCTGGCTCATCTACTATTTCAAGCATAATTGGTGATGCCAAAATTGGCCAGGTTTTGCTTGATTTAGGATCAGGGGTAAATCTGTTACCCTATAGTGTGTATGAACAGCTGGGGCAGGGTGAATTAAAACCAACTTCTATAATTCTGCAGTTAGCTGATAGGTCCATTAAAATGCCTAGGGGATTGGTGGAAGATGTATTAGTACAAGTAGATAGATTTTATTATCCTGTAGACCTTGTGGTGCTGGATATGAAACTTAGTGCTCCAACTAATGTCTCTTCTGCTCTAGTGATCTTAGGGAGACCTTTTTTAGCAACCTCTAATGCTATTATAAACTATAGAAGTGAGGTTTTAAAATTGAGTTTTGGTAACATGACTTTAGAGCTTAACATTTTCAATTTATGCAGGCAACCTCAAGAACCAGAAGAAGTGCAGGAAGTGAATTCCTTGGAAGCAATTCCTTTTGAGGATCTATTTTTAGAGACGGACTCTATTGAAATTGATGTCGAAAATTTTATTGAAAATTTTTTATCTACTGAAGCTGATTATGTCTCTCCCATCCTTGCTGTAGGAAAAGCTCAAGTGATACCCAGTGAAGGCCTAAAATCAAAAATTTGCCCCTTATACCAGAGCCCACCAAGCCCTCAAGTAAGGAAAGTCCATTGTTGGAAATGAAAGCCCTTCCAAAAGAGCTAAAATATGCTTATCTAGGACCTGAAGAATCTTTCCCAGTGGTGATCTCATCTCAGCTCACTGCTGAGCAGGAGAGTAAGTTGCTTGATGTGTTAGTGCAACACAAGTTTGCCATTGGGTGGACCATTGCTAACATGAGAGGTATAAATCCCTTAACTTGCACACATAGGATTTTTTTGGAGGAAGGATCTAAACCTTCTAGGGAAATGCAGAGAAGATTGAACCCTACATTGAAAGAGGTAGTCAAGAAAGAAGTCCTGAAATTATTAGACATAGGTATTATTTACCCTATAGCAGATAGTCAATGAGTGAGCCCCATTCAAGTGGTACCAAAGAAATCTGGTATCACAGTGGTGAAGAATGAAAAAGGGGAATTAAAACCTACTAGAATGACAACCGGATGGAGAATGTGCATAGACTATAGGAAGCTGAATGCAGCTTCTAGGAAAGACCATTTTCCTCTGCCTTTCCTTGACCAAATCTTAGAAAAGGTGGCTGGGCATGAATTTTACTGCTTTTTAGATGGTTATTCTGGGTATTATCAAATTGAAATTGCCCCTGAGGACTAAGAAAATACAACATTTACATGTCCCTTTGGAACTTTTGCTTTCAAAAGAATGCCCTTTGGCCTGTGTAATGCCCCTGCCACTTTTTAAAGATGTATGTTAGGAATTTTCAGTGATCCAATTGATGAAACAGTTGAAGTTTTTATGGATAATTTTTCAGTATTTGGAAAAAGTTTTGACTCATGTTTAACTAACCTGAAAATTGTTTTGGCCAGGTGTGAAGAAAAGCAATATCTGCTCAATTGGGAGAAGTGCCATTTTATGGTACAACAAGGAATAGTCCTTGGGCATATTGTGTCTAAAAGGGATATTGAGGTTGACCAATCTAAAGTGGAACTGATTGCAAACTTACCTACCCCTAGGAGTGTAAAAGACATAAGATCTTTTTTGGGCTATGCTGGTTTCTATAGGAGATTCATAAGAAATTTTAGTTCAATTTCAAAACCTTTACACCATTTGTTGATGCATGATGTTAGTTTTACTTGGTCTGAAGAGTGTCAAACTGCCTTTAACCAGTTGAAAGCCAACCTCATCACTGCCCCTATAATTCAACCACCTGACTGGACATTGCCATTTGAGATAATGTGTGATGCCAGTGATTTTGCTGTTGGAGCAGCATTAGGCCAAAGAAAAAATAAAGTACCTCATGTAATATACTATGCTAGCAAAACCTTAAATGATACTCAGAAAAATTACTCTACTACAGAGAAGGAATTGCTAGCCGTCGTATTCGCATTAGAAAAGTTTATGGCCTATTTGCTTGGTTCTCCTATCATTATCTTTACTAACCATGCTGCATTGAAATTTTGTTAACAAAAAAAGATGCAAAACCTAGGCTCATCAGGTGGATCCTTCTATTACAAGAATTTAACATCATCATAAAGGATAAAAAGGGGGTGGAAAATGTTGTAGCAAATCACTTGTCTCTGCTTACCTTGGACTCAACAGTCAAAATCCCCCTATTTCTGAATCTTTTCCTGGTGAAAATCTATTTGCAGTCAATATTTTACCTTGGTATGCTGACTTGGTGAATTTTCTGGTGACAGGTCAGACTCCAGCCCATTGGACATCACAAGACATCAGAAGGATGAAAACTGAGGCTAAGTTTTTCTTTTATGATGAACTTTACCTTTTTAAATACTGCTCTGACCAAATAATTAGGAAATGTGTTCCTGACAATGAATTTTCTGCCATTCTCACTTTCTGCCATTCTGAAACTTGTGGTAGGCATTTTTCTACTCACAAAACTGTAGTTAAGATTTTACAAAGTGGTTTCTATTGGCCAACAATGTTCAAAGACACTTACATTTTTTGCAAATCTTGTGAACCTTGTCAAAAACTAGGGAGGATTACTAAAAGAAACATGATGTCATTGCAACCAATTCTAGTTCTAGAAATCTTTGATTATTGGGGCATAGACTTTATGGGACCATTTCCCTCCTCTTTTGCTTACTGCTACATTTTGCTTACTGTTGATTATGTGTCAAAATGGGTTGCAGCCATTCCTTCCAGAAACTGTGACCATCACACTGTCCTGAAATTCCTCAAAGAAAATATTTTTACAAGGCTTGGTATGCCCAAAGCCATAATCAGTGATAATGGGTCCCACTTTTGTAATAAACCCTTTGCTATTCGAATGAAAAAATATGGGATCCATTACAAAGTTTCCACACCATACCATCATCAGACCAATGGCCAAGCTGAATTAGCCAATAGGGAAATCAAACAAATTCTTGAGAAGACTGTAAGCCCCAATAAAAAAGATTGGTCTGTAAGGTTATCTGATGCACTTTGGGCATATAGGACTGCTTACAAAACAATTTTAGGAATGTTACCATATAGATTAGTCTATGGTAAAGCATGCCACTTGCCTGTTGAGGTAGAACACAAAGCTTATTGGGCCATTAAACAATTTAATTTTGATGCTGACCAATCTGGTTCATCTAGGAAGCTGCAGATTGTTGAGTTGGAAGAACTTCGAAGGGATGCTTATGATAATGCCAAATTATCTAAAGAGCATATGAATCAGTTTCATAACAGACAATTTCAAAGAAAATCTTTCTACCCAAACCAGCAAGTGCTGCTATATAACTCTAGATTACACCTTTTCCCTGGGAAGCTGAAATCTCATTGGAGTGGCCCTTATATGGTAAAAGCTGTGACTTCCCATGGAGCTGTGAAACTTCTAAATCCTCATAATGGTAACACCTTCAAAGTTAATGGCCAGAGATTAAAACCTTTTTTTCTCAAACTTTCCACTTGAAGAGACCACTCTGAATCTCCTTAATCCTATTTCTCTTTAAAATCTTTGCTTGAACTCATTAATAAGGTTTCTCTTTCGGGTTTAGTACTTTTACTGTGAATATTTCTCTTTGAACATGCCACACTCAGGTTTTATAACTCTGCACCATTGAGGACAATGCTTACATTCAGTTTTTTTTTTTTTTGGGGGGGGGGGGAGAGTGAAATTCAGTTCCAATTTTTTTTGAAATTCATCCTAGGGTCATAATGTTGATTAAACCACCAGAGGCATTGTCAATGATTGGTTTATAATAGTAGCAACAACCTCTTTATAACACCTCTTAAGAAGCCTGATCAGACTTGATGAAATAAAAGCATATGAAAATTTGGGTCAAAAAATGGGTTTATTTATGGGAATATGTCTCTTTAACAAAGATTGTCATCATAAAAAGGGACTTCTGCTGAGTATTGACACTGCTTACACCAAGATGAATTGGACTGACACATTGTGGATATTAATCTAATCAAACTAAGCAGTTGTTCAAGGTCTCTAATGAACCATATCCTATTGGCTTAGGAAAAATGCTAGTAAAAGTCTTATACTTAAAAAAAAAAAAAAAAGGGACAAGCCAGTGATCTTTTTGTTGTTGTAAAAAAATATATATATTTCAGTGTAAAAAGAAAAGGTTGCCTATTTCCGGGATTCTTTGTATGGAAAGATCTTTCAAAGTGAAGTAGCGTGAAAGCCACTTTTACAATGGTTTTGAATTAGATAGAGAGAGGTTTGGGCCTTACTTGAACAAGCTGCTATGGATGAGACAATTAATGACCTCTGGTGGCCAGCCATGAAATCTATAATCATGACACACAATGATCAGCAGCATTCATCTTTCTTTGATACTCACTGTGGTGATCAGACAATTTTTTGCATAAACTCCTTTTTAGAACTAAAATGTCTATTGCATTCTAGAATTTTGTCTGATTGGTGAATTTCACCCATAAAAGGTATAAGGGTAGTTGTTGATAATTGTAACCAAACACTACATTTGGTAAGAGACTAGCAAAAGGTAAGTTGGGGGGGGTGTGATTGTCAAGATATTTTGGTTATAATATCTACTTACAAATGAGAGAAATCAAGACAAAATAGCCCAAAAAGTGTGATTAATTGAGAGATTTTAGAATAAAACCCTTGACCTTTGGAGTTGCTAGTTTAAAGGATAAAATGTGCTATTTGTGTAATGGGCTGATTGTCTGCTTGCAGGAATTAAGGCCTAAGAGTTAAAGCCCAGGATTCATCATTTGGCCCGGCCACCTTGAGCTCAGATCCGGTGGGTGAAAGACAGTAACATTGCTACTGCGGCTTACCCTTATTCATCGAGAAAGCACCTCATCCCTTAGAGGGCAGAGCTGAGAACTATTCGGTTAGAAGAGAGAGAAGATGGCAATGAAAGGAGAGAATAAAAGGAGAAGGGATACACCACAGAGGGGGATCGATACACATCCATTCTTGGAATCCTTATTTTAGTTTTGTTTTAAGAACAATTGTAGTTTTTCTTACTTTTTAGGGTTTCTAAATCAGCTATCAAATGATGATTTGGGGCTAAGATCTATAGCTAGGGTTGCAGAGGAAGGGGTTTCCGTCCATTATCATCAATGGTTATTTGTTGATGTTTTTAGTTAATATGAATCTGTTGCTGTATTTTCATGCCCTATTTACTATCAGTTTGGATAAATCTCTTGTTCTTGACCTGTTGTAGACTCACGACACATCAGGACCTTGAAATAATCAAGGATCTATCCACTGTGAGTTTTGAGATGAAAATGGATGACAATGCAGTGAAGGTTTTATCCTAATCGGTGCCTTCATCTGAGTTTTACTGTTCTTTGAGTTTTAAGTGTTAATATCTTGATTGAGTTAACATAAGCAGATGCACCCATCAACTATAACCTGATGATAGAGGAAACCCTTACTCTGTGTCCCTAGTATTTACATTTTCTGACCAATATTTTCCAGGTTTAAGTTTCAAAGATTTCATTCATATTTCACATTTTATTTGTTCTTAAATATTGCTGATTTGGTTCTTACGTTTGCAAATCTTTTACAAAGAAATGAAACCCTTGTTTCCCTTGTCACACGTCTAAAATCATCCAATATTCAATGCAATCCATTGCACACAACCCCTCTACTACATTTGAGAACAGACTTCTCGTTTCATAAAGAGATTTTGTTTTACCACAACTTATCCTCCACGTAGTTCATAATTGTTTCACTTATTTCTATTTTGTTGGGTTATGTTAACAAAGTTGTCCCTGTGGAAATGACCTTGGGTACTCACACTATATATTGAACATGCTTTTATGCTTGGAAGCATTATTTTGAGAGAACGAGTGAGAAATCCCAATTTACATTGGCCAATAAAAGTTTAACATATATGAGGTTTATATGTCTTATGGTGGGTGTTAGTCTACTGAAGCAACTCTCTTCCTTTATCTATGCTCTCCCCTTTCACTAACTTCTCTCTCATTTTCCTCTTCCTGTTTTCCTTCTCTCTTCTCTACACAACACCTCTCTTGATTCTCCTCTCCCCTTTTTCCCTTTCTCTTCTCTCCCCGTGCCCTCTACTCTTTCTTCTCTCCATCGAGTGCTTTGGAACAAACCAACCTCCGATTTGGCACCCATTGGATTTTAGCAATGACCTGTACCCCCCTTTTTTTTTTCCAGGGTCCTCAAAGATTATAATTTCCTTGTATAAATACAGATTTTTATATCGTTCTTTACACGTTTATAATTGTAGCAAAATGATTAGGAAGTGAAAGTGAAAAGAACCAAAAATATGGGTTTTTGCTTTTCCATTGCTTGTTTCATGAGTGAGAGCCATATTTCAATTTGGCACTTCGGATTCCTCCCCACTTTAAACGGTAGACATCAATATAAATTTGGAATGAGTATATCCTGATCTTCTCATAGACGTCACTTTATTACAATACTCGTGGTTTACGATTGCAACCTAATGTTTGGTTGAGGTACTGTTTATTGTTTCAAATGTTTATGGAACAGAGGTTTAGATTCAATATAGAGGTTTCAACTATAACTTTATCCTTGAAAAGGAAGCAAAATAGGAGGAAGCTGAGAGTGATATGAAATGTTGAGGGTGGGGGAAGAGGGAGCGGGTTTCAAATGAGAGATTATTTGCTTAGAGAGGGGGGAACAAAAAACAACAATCACCTACAGCGGATGTAAACTCTATTTAGCTACAACTCCTATGTGGTAGCTCCCCATTGGTAGGTATAAAAGAAGGCTACACACCCGACCGGTTGGTAGCTCCACCCATCTTTTTAATATTCCATTCGTATCTTTTCCCATTGAGCTGCTAAAGGACTAAAAAGTCAAAAAGGAATATGTTATAAGTACCATACGGTCAAGGCAGGCCCCACTTCTCACTTCTACAGAACTTAATAAGTCTCGAATGGAGGACCATTTTGCTTTGTCAGCCAGCTGGGCTCTCACCTGTTTGTGAATGCAGCTGATATTTTTTGTATAGTATATGTTGTACAAAAAGGAAAGTGCTATGCCCACATTGAGAATCTTCATCGAACAACAATATATTTTTTTTTTCAAACATTTTTTAAAATTATTTAAATATCTATATATTTTTTAAAAATCATAAATTCATTTAAAAACAGTTTCTTAGTCATGAAGTAAAAAAAAAAAAGGATAATGCTACACGTCCCGCTAATTCTTCTCGTTTCTTTTTCCCGCTTGAGGTGGATACCCAACCTGGCAGTGTTATAAATTTTCTCTCTCTACTTTTTGAAAGTGGCAGGCAAACCCATTCCCCCACTACCCATTTTACCCTTCAGTTCCATACTTCCAATTCTCCCCTCGCCTTTGCAAACAAAAATTCTCCCCTCAGTTGGCACTACCCATTCCCTCCTTTGACTTTGCAGGCAGGTCTCCATCTCCCCTGTTTCGACAAACAAATCCCTCCAGTTCACATTATCCCTGCCATGCACTTCCCCTCATTTGCAAGTCTCCATCTCCGATAACTTCCACCATTTTCGACCTGCTCAACCTCGTCTCCGAAGTCTTCTCCCACACCCTTCATCTCCGATCAACCTCATTCCTTTCTACGACCTCGTCTCCGAAGTCTTCACCCACACCCTTCATCTCCAATCGACCTCATTCCCTTCTACGACCTCGTCTCCCCTTACACCAAGTTGCTGAATAATGGCAGGCAGGTAGTTTTAGACATGCTGAAGTACTCTTTTTAACCGGCAAGCTACCTGCAGAGCCATACTGATTCAATTCTTTTGAATTGGCATTGAGATAATGGAGGATTGTTACCATAACTATTGAGGACATGAACATGGGTATTGGACCAAAAAACCATAGCAGCAAATTGAGAGCAAAATATAGAGCTCTAAGTCCAAGTGACCAAAGTTCACCTCCCCTTATGGCAGCAATCTCCACACTACTCACAGGAACTTTATTGCTGGGGTTGCTTATCAGATAGCTAGCATGGTCAAGGTGCCTTGCTGACTGAACAGAGCATGAAAACGCAAGGAGGGAGCAGGTTAGGAGGCTTATGTATATGATGGAAATGGAGGACTGTCTCATGTCTCCGTAGATAATTTCGCTTTTGAAAGAGGTTGTTGGAAGAGTTTGCAATCCAGGCTCCAATCAGAGAGCAGAGAGTCAAAGAGATAGTTGCCAAGTAAATGGCTGCATTTGTATGGGAACTGGTCACAGTGAGAGCTGTGCTGACCATATTATGCTTTTCCCTTTGCTGCAATTTCCAATGAAAAAGGAAAGCAAATCTGCTAAAATCATTTTTGTTAGGAAGGAAAAAAGAAAAAGAAAGAATGAAAGGAGATCAGGGAGTGATGCCGGCCTCCATTATACTTTTGACCCAAGCTCTCTTGTCATTGTTCTCATATCACATGAATGTAGTGTGAGGCCTATGAAGGTATCAGTAAAGGAGGAGGATGTGGTAAGTAAACATGATCAGCAATCCGCTAGGGACCAACACCAAATCAAGGTCCTCTTTTGGAAAACCCATGATTTTTCTTTCTTTGTGGGTTTTAATTTGGAGTTGGGTCTCTGTTTATAAAACTTGTCCCAGATGAGAATCCATGGTGTTTTGGATATCTTCGAATGCAAACTTCTGACTTCTCAAAGTTCGTCAGCAAGAATTAGTTACATGCAGTCAAACTTTTTTATTCCACTTTATAATTTAAAAGGGACTGGTGAACATGCAGTAAACGACCAACAAGAAATTATTGTTCTCGGAGCAGGAGAGATGGAGACCTGCCTGCGAAGTCGAGGGAGGGAATGTGTAGTACGAACTAGAGGGGAGAATTTTTGTTTGCAAAGTCGAAGGGAGAACTGGAACTGAAGGGTAAAATGGAAAAATTGAACCTGAGGGTAAAATGGTTAGTAGGGCTTTCAAAAAGCGAAGAAAATAAATTTCTTGCATTGCCAGGTGGGATATCCACCTCAAGCGGGAAAGAGAAGCGGGATAAACTAGCGGGATGTGTAGCATTATCCAAAAAAAAATATTAAAAAAATATAAAATACAATTCGGTAAGAAATTTCAGTGAGAATAGTATTTCCCTGCAAAAAAAATAACATGACGCAAGCAGAAAATAATAGTACGAGGAATCTAGTCGGTCATGTTGTATTCCGGACAGATTTAAAAGATGCAACGCATCTCCTTCCTCCCTTGCCATGCCGCCCTCACCGCCGGTTCGATCTCCGCTGCTGCTGAGCCCCTATCAAGAAATTCGCTTTCTTAGGCGAGAAAGTCGAAAAATTTCTCCACAAAACCTAGTGTGCTCGACGGATCCAAGGTCGCACTAAACGATATCGTTCTTGCCGCCGATGAGGAAGGTTTGGCGTTCTCTTGCTCATCTTGGAAATCGGAAATTATTGCCAAACTTGACTGCATGACTGCAAGCTAGCGGGAGAACTCGAATGAGTTGAATCGCTCACGAGTTCGAGGTTAGCGTTTTCTTCGTGACGAGGTTTTAATCTGAGATTCTGAGGAACTTACATGTAAGTTCAAGACCTTAGCTAATGGTTCCAGAAACTCTACTAATTTTGCTGAAAACTCCCTCATACGTACGTTTATAAATTCAAGGGCTTACCCTTTTTTTTTTATAATTTTTTTTCCCATCTGATGGAAATGGAATATCAAATCCAATTTTTATTTTTTAATATAACAATATGTAGTAAATTTTATATATTTCTTTTAAAAAAACATTTTAACTTTTAACATTAAATAAGTCTAAAATAAATGCATCGTTTTAATTTTTTTTTTTTTGAAGAACATAAAAATGGATTATTATTAAAGTAATGATTTGTACAGTTGTGAAGTGTACAAGTGTTGTTCAATCTCTTTAAAAAAGAGTGAAGTTCACTATTAAAAAATTAATTTTCTTTTCATATAAGTCTCGTATTTATTCATTTACTTTGAAAGTGATTATTTGGCATTTACATTTTTACAACTGCAAGTAGGGCTGTGCGTAAATGGCCTTGGGCCGATCCATCCTCAAGACCCGAAAGTGGCCCACCTGACAAAAGTTGAATTCATCGGATCAAGTTGCAATAACGGGTTGGCTTCACCTAATATCGGTCGAAACCAATAAACCAAATTACATTTTGAATCAAGTTCTCCAAGTCTCCTCCCCAAACCCTAGCCACCTCTCCGTTCATCATCTTCGTTCTTCGTCACCGTTGGTCGTCACAGTTTGTGGTCGCTATGGGTCGTCACAGCTCGTAGTCGCAGTTCATCCCCTCTGTTGCTTCTCCACGAGGTCCAGATATGCCCCACTCTCTCATACTCTGATCCATCACAGGTTACTCTCTCTCTTAATTTCTATCTCTTCCCGATTTCAATCTTTGGTAGATCTCTTATGCCCTCTGTTGTAATCTCTTAAATTCAGACTGACCATGATTTGTGTGAGATTGTTGTACTACATGCCATCTTAACTCTTTGGAAAGATATTTGAAACTTCCTGTGAGATGTACAACATTGATTTGTGGCATTGATTTGTCAATTGTCGGACCAAGGACCAGACGATCGAGACCGGAGCGTCGATGGTCTAGACCACAACGAAGTAGAACTAGTTGGACTCAAGGGTATGGGTGTGGTCGAGATTCGGTTCTGCACAAGGACCTGAGGGTGTGGGTGTGGGTGTGGGTTGAGACTCAGTTGATTTGGGAGTGGGAAGACTCGGAGGAGCATTGGTTGGACCCGATGAAGAAGAAAGAGTTCAGAATTTTCCTTTTTTTTTGTTTTTAAAGACCAGCGGGTCAAACCGGTTCGACCCGATTTTGTTCTGATGGGTCAGTTTGTGTGACGCCCCCAAATTCCGCTTGGGATTGAACGGACATTTGAAGCGTCGGGACATGCAACACAAGGTTACCTGCCCCCGTTCATGACATATAAGATGCAATGTTTCTAACATGCATCTAGCATTATGCAATATTCGCAGCGGATAATCTTTTTCTTTAGCAATACTATGCACCAAACTAAATATATCCCAAATACTTGAAACATAATTCATACATAAAGGCATACTAAAAAGCCGTGATCACCACACTAGTCTAAAATGGTTGTGATCAAAAGAATACTTGAGATACAACTCCAAAAGTACAAGTATTAACCTAAGTTAAATACTATACCATCATCAACATCGCACCGTGGCCTAGTCGACCGTATTCAGTTGGTCAGATTCCAATTCTCCTTTGGGTCCTGTAACAAGATCTACCATTCGGGGGAATGGTAGTTGGGACTACCACAGTGAGATTTGATTACAAATCTCAGTAAGTTAACATAAAACTCACACACAGGTTAAAATCATATACTTTTCTAACATGGCGTATACTTGTAAATGGCACAATATGATTTAATCATAACATTTCATGGCATACTTAACATGGCATACTTATAACATACATCATTGTATGACAGAAAAGATTATGTAACAGATAATTATTCATGAGAGATTAAATCATTCGTAGCAGATAAACATGTAATGACATAGCATGACATGGCATATACGATAACATACATACATAAATTGTAGTTCTCTTACACATCACACATACACAATAAACTGATAGTAAGTTAGAGGCTAACTTACCTCGATCGTCGCGTTCTATGAGAATAGAGGCGAAACACGAGGAACTGCACAACAGCTGGAAGAGGAACACTCAAGTCCTTAAGATTTTCACTTCTGAACTCAATTGCCATATTTAAGCACTTGCAACACCACGGCCAACTTGAGGTTTCACTATACTCGGAAGAGATAAATTGACTTCAGAAAGCCTTTGCACTAAAACAAGTTCATTAAAATTATCAATAACAACCAAACAAACAACTCATTTCTCAATCCATATACTCTTAGCCATAGTCAACCACAAGATGACACCAGTCATCCCGGACTATAATCCATATCATCACTGCTTCGGGACACTGTCATACAGTTTCCCAACATTACACCATACGCTCCACACTTCTCTGCTACGCCATTCAACCCTTCGTGACACGCCATCCGATGTATCACGACTTAGTACAGAGTACACTCACGTTAACTCTCTTCCATTCACACTACAAAACCCATCACTGCGATACACGTCTCACGGTGCATCGCTACGCGACACGGAGTACGGCTACGCGTACTTCCTTCGCTACAACACTCATCAACACGATGCACATCACACGATGCATCGCCATACCACACGGAGTACACTACATGCGTACTCCCTTCCTTCTACGACCCACATCACTACAGTGCACGTCGCGCGGCGCGTCGCTGCATTACACAGNGTTATCTCTATAAAGTCAGTCTTCAACTCAATCCAATATGCATCAAAACTTATTCTCATCTCTATAACTCCTCTGCATTCCTTCAACATTCTCGCCTTAAGTTTTCAGTTCTTTTCTCAATGGCTCAATCTTCTAACATTTCCCTAGATCCATCCATGAGGTATTCAGCACCTCAACCTCCTGTCCTTTCTGCAGCTGCCATTGGTGCCATGCTGCAGCAAGAAAATACTAGTATGGCTAATAAGTCAGACTCTGATGCTGTCTACGACTTGGTGAGTCTTGGGACTCGCTACTCATCTTCTATAATTGCTTTTTCCCAGCGGGTACAAGCCAAAAACCATGAGGTTGAAAGGCTTAAGGAACAAATTGTTGTACTTCAACGAATTGTTCAAGAATCTCACACCAGGGAAGGAATCCTTCGGCAGCAGAATAAACAGCTGAAAACTCTACTGGATTCTTCATTCCGCTTGCCAGCTCCCATGAATAGGGATGATATGATATTGTATGAAGAGAGTGAGCGTCTCCAACATGAGGCTAAGAACCTCAAGTTTATGTAGAAGCATTTTATTAAAAAAAATATCTCTCTATATTTATGAACTCTGGTTTTATCCTTTAAGAGATATTCGTAACATGCTTCATACCTATTTCTCTTCTAATCATATATAATCTATCTTCTGGTAAAGGTTTTGCGAAAATATCTGCTAACTGATCAACTGTGTTTGTGAACTCTAACACTATATCGCTTTTCAGCACATGATCTCAAAGAAATTCACGCCTAATGAAAACTAAAATCTCAAGCCTAGTATTTGGTGCATTTCTTAAGGACATGTGGATTTACAACCCAGAGACGTATTGCTCTGATACCACCTGTGACGCCCCCAAATTCCGCTTGGGATTGAACGGACATTTGAAGCGTCGGGACATGCAACACAAGGTTACCTGCCCCCGTTCATGACATATAAGATGCAATGTTTCTAACATGCATCTAGCATTATGCAATATTCGCAGCGGATAATCTTTTTCTTTAGCAATACTATGCACCAAACTAAATATATCCCAAATACTTGAAACATAATTCATACATAAAGGCATACTAAAAAGCCGTGATCACCACACTAGTCTAAAATGGTTGTGATCAAAAGAATACTTGAGATACAACTCCAAAAGTACAAGTATTAACCTAAGTTAAATACTATACCATCATCAACATCGCACCGTGGCCTAGTCGACCGTATTCAGTTGGTCAGATTCCAATTCTCCTTTGGGTCCTGTAACAAGATCTACCATTCGGGGGAATGGTAGTTGGGACTACCACAGTGAGATTTGATTACAAATCTCAGTAAGTTAACATAAAACTCACACACAGGTTAAAGATGCATGCATGGCAGTAAAAGCATAAATGCATAATTATAGTCATATATAAACATAGTATAACTTGACATATAGCATGACTTAACCAGAATTTAAACATGAACTGAAACTTGACTTAACATGGCATAAACTTAAGCTTAAAACATAACATGAACAAACAACATAACATGAACGTGAAACATAACATGGACATGAACATAACATAACATGAACGTGATCTTGAACATATCATAAAAGTGAACATAACATGATGTGAACATGAACTTGGAACATAACATAAACATGAACATAACATGTACGTGAGTATAATATAACATGAACTTGATCTGAAACTTGACTTAACATAAACTTGGAATCTTATTTAATTGTCTTGATTAATAATGTGCATTAATACGTACTCCACAGTTGTAATACGCTACACGCGTATTCTCTTCACACAACCCGCCGTATCACATCTACGGCATCCATCTCACGCCTATACTTCACAGCACAGTCCACAAAATACACAATCAAACGCAACACTTCACAACCACACTTCGCTTCACAACTACGCAACGAATTCCACAAATACAACTACACAATCCACAAACCAACCAACTATTTTAAACGTAAAATAACTAGAGATAGAAGGTTATACCATCGACGGGATAACCCGTGCGTCGCTCGTTGTTCGTCACGAACATGCGTCGGAGGAACGTACGTGGCGGCGTACGGTGGCTGTCCACCACATAAAGTGGTAGTTTGGGCTTGAGAAAGGCTAGGCGTGGTCTTGGAAGACTCATGATTTTACAGCTGTCGGTGAAGAACAAAATACGTGATTTACGGAAAAGATAAACTATACGCGTGATTCCAGATGAGGGTAAAGACAAGAGAGATGTGATTGCTGTCGGGAAATAATCCAAAACTGATAATTTTAGCGGGCTGTTACAGTTTGGATCAAGTTGTTGTCTTGTTATGAAGGTGTCGAGTCGGGTCGGGTATAAACCCGGTTTGATCAACTCAAGTTGCACCCCTAACTGCAAGTATAATTTCTTTTATTATTGTACCTATAATCATTATTTTTTAGTTATATACATTTCATCATATATATATATATATGTGTGTGTGTGTGTGTGTTGGATTTGACGTATTCTAATAAGCCAAAACTGCATGTCAAGCATTGTAAGAACTTGATAGATAGTGCATTTTCAGCTATTGGGAAAAGAAGAGTGCGGCGTTTTGGTCTTTTATATCTAATATTCCCTTTTTCCATAATCTTATTGCAATGTAATAAATATGAGCTAAGAGTGTATCGGGTGTGGAGACTATAAAAAAAAAAAAAAAAAAACAAACAAACAAACACACACATGACACACACACACATATATATATATATATATATATTATTCACATTTCAATATTGTAAAATAATATAATTACGTAAATTCTAAATGGGTCGTTAAACAGAAATATTTTAATTTATATAATTTTAATGATCATGGTCTGAGAAAAATCACGTGTTTTTAGAAATGCATTAACAATTCAATTATGTCACATTATTGATGATACTTAATAAGTTTTACAGACTGCAAAACAACCTTTAGACCTGGGTTACTTGTGATTTGTCATGAATACTAGATATATGGAAGGTACGTAAGCCAGAAAATAGCCACTTTAATACCGTTCGATGGCTAGTTAACAATGGTAACCATTTTCTTCGATCATTGTAACACTACTTACTGAAGAATTTGTAAAAACCCAGCTCTTTATAAGCCAGTGATTAACGAGAACTTGGTGAATGGATGGATCTCAAGTGGTTTAGAAAGAAATGGTTGAATAGAGAATTAAAGTCTTTAGAAAATGGTTACAAATTCTTTTGCGTCGATAGTCACAAATAAAGAATATTTAAGCCAATCTAACCAAGAGTATGAATTGTGCCATGCCATAATAAAATGGTTAATTTTAACGTGTATGTCATCCATATTATTTGTGGAGGTGTGGTTGTCTCAACTAGGTATATCGATAACCATTCTTATCTTCTAAGAAAGACTGCATTGACAAAACTAAGATCCAAAACTCAAGTCAAAAAATTGTAGGGCTATTGTAAGATTTGTGATAACATCTAATAATAAAAGAATCAATAGAACTTACCTCTGGCAATCATTGATCAAGTATTTGCGGGAACGATTTTTTCTAAATTGTGAACCTTCACAGATTTCTATATAGAGAGTATTGGGTAGGAGTTTTTAGCCTATTTTTATTTACGTTAATAAATGTAACTAATGGAGAATCGCATACATTTATATATAGAGAGGCCAAGACCCTTATCCACTGCTTTTCTATGTATTGATTCATTCTATCAAGAAATGTAATTGTTAGTTTTTAAATGAATAATATCTTTATTTTAATTATACAAATATAAATATAAAACTATTAAAATAAATATATATAATATATTGGGATGGGTGTGGGACATAAGCCACCTTTAAGTCTCTCACAAGAAGACATGTTTTTTCAATGGCCTCATGAATCAGGGGGGAGTTCGGTCCGATCCGGTCTGGGGGGTTTTGTGGACCGGACCGGACCTATTCGGTCCAAGATTTTCCCACCCTGGATTGGACCGAACTCCCTAAGGGTCAGGATGGTCCAGTCTGGTCGGTCCATTCGGTCCACGATTTTTTTTTTTTTTTAATTTTTTTTTTAAAAATTTTTAATCCTATGAAATTTTGTTTAATACTTATGTAATTATATTTTGATATATGCTAATACTAAAATATTAGTAATATGCTAATACTATTAGTTTATTAACTTATTTACTATAACTAATAATACACTAGTACTAATACTATAACTAATAACTATATGTAATAATAGTAATACTATATGTAATATACCAGTATTACTATATCTCTTCAAACACCACACATTTATTAATACTCAATGTCATACTATATTAAATAATAGTAATACTCTTATTACTAATACTCTATGTAGTTATATTAAATACTATATTACTAATACTCTATGTACTTATAGTGATTTAATACTAACATATTACATATTAAGTTAACTATATTAATACATTATAAATTTATACATATATGATATATTATAATTTATACCATAACTCTTATAATATGTTAATATATTAATATATACTAGTACTATATATTATAGTTAATAGTTATACATCAAACAGTATAATAATACATTGATACTAAATATATATAATTATAGACTTATAATGATTTAGTTATTATGAATTTATGATTAGTATAACTATATAATAGTATTTGTATTAGACTATTAGTAATTTAGTATAGCTATATTATATTAGTAATATTACTTATGTTGAATCAATCAGTTAGTATATCTATTTTCTACATTATTAGGATTAATAATATTAGTATTAGTTATAGCCATATAGCCATATAGCCTATATTAGACCTAAGAGTACTATATAATAGACTAATAGTATTAGTAAAACTCTATAAGTATACTGTATAGCTATATATTAATACTAATTATAGTGAAAAGTATAACTATATAATAGTATTAATAGTAGACTAATATTATAGCTATATATTAGTATTAGTTATATTGTTATAGCGATTTAGTATATTATAATTTCTATATTATAATTTATACTATAACTCTTATAATATATTAATATATAGTAGTACTATATATTATAGTTATACATTAAAGAATATAATAATACATTCATGCTAAATATATATATAGTTATACTTATAGTGATTTAGCTATGATTATATTAGTATTAGTATTACTTATAGTATTTAATATAACTATATAGTTTATATTAGTATAAGTATAACTATAGTATATTATAATATTAGACTATTAGTATTATTTTTTTAATACCATATTAGACTATTAGTATTAGTATAAATATTAGTATTAGTATATAATTATAAATATTAGTATTAGTTAAAAATTATATAATTAATTTATAAAATTATTTATATAAATTATTTTTTATTTTTTATTTTTTTCATTCAATCCGGTCAAGTCTGGGGTGAAAAACCCCTAGATCGGGACCGAACTGAACTCATTTGATCCTCCCAAAATTGGACCGAACTAGACCGAATCTACTCATGATCTAGTAGTTGCGTACGTGTTTGATTACCTATTTATTAGAAGAGACTATTCTTGATTCTTCATGTTCATTTTCATCTTCATCCTCGATGTTTTCATCTTCATCTGCTAATTCCAAAGATCCAACAACATAGGTAATTTTTGTCACTCAACGCTTTGCCCGATTTGACTTCCCGCTGCACCCTTGAGTTTATTTAATTTGTGCGATTTTTCTTGATCTATCTGATATATTTATATATACTTCGTATCGAGTAAGTTATAATTAATTCTGATTTAAGAAGACCAAGACTATTCTTCATTACTCATGTCATCTGGATCTTCTTCATCTTCATCTTCGATATTTCATTCACTCCAAACATCCAACTGCATAGGTAATTATTTATATGATTTTTCTCGTTCTGTTTGATATATTTATATTTGGTATCAAGTAAGTTATAAGTAATTCTGAATCTCCTATATGCTGTGCATTTTTGTTGTGAAATGGTTCTCTTCTTTCACATATAATCTATAAAATGCAATTTGCTTCTTTTGATAGTACTTTTGGGATCTAGATATCTCTAGAATTTTTGTTCAAACTCTATGGCTGCTTAAGTGGATTTCTCAAAAATAAATAAATAAATAAATACTCAATAATAATATAATATTTATTTTATGTGTCCATCTCTTTCGCTTTAAGTATTAGAATTTGAAAAAAAACTCCAAAGTATATTCTTTATCCTATTAGTGAGTCACACAAATTTTCACCTCCCAAAAATTTTTAGAGTTCTTTTGTTATATATGTTTTTAGAGCTTTACTATTCATCATTCTTACATACTACATTTATTTTTATGTTTTTTAAAATTTTTTTAGTTTTATTTATACTTAACTAATTGAGTTTTTCTACTTATCATCCATACAGTATACTTGCTAAGGGAAAAAAAAAAAAAAAAAAAAAAACATCATGTGTGATATGTATTGTAGGAATAATGAATAGAGTTTTTTCATCTTTTTAATTAGTTTACTCAACTGCTCTTGTTATATGTAGTTGGTTTGGCTTGTAAATTATTTTTTCTTGCTTAATTTCAACTACACATTAATTGTCTACGAGGCTGTAACGAGGAATAGATTCTTTGCCGCATTCTACTCGTTATTTTTTGTCAAAAATAATTTGGTAACAAAGAAATTTTATAAATGTAAATTCATAAATTGAAGTGACTTTATATAGTATATAAGATTATAAGGTTATTTTTATTGTGAAATAGATCTAATATATTATATGAAATCACATCAAATTGTAAGTTTATTTTTATAAAGTCTCTTCGTAACTATAACACTTCCCTATTAGAGTTCAAACAAAAAACTCTAAAAGATGTTCTTTTATCCTATTAGTGAGTCACAAAAATGTTCACCTCTCAAAACAGAGTTTAGTTGTGACGCCCTCAACTCCCACGTACGGACACGTGGAAATCAAGGCGTTGGGATGATGACAACACGGGTCACACATCCCATCGCCAAGTGCCAAGTGTGTGTACATGCAATATGTGTACAAATAAACCACGTAGCGGATAATAAATGTCTTACAACTAAGTACCCGAATTTTTATTTAAACACAAATCAGTTTAAAACACACGTAATAAAATATTAAAAGTTCAATACTGTTTCAAATACCAACTACATAATATAAAAACCAATAAAGATAATATCTACGGGTAAACAACTCCAAAACAAATACTCCAGCGGAGCTGCCTCCTCGAGCTCAACCTCCTCCTTCTCAACCTCTGCATCAAAATCTACGGTACCAAAAATTGTGCCGCAGGTAAGTAATAATTCAAACGCTACAAGATAAAAATATATTAAACTCAACAATATGCATGAAAAGATGCCAAATGCGCATGTCCCAAAAATTCACATTGTTCCACGCACACCAAAATCCCATTTTGATCCAAAATATTTCCTTTAAAACCTTTCCTCGCCATTATCCCAGATAATGGCCCAAATATATCTTTTAAGACAAGTCATTGTCATTATCCCAAATAATGACCATAACCAAGAAACCACTATTTTTTCAGAAAATGGATCTCAATATCCTCTCACAAAGCCTCACCATTTTCCCAGAAAATGGCCTATATCCAATATCCAAAACCAGTTCCAATTAATGCATGCACCATGATCTCCCATAGGGATCATCCGCACATTCTGGCTACTATGTCACACCGCAAGTAACGACTACGCATGTGACATCTAAACAACGATCACAGTCTTGAGCCCAGTGCGTACCTGGACCAGGCATCCTCTAGTTGCTGCCAGCCAAGGGACCACGGAGTCGATACGGCAGCGTTACCGTATCGTGCGATCCAGTCATAGTCCAGCGACAACCCAGGGGATGTCACTCAGTATTATCCACTCCCGAGTGACCAGAGGAGCTCCACCGAGATAATACCCCATCCCGGCTTGGGGTCGTGATACACACGCACCCGAAAATTCATTTACGCATGTAAACTCAAATTTCAGTATCCAACATATATATGCATGCACAATGCAATGCAAATGATATGACACAAAATATCCAACAATTCTCAACATCAATAACAAACAAACAACTCTGTCCTCAAATCCATCCAACCCCCGCTTCCTCGAACTCAGTCCGGAATAACCAACCAGTCACAAATATTTATTGTAAAAGTAATAATATATTTAAATCTAAAATAAAGTTTGGAAAATACTTACTGTGCTATATGATAATTTTTGAAGGATCAATGAGTTGCAAATGGAGAAGAAAAAGCAATGTAACAGTGTAAAAACACTGTGGCCGTGGGTTGTAAAATACCCACTTTTGAATAGGGACAAATGAAGACTTGAGATTGATAGGGAATAGATGAGAGGTATTTATGAAGCTAGTGGAAGTGAGAGTTGGCCGTGGATGGCAATGAAAACGGCGGTGGAGGGCCAAAATACCCAAAACGGAAAGTGAGGTCGTGGGGGTTGCTCTGGTGATGGATCAAAACCGGAAATGAGTGGTTTAGGACAACAAGAAATCGATGATGAAGTGGTGAAGAGGTGGTGGTCGGAGGTAGAGTGACGGCGGCGCTGGAGCACTTGAACGCCGCGGCTTGGAGTGGCGATTGCGGCTTAACGGCGGCTCGGATGGAGGTGGAAATTGGTGGGCAGGTTCACTGGTCGGAGGGGAGTCGAACGGTGGGGCTGGTGCATCACACGGAAGTAGGTCTGGGTGGCACGAAAACTGACGGAAAAAGAGAAAGGGAGAGTTCACGGAGGAGAGAGAGGAAACCGCATAAGGAGAAAGAAAAAGAAGAAAAGAAAGAAAGGAAAAAAAAAAGATGGAGAAAAGAAAAGAGGTACAGTCATCACCTTTGGAGTCCAGAAATTGATCCAACGAAAATAACTTCAAAAGCTATAAAACAAAGAAAATAATTTGAACAAAACATATAGCTAAAATATAATAAATAACTAGTAAAAACTAACAACCTAATTTTAAATCCAAAAACAAGCTAGAATAAATTAAATAGCAATCTAAACTCAAAACAATAATTAATATTAAGAAAGCTCTACAAAACAAATTTCATAACTAAATAAATCCAATTAAAATCTGATAATTTAAAATAAACGAACCAATATTTTAATTAAATTAAAATACTCATTCAGTGAAAATACACGTAAAAACGGGGTATCACATTAGTTGCTATATATGTTTTTAGAGCTTTATATTCATACTTCTTACACACCACACTTAATTTTATCTATTTTTTTAATTTTATTTATGCTAAACTAATTGAGTTTTTTTTACTTATCATATCTACATTACATAAGTGCTAAGTAGAAATAAGTGCTAAGTAGAAAAAATAAAAAGAAAAAGTCATGTGTGATATGTGTTATAGGGATGATGAATAGAATTTTTTATTTTTTTAGGAATTTTTTGGATAATGAGATGAGATGTGTGACGCCCCCGACCCTCTGCTTACCAACAAACATGCGTGCACATCACGTAACATGCGTGCACATGACGAAACATACATGTGACCCAAAACCATTTCCCAAAAACAACTACTCGCCATGAAAAAATGGCCCAATCATAAAATCTACTATTTTTTCAGAAACTGGTTCACATATCCATTTATTAAAAAATATCATTTTTTTTTTTAGAAAATGGCACATTAAACAATTAACATTGTAAGTGGGAATCACAGGCAGGACTATATTACATCCTTGCTTACCACCATCTCTATCGCGTATACCGTAGGCGTGAATCACAAGCAAGACTACCACTATCTCTACTTATCACCATCCCTACAGCTCCCACTATATGCGGGAATCGTAGACAAGACTGTCACCATCCTTACCGCATGCACCGTAGGCAGGAATCAATGGTGGAACTCTACTACTGTCTCTGTTTACCACCATCCCTACATTTCTTTTTTCATCTCTTTCAATCTATCAGAGCACTGTAGGCGAAAACCTACAGACCGGACTCTACCACCATCCCTACCGCCGGCACCACAGGTGGGAATCACAGACGGGACTCTACCACCGTCTCTACTTACCACCATTCCTACAGTCTCTTTTTCCTCTATCTCAATCCTTACCAAAAAATTTATGACAAATCAACCCAAACTCCTTTCTCACATAAAAATCCAATTTTTATGTACAATGCATAAATATGCATGCCATAATACAATAAAAATCGTGATGCCAAGCACAACCTAATACACGCAAGCACAATTCATCTCAATAAGCAAACATCTTCAAATCCAACTGACCCCCATATTTCTCGGACTCCAAGTTCGGCACAACCAACAAACTGCAGAAAATTTGTTAGTGTAACAATATAATTAAATCCCAAGAAATTCTTTAGAAAATTACTTACACTGCTAAAATATAATTTTTGAAAGATCACGGAGGCGCTAGAGGTGGCAGCACAGCAACGTAACAGTGCAAAATGGACAAGGGTCGTGGGTCTCAAAAACCCAATTTTTGAATGAGGATAAACGAAAACTTGAGATGACTAGGGAAGGATTTAAAGGTGTTAGTGAAGCTAATGGTGGTGGTGTGGGCGGCGGTTGGAGGCCAAATGGAGTAAATCAGAGTGAGAGAAGGGAAACCACGTGAGGGGCAGATCGGAAGAAGGATGGTTAGGGGTTCACCAGTGATGTGGTGAAGAGTTGGCAGCATGACGTGGCGCAAAAGCGGTGCTGGGGGAAAGAGAGGCCACAACTTGGAGAGGGGCATGGGGGAATTCTGGCGTGAGGGGAGTCTGATGAGCCGGACGGTGACGAAGGGTAGGAGCAAGGCGGGGGTGGGGAAGGTTGAATCGAAAAGGAGAGAGAAAGGGGATGGGGAGCTCGCGCATGGGAAGAGAAAGATAGGGGAAGAAAAAGAAAAAGAAAAAAGAAAGAGAAAGAGGAAGGAGAAAAAGGAAAAAAGAAAAGAAAGGAAAAGAAATAACGTCTAGTTTTTTCAATCTGGGTCTCAAAATTGATGTAACGAAAATAATTCAAAACTGCGAGTTAAATAAATAATTTAAACTCAGTGACTAAATAAAAATAAAATAATAAAATTCAATAATAAAACAATAAAATAATTTAGAATAAAGAACAACTAAAAAAAAATGAGCAATATTTAATGACAAGAAAACACATTAAAATAAAATTCATAGTTACAAGTCGTAAAATAATGCCACGTAAATCTTTAAAAGGTTAAAACAAGAAAACCCATAATCTTAATTAATTAATCATTTACTTATTTAAAATACATGTAAATAAGAGGTATCACATCCTCCCTCCTTAAAAATAAAATTTCTTCATCAAAATTTGCAAGGTCAAGCATCAACACATATGGCGAAAGAATATCGTAGTAACAAGAACAAAGCCTATGGAGAAACCCAAGGAAGCCACAATCAAGAAAACAAAACTTATGACAAGCCTATGGATCAAAAATGAAAATAAACCACAAAAAGACCAGACCTAACATCTTATTAAGGGAGGGCCTAAGAAATCCAAACGGAGCAGACCTTTAAGAATCAGAGGCATATTACAGTTATTAGAATAAGCCAATTCCGTGCTAGAAGCCCCTGCCTTGGGTAACCAATCTGCCACCCTATTACCTTCACAAAAAAAAAATACTGAAAAAGGCAGTGAATAGTGCGAGACAGTGCAACAAGTTCCTCTAAAAAATCCTCTAGGTACCACACACCACATCTCCCTCTATGCCACCAAGAGATAACCACCTTTGAATTCGTTTCTACTATCACATTAGTGATATTCAATGATTTGCAAATTCTCAAACCTTGAAGGTGTGCCATGAGTTGCGCTTTATTATT
This sequence comes from Carya cathayensis, assembly GCA_011037825.1. Taxonomy (NCBI): domain Eukaryota; kingdom Viridiplantae; phylum Streptophyta; class Magnoliopsida; order Fagales; family Juglandaceae; genus Carya; species Carya cathayensis. The sequence continues at coordinate 1,051,814 of QGSO01000249.1, read as the reverse complement.
TGAGCCGAAGCCAATATGAGAAACATAAGCCTGGACATGTTGACCTGAATCATTACATATAACCCCACCAATGCCACAAGAACCTGGATTACCAAGACTACTACCATCCGTATTCAGCTTATGCCACCCTGACGACAGCTTAACCCACCTTACCACTTTGCAACAAGGGACTTTAGGAACCACTTGTTTAATTTGCAGGGCCTCAAGGATCATGTCATCCCGGCAGGACAACCTCATAGGTTGCTTTGCCGCCTGACAAAGAGAACCTAACCACACACAAATAGAATGAACAACAGTTTCATGAGCTTCCAGAATACCTTCCATCCAAGCAAGACATCTTCTCCTCCATAGGTGCCAAGTAAAAATGATGGGCATGATGCCAACAATAAAACCCACCTGTGAAGATGAGTTTGCATGTCGGAACCAACTCCCAGAATTCTGTTTCCAAGATCCTCCAAGAGGAATACCAAAAAGAGTGTTAAAAAATGACCATACTTTTTTAGGAAAATCACCCTCAAAGAGCACATGGTTAATATTTTCAATATGACCTATATTACAACAATCACATTTGGAAATAAGGGGAATACCAATACGACGCAATCTATCATCCACACTCAAGGTCATATGCCAAGCCCTCCAAAAATGGAAGACATTCTTAAAGGATGGCTCTTATGTCAAATCCAAGCATGCCAATCAAGAGATGAATCTTTTATAAGAATACAATTCCAAGCAGATTTGGTAGAGAACATACCTATCTTTGTAGGAGTTCAAACTAGATCATCATTTCCAGAATTAGGCCCTGATAAAGAGATTAGAAGCTCATCCACCTTATCCGGCCCTACTAAGCTCTCCAAAAGATCCACATCCCAACTATTCGACAATCTACAATCTTTAACTTTTAGCAAGGGTGAGCCCACTAGAGGCATCTCATTAATTAGGGGACCATTATCTCTCCATTTATCATACCAGAATAAAATCTCACCTTTTCTAATCCTCCATTTAGAATTATTCAACAACAACGGAATACAATTAGCAACCATTCTCCAAAATCTGGACCCTTTAGAGGTTTGTAGTAGAAGCCAAGACTTCGATCCCAAATATTTTTCTTTGAAAAAATTGGTCCATAAAGAATTACCTTGTATAAGGTTCCAAACAAAATGCATATGTAAGGCTTTCTGAGTGTCCTGAAGAGCCCGTAACCCAAGCCCCCCTTCTTCCACGGGGTTGCAAATATGTTTCCACGCTACCCATTTCTTTCTATCTCACCCATTAGATTCTCCTCAAAAGAACGAACTCATCAACCTATGAATCTTGGAGATAGTAGCTTGAGGTACCTGTAAAACAACAAAGAGGTGAATCATCATGCTGGATAAAACAACAAAGATGAGGCTAGTAGATAATAGCCTCATCTTCCAGCCACTGATTTTTTGCCTCACTTTATTCACCATATCTTCTAAATGAACCTGCTTAAGTCTCCAGAAAAGCCCAATCCACACGATCATATGCTTTCGCCATATCCACTTTCAACATATTGCCCCCCATGAATTCTTTTATTAATAGAATAAGCCATTTCCTAGGTGAGACTAATGTTCTCAAAGATACTTCTTCCAGGAATAAAGGCTCCTTGCTTCGGAGAAATCAAATGAGGCAATAGACCTATTAATCGAGTTATAATAATCTTGGAGCAAATTTTATAAAAAACAAAACAAAAACTAATGGGACAGAACTTATCAAAACTTGTAGGGGACTCCGCCTTTGGTATTAACACCAAGTGTGAGGCTGTAAAGAACTTAGGAAGGTGTTTGGACATAAAGAATTCCAATACTGCTCTCCACACTTCTGCTTTAACCACCTCCCAACAATGTTTTAAAAACCCATACCAAACCCGTCGAGACCCCGTGCACTCTGAGGTGAAATGGATGACAAAGCCTAAAAAACTTCCTCAAGAGAAGGTGGACAAAGAAGTGAGACATTTTCCTCATTTGAAATGACTGGAGCAATGTACTCATCCAGGCTGGGCTGCTCTACCGTTGGCTCCCCTTGAAGGAAAGAAGCAAAAACTTATATTGCCCCTTGGTGAATGCTTTTCGGTGTCTCATAAAACACTGTATTCGATCGCATTTCCAGCACTCTTTTTCTTCTTTTGTTGGCAAGGCAAGTATGAAAAAATTTTGAATTCCGATCACCATCCACCTACCATTTTAACTTGGCCATTTGTGCCAGTCTCGTCTCTTCTCGTCGCTTCCAACTGGCCAGATCTGAGACTACCTCCTGTAGTTCCCTCTCCAAATTATCCTCCAAAGTTAATTGAAGTTGTTGCTCAATTTTCTCAACCTATTTTTCAAGAGCATCAATAAGACCCATGGTATGACCAACGACCCTTTTATTCCATTCCCGAAGCACCATCTTTGTCTGCTTTAATTTTCTAGTCAAGATCTAAATAGCCGAACCTTCCACCAAAATACCCCAAGCTATCTGAACACAATCCAAAAAATCATGGTTATCCACCCACATCTATTGGAAGTGAAACGGAGCCGGGCCATAAGAGAAAGGATCTTTCTTGAACTCAATGAACATGGGAGCATGATCTGAAGTAGACAGTGGCAAATAGGAACAAATAGCATTAGGAAACAAAGTAAGAAAGGAACTGTCCATGAGAGCACGATCAAGCTAGCTCGCTCACGATCAAGCCATGCCCATGAGCGGGCTAGCCCCGATTGCCCATTACACCAAGTAAAAACACTTCCTTTCGTAGACATCTCCATAAGGCCCCCTTAATGAATCCAATTATTAAAATCCTACATAGCCATACTAGGCCGAGGCCTGACTCTCCTTCTTTCTTAGTCATTCATAATATTAAAATCACCCACAAAGACACAAGGGTCCAAACCCAAATTATGAATGCTGAGATCTTCCCAAAGGTATCGTCTTTCTGCCAAAGTACATTTGGCATAGATCACTGTAAACAAGAACCTCGTGTCTCCTTCACCTACTAGAATAAAAATAAATTTCATACCCATCCAAACAAATTGCACCTCATATGTACTATTCCAGAAAATCCATATCTTGCCCCTCTTCAACCTCATTAGAAACGAAATTATCAAAATTCAACCATCTTGCCAATTTATGAGCACCCTCTAAATTTTCAAAAGGCTCTAAAAGAGCAACAATTTTCGGCTTCAACTTGCCAATCAACTTCTTTAATCTACTTCTAGAGGTCCCAGCCCCTCTAATATTCAATACAAAGATGGAATCAATCATTGAGCAGGTTTGGTGATTCGAGCATGAACCCGAGAGGAGCTTCGCATTTTAACAAACATCTTTTTCTTATATTTTTTCCTACCTTCATTTGCCTCGAACTCCGTAAGATATTCTTTATCCTGAGGGAATAATTCCAATTGAATTTCTGGTTCCAATTTCAAAACCATATTTTCTAGCACAAGCATCTCATCCCTCAGTTCCTCCTAAGTCTCCTCTGCCACCAATGTCGCAATCTGCACCTCAAACTGGTCCTCTCCCACATTGGCCATAGGGACCTCAAGTGATTTAAAATTCTAGTTTAGATTTGAGCAGCCAACCATTAAAGGCTCCCCCTCGAATAACATCCATATTATTCCCAGCACACTCTGAGCCATTATATTCTAACACCATCTCCTTCGTACCCTCTGTTTCCGTAGATAACATCAAGTAACCGATACGATCAGGCACCAATGGTCTTCTTTCACAGGTATTAACAACGGCTCCACTACCAACACCGATGGGTCTTCTATCGCAGGTACCAGAACATCACCCATTTGCTCACCCGGAGGACTTAATTTCGACGTAACCGGCACCAAATTCTTCGCTACACCCTCTGTTTCCTTACCAATCACTATATTATTTTTCACAACAGTATCTGGCGGAGGCGTTTTTGCATACTCGGTTGCACTTGGCTCTTCCCTATTTTTGGCTACAAATTTCCCAATCTTGTGATGGTCTTTCCTCCCCACCCGTTCATTCTCATTTTGTCCAGATTTTCTAATTCTACATGTCCGAGAATTATGGCCTTGCATTTTGCATGTAGAGCAATATGCCGGGAGTGTCTCGTACACCACCTCTTGCTTTCGACTAGAAGGCAAACCTAGAGCCCCAATCCAGAAGTGAGTCAACGAAGATTTTGCGGCATCAACTTCCACACGTAATTGTACTCCATCCATTCTCGTCGCACCATGAGTCGGATTGTCACGATGAATGAACGTCCCAATCAGCACCATAAGAATATTCAAAAAAGCTTCGCGATAAAATTTGGAGGGAGACCCGGTAGAGAAATCCAGACCGGTACCCTCAAGGGATCTTCATCCTCGTTAAATTTTAGAGTCCATCGAAAGGCATGATAGAAAATTCCTTTGATCTCACAAACATCTCGCGATAAGGCTTTAGTAAAATTAGCTTTATTAGCCATACGTACAAAAATATTGCGAGGACGCCACATGGAGGATACCACCGGAATGGTTGAAAGCCCCATTGGCTGTGAATGAACGCATGCACGACGTCCAGAGAAGGGCATTGCTTCAAAAACTTGAGCATAATAGAGTAGCAGAAAGGCTCCACTGAATGTGTGATCTCCTCATTGGTAAACTGGAAATAGACTTCACCTGCAACCATCTTAATTAGGAAGTCTGGGTACTAGTACCATCTTGGGGATTGGCTAAGAGACGTTAGCCACCAGGTTGGTAAAGGAAGGCCGACTAGTGCAGCCACCATCTGCGACTGCCATGCAGCCTCACGGAAAGGCCAATTCATGTGGCAGCAAAACAAACCCTATTTGCTAGAGAGAAAAAAGGTAGAAACGGTATATCAGAGATTAGTTGTAAAACTGCCCTCAATAGCGTGTTTCCTAACTCGTAAGTCTATGCCAGGTTTGAGCTTAAAATTATACCTCACTACCTCTTGAATCACATCTTGATAAAAGTAGATTACATGCTCTTTCACAAAAATATCGAAGTAAGTAAGTAACGGTCAGTTCCACCAAATGCATCTTATCGGTCTTTGTTGTTCTTTGACGTAATTTTCTTGTTTCAACAAGTTGATACGTAGCTTCTTGAAATTCTACAATATTAACGATCAAGCAAACCTTAGTAGCTTTTTTCATAGGATTAGCATCACCTAGATTTTAAAATACTGCTGGAGAATTCAAATGAACATGCCTAGTTTTAATCTTGTTGTAGGAAAAATACAGATCACAAGAGATCCGTCGTTGCCAGCTTAGTTCAAGGAGTATACTCCTTATAAAGGGAGAACCGTTGTGGGGATCGAGAAGATAGTGCTAAATCTTGGTGGACTTTCTTCAATTTCCACCTAGATAAACCTCTCATAGATCATGACGAGCGCATATTCGGTGCCATTTATAAATACAATGGCAAATACGCATTAACTGATTCAGACATCCCAGAATATGTTATTGCCTTTCGGGGAACACTCCTCACGCTAGAGACTGCGGTGAAGGACATCATTTTAAACTTGAAATGCTTACTTAACAAACTTGAAAAGAGCAGTCGCTTTAAACTTGCTCTGAATTATGTTGAGAGTTTTCTTGAGGCGAATGGAGCTTGAAAGGTATGGTTGGCTGGACATTCTTTGGGGTCAGCTATGGCATTGCTTGTTGGAAAGAAGATGATTCTCAAGATGGAATGGTTTCCTGAAGCTTATCTTTTTAATCCTCCATTCCTATCTTTCCCCCTAGAGATGCTAGAGGACGAGAAAGTGAAGAAAGGAATCCGCTGTGTACACCGTATGCTGAAGGCAAGCCTCATCCATGTTGCAGAAGCTAGTAGTTATACTCGAATGGAGGACCATCTTGCTTTATTATCTCCCTGGACTCCTCACATGTTTGTGAACCCAGCTGATATTTGTTGTGCAGCGTATATTGCCAAATTCAAACGCAAAGATGGAGCTGGACAAAACATGAAGCTAGCAGAAAATAACAGTCTGAGGACTCTATTCAATCATTTTGCATTTCAGAACGATTTAGGAGATACAATGCATCTCCTTCCCTCGGCAATTCTAATTGTTAATGAGAGTGACCCAAACAAAAAAGTTGCTAATAATTCTTCTATTTCAGATTTTGAGAGGGCTCATGAACTTTCCTAGTGGTGGCATCCTGATGTTCATTGCCAATCAACTGTGTATCAGTAATATCATTAGAGAGGAGTGTTATCAATTGTGATTCAGTTGCAACTTCTGTTGACTGATTAATTTATTGGTGTTAGTTCATCAGTTTGTTAAAATACTTTTTTACATCATTTTTATTAAAATGCTTAAAAAAATTAAGTAAAAAATAAAAATTGACATTAATAAAAATTATTTTTAGAACACTTGTCATACTTCCCCAAGTCCAATTTTTATGTGTTATATGAACATTTACATAGATTATTTTTTGGTTGCATGTATTGAATTGATATTGTTAAATACATGTCCATATTAAATATGTGTCCCTAGATGACGTATTAAACCCTTTTCATTAGTTGAAAATGTGGGTTCTCTATCCATTGAACCATCATGTGTACCACTATGATTGGATGTTTGAGCTCATTTTTTTTTATTAAAATGGATAAAGGTGACATTAGTAATTTGTTAGGCTCGTGTTTGATATATGTATTTATTTTTATGTGAATGGATAAGGTGTAGCTTATAAGTATGTCGATGACAAGACATCCCTATTTATTTATTATTTTCATAGAAGCTTTGTACGTAGTAGGATTTTATTTGGAAATGTAATATTGAGAATGCAATTTTATTATCGAGGTCATATAAAGGGATGAGTTTCATCACGTCTATCTATATACTTTAAGATCGCCTTAACATAATGCACCAAATTACCAATGAGACTTTGGGTGGAGCCCATGCACAATGTTTTTAGCGCAATGATTATAAATTTTTCATATTTGATGAATGGATTATATGTGCATGAGTTTTGAGTATTTTTTTAAAAAATCCTCTATAAAGTTTTATTCAAAATTCATTAGATATGATATTTGGACTTATATAGTATGAGATAATTACAAACTTTTGGCAAAATTCTCGATCTCATTATGTAGGAAGGAATTCCATGGTCTAGTTAGATTTTGAATAAAATTACATGTATTCTAATTTCAATCTCATGCAATGAATTTAGTGATAATAGTGACTAAGAACATAGTTGCTAACCTTACTAAAGGAGAGAAACTGGATGAGACCAAGTATGACATGTATCATAGGAAAATCAAATATCTGCTTAATGAGCAAGAGGTCTTTGAAAATTTGTCTCACATGACAATACAACCTGAGAAAGTGAATACTTCTCAACATCATTGTGACATCGACGTCCCACAATATGTTATTGCCTTTTGGGGCACACTCCTGATGCCAGAGACAGTGATGAAGGACATCACGTTAGACTTCAGATGCTTCCTTGACAAACTTGAAGAGAGCAATTGCTTTAAACTTGCCTTGAATTTTTTTTAGTGTTTTGTTGAGGCAAATGGAGCTCGACATGTATGGTTGACCCTCCGATTTGTTCTCCTATACTTCCATTCATACATGCCAATAGTAGGTTATGGATTTGCACCCAGAACAATTCATGATCAAACTTCATTAAGTGTGGTGGGTTTAAACCATCAAACTTCTTCAAGACAAACAGATAATTATCAAACAACTAGGGCCTACCTCTCATCACCTTGTTCTTATATTAATCCTGATTTGCAATCGTGGTGATGAAGCAATTCGTTTTGAACTCATGGAACATGGTAGACTTCTTCACCCTCCAAATACTCTCCATTGTTCTTTGCACCACTTCTTTCCCAATTGTTTGATCCGATACTATCTTACCCACTAAACTTCTCTCTGCTTTCGTGCCCAATTCGTCCCCCAGATTAATATTGTTAATGAGCAGACTGTCATCCCAATCAAAGGCTCACAGCCAAAGGACTTTAGCAGTATCACGTAACAGTCTCAACTGCATGAGCAGCACGCAGGACGAAGGAAACTTCTTGTAACAAACCTTTCGCTAGTCCAGAATATTCTCTGTACAAAACCTTTCTGTTATTGTTATCGCACCTATATAAAGGCAGCACTGTATAGCTTTCAATAATATGGAAAAATAGTACAGAAGTTTATACGTAAACTTTATTATTTCCTTTAGCATGGTATCAGACGACTAATATGGACTAACGTTCCAAACATCCATGGCGCCTCCTAAACCTCCCAACCCCAACCCTAATCTTTCCCTCACCATTTCTGTCAAACTCACACCAGAAAATTACCTTCTATGGAAAGTACAGCTTGTGCCTTATCTTCGTGGCCAATGCTTGTACAAATACATAGATGGCTCATGCTCTGCCCCTCCATCCCGACTTGAAACTGGCTCCTCAAACCCCGAATATGATACCTGGCTTGAACAAGATCAATTAGTGATGTCTGTGCTCATCTCTTCTCTGTCTGAACCTATCATGGCTGAAGTTGTGGGCTGCACTTCTGCTCGTGCAATATGGACATCTCTTGAGTCAACATATGCCTCTATTTCTCAATCCTGCATAATCCAGACCCAACTCAAACTCGCCTCCCTCAAGAAAGGAACCGATACAATCTCAGTTTACTTCCGGAACGCTAAAATGCTAGCAGATACCATGGCTGCTGCGGGACGTCCATTACCTCCTGAGGACCTTATTCCCTACATCCTTGCTGGTCTTGGACCTGAGTATGACGGACTTGTTACCTCTTTTACTTACTGCGTCACCCCTATTTCTCCCAATGAAATTCTTGGCTATCTGCTTGCACATGAAGCCTGCATGATTCATCACAACGAAACTAGTTTTTTTTCTACTGAAGCATCTGCTCAGTACACGGCTAAAAATCAGCGAGGTCGAGGCAATCAATGGAGCCGTAACAACCGTGGGTGTGGTCGTTCTAATTGTGGTCATGGACCATCTGGAGGTAATAATGGTAATACCAGTTTTACACAAACTAACAATCATTTGGTGTGTCAGGTCTGTAATCGCCAAGGGCATTCTGCCTTCACTTGCATCTACCGTTTCAACCAGGCGTACACTACCTCACCATCATTCTCTGCAAATTACACCTCCAACTATGCTTTCGATTCTAGCTGGTATCCTGACACGGCAGCAACGCATCATATTACCAGTGACTTGTCCAACTTGAATCTGCAGGCTGCCGAGTACCATGGTGATGATTCTCTGCGTGTTGGTGATGGCTCCTCGATTCCCATATCTCATTCGGTTCTGCCTCACTCTCATTCCCTGCTTCCACCTTTCGTTTAAATAAAATTCTCTGTGTTCCTTCATTTCAGAAAAACCTTGTCTCCGTTCATCAGTTCTGTATTGATAATGACGTCTCCTTTGAACTTTTTGCTGATTCTTTTTCTGTTAAGGAACGAAACACGGGAAAGCCTCTACTTCACGAGATCATCCATAAAGGGCTCTATTCCTTCACGTCTCCTTTGCAGTCTCCTTCAGCTTACACAACTTCTCTCTCCATTCCAACATGGCATTCGCGACTTGGACATCCCTCCATTAAGCTTGTCCCTTCCATTTTACAGTATTATAATCTTCTTTATGATCCCTCAGTAGTACCATCTTTTTGTAATGCATGTGCTCAAGGAAAGTCCCATAGACAACCTGCACTCACTAGGTGTCACAAATCTATCTCCCCTTTTCAAATTGTGTTCTCTGATCTATGGGGTCCTTCCCCACATGTATCTCATGATGGACATAAATACTATATCAGTTTTATGGATGACTATTCACGTTACACTTGGATTTTTCCACTCAAAACTAAATCTCAGGCTCTAAACTACTTCATTAAATTCAAAAATCAAGTTGAACTTCAATTTCAAACAAAAATCAAACAATTTCAATCCGATTGGGGTGGTGAATTTCGACCTTTTTCTCAATACTTAGAGTCTCATGGAATCATACATCGAATAACATGTCCACATAATCACACACAAAATGGCATCATCGAATGGAAACACTGTCATATTGTGGATACAGGCTTGGCCCTTCTTTCTCATGCTTCGGTTCCACTTCATTTCTGGCCATTTGCATTCACCCATGACATCTATTTAATCAACATCTTACCTTCTCCTTCTCTTGGTAATTCATCTCCTCATTTCCTACTTCATCAAAAACATCCAGATTATCAAGCCCTGCGTGTGTTCGGCTCAGAATGCTGGCCCCTTACCTCACCGTATAACACCCACAAATTCAACTATCGATCCGTTCCATGTGCTTATCTGGGTCTCAGCCCATCTCACAAAGGGTTTCTGTGCTATAATTTGTCTCTGGGCCGCATCTATACCTTCATTGATGTTAAATTTAATGAAGCCAATTTTCCCTTCATTCAAACTATCAAGTCAAAGCCCACTTCACCTTCAACTCAGACGGATCTTCCTCTATTCCACTTCACTAATCAATCCGAGCCCATTTCCTCCTCTCCTTCAATCTTGGGCCCACCACCTTCATCCCCTACCTCTCGACCATCATCACATACGCAGTTCTCTCCTTCATTTGATACGCTACAACCTGCACATCAAATGGTTACCACGAACCAATGCTCTCTAACCACGACAGTACACAGATGGAACAGTCAAATGGCCACCTCCTCGTGCTCTCATTTCTACTTTATCTGCCATTCCCGAAACACCAACCAGTTATACAATTGCTCGGCAACATCATGAATGGCGGGAAGCAATGGCACACGAGTTTAATGCTCTTCTTGCCAATCGCACGTGGTCCTTAGTTCCACCAACTGCAGCGTCCAATATTGTTACCTGTAAATGGGTTTTTCGAACCAAAAGAAAAGCCGATGGTTCTCTACAACGATGGAAAGCCTATCTCGTGGCAAAGGGCTTTCTCCAACAATCCGGTATTGATTTTGAAGAAACATTCAGACCTATTGTGAAGCCCACCACTGTTCGGCTTGTTCTTGCACTTGCCGTGACTAATCACTGGCCAATACGCCAATATGACGTTCAAAACGCCTTCTTGCATGGACCATTACAAGAGACTGTCTTTATGGCTCAACCGCCTGGTTTTTCTCACCCTCAGTTTCCATCTCATGCTTGCAGGTTGCATAAAGCTCTCTATGGGCTTCGCCAGTCACCACGTGCGTAGTACTCCCGTTTAAGTAATCGCCTTGTTGATCTTGGATTTCATATCTCTACTGCCGATCCTTCATTATTTCTGCGCACAACTTCCACCAGCAAGCTGTGTGTTCTAGTGTATGTGGATGATTTGTTGATCACAGGATCCTCAACTCAGCAAATATCTGATCTTGTTACTGCTCTGCGCAGTGATTTTCCTATCTCTGATCTTGGTGTCTTACGGTATTTTCTGGGTGTCAAAGTTACACCAAATTCCCACGGTTTACTTCTTACACAACAGAAGTATATCCTTGATCTGCTCCAACGGACGAATATGTCACTAGCAAAACCGGTAAAGACTCCAATGGCTACAACAAAGAAACTAAGTGCCTTTACAGGTCATATTTTTGAAGATCCTACCTTGTATCGCAGCACCGTCGGCTCATTACAATACTTGTCATTTACACGGCCTGACTTAGCATACGCCGTTGGCAAGGTATGCCAATACATGCATAATCCCCGAGTCCCCCATTGGCAAGCCGTAAAGCGAATTTTGAGGTATTTGAAGCATACATCAACTCTTGGCCTGCAAATCTCGCCATCATCAACTTTCAAACTCACTGCTTTTTCTGATGCCCCCCAAAAATCAGCGCTCTACAAGTGGGTTCTGTGTAGTCCTTGGTGCAAATTTGGTTTCTTGGTCATCTAAGAAACAACCTACAATCGCCCAATCATCCACCGAAGCCGAGTTCAAAGCTATCGCTAATGCTACCGCCGAAGTAATATGGCTCTAGCACCTCTGCTGTGATCTGGATATTCCTTTAAATTGTCCACCAGTGGTCTACTGTGACAATATGGGTGCTATGTACTTATCATCTAATCTGATTTTTCACGCTCGCACAAAACACGTTGAGATCGATTTTCATTTCGTACGTGACCGAGTACTCAACAAATCTCTCCAAGTGGCATTTGTTTCTGGAAAAGACCAAGTTGCCGATTTGCCCTTCTCTGTTCAAGTCTACGTCTACATGATCACTCACTGCTTGACTTGAGGGGGGATGTTAAGGAGCAGACTGTCATCCCAATCAAAGGCTCATAACCAAAGGACTTTAGCAGTATCACGTAACAGTCTCAGCTGCATGAGCAGCACGCAGGATGAAGGACACTTCTTGTAACAAACCTTTCGCTAGTCCAGAATATTCTTTGTACAAAACCTTTCTGTTATTGTTATCGCACCTATATAAAGGCAGGACTGTATAGCTTTCAATAATATGGAAAAATAGTACAGAAGTTTATACGTAAACTTTATTATTTCCTTTAGCAAATATTAGTCGGGTCATTCTCTTCATTATTCAGTTGTGGTCGATCCTAGACCTCCCCTAAATCCTCCATTCCCCTCAACCCACTTCCATGAGATCAAGGACTAGCAGCTCCTATTTCCAACAAGATAGGCTCAGACTTCTTACTCCTGACATAATAAAATATTGGTAATTATTTCGGATTGAAATTCCAGTAATTTTATTAGTTTGCATCGACATATGAATTTTGTTGTACCAAGGACTAAAAAATATTTCTACAAATTAATAGTCTACTTGAAGTAGGCCGTGAAAGTGTCGTATTTATAATAATGGCCATAGCATTATTTATAACATATATATATATATATATATGTGTGTGTGTGTGTGTGTGTGTAATGACGTAAGGGTTACGGGCAATTATATTCTTATTATTAAGTCAACTAACTAACAATTTGCAATTTCTTTTTCATGGTTTAATTTCCAACTTAAATGGAATATATTGCACTGACGAAGTCAGTCAACTAACTAACGTACAATTTGCAACTTTTTCTTCACGGCTTAATTTCCAACTTAATTGGTATATATTGCATTTTGTATTTTTGGGATTTGAATATATTGCAATGACGAGGTTAGTGAACTAACAACTTGCAATTTCTTTTTCATCTAGAAGTACTTGAGTACGTGTTTGATGGTTTAGATGTACAAGAAGATCAGCAAGACTATTCTTCATTACTCATTATTTTATGATCTGCATCTTCGCGATCTACTTCATCTGCTAATTCCAAACATCTAACAACGTTGGTACGTAATTTTTTTCACTCTAGGCTTTGCCCAGTCTGACTTCGGCCGGTTGCTCCCTCGAGTTTATTTGTATGATTTGTGATCTCGATGTGTTTGATATATTTATATTTGGTATAGAGTAAGTTATAGTAACCATTTTCTTCAATCATTGCAACACTACTTACTGAAGAATTTGTCAAATCCCAGCTCTTTATAAGCCATGGATTAATGAGAACTTGGTGCATGGATGGCTCTCAAGTTGTTTGGAAAGAAATGGTTGAACAGAGAATTAAAGTCATTTGAAAATGGTTTGAAATTCTCTTGTATCGATAGTCACAAATTAAGAATATTAAGCCACAATCAAACCAAGAGTGTGACGCCCCCAACTCTCACGTACGGATACGTGGAAATCAAGGCGTCGGGACGATAACAACACGAGTCACACATCTCATCGCCAAGTGCTAAGTGGGTGTACATACAACATGTGTACAAATAAACCACGCAATAAATAATAAAGTCTTACAACTAAGTACCAGAATTTTTTTTAAATATAAACCAGCTTAAAACCCACGTAATAAAATATTACAAGTTCAACACTATTTCAAATACCAACTACATAACATAAAAACCAATAAAGATAGTATCCAAGGGTATACAACTCCAAATCAATACTCTGGCAGAACCGCCTCCTCGGGTTCAGCCTCCTCTTCCTCCTCAATCTCTGCATCAAAATCTACGGTACCAAAAATGGTGCCGCAGGTAAGTAATAATCCAAACACCAAAAGATAAAAATATATTACACTCAACAATATGAATAAAAAGATGCCAAATGCACATGTCCCAAAAATTCACATTTTTACACGCACGCCAAAAGTCTCATTTGGCCCAAAACATATCCTTTAAAACCAATCCTTGTCATTATCCCAGATAATGACCCAAATCAAGAAACCACAATTTTTCCAAAAAATGGATCACAATATCCTTTTACGAAACCTCGTCATTTTCCCAGAAAATGGCCTATATCCAAATCTCAAATCGATTTCCATTTTCATTTAACCGAATGCACCATGACCTCGCCAAGGGTTCATCCGCAAGCCCTGGCTCCCTTCGTCACACCACTGGTAACGACCATGCATGTGACTTCGTAACGAGCGATGCCCAGTTCTGCGCTCTGCGCGTACGTAGCCAAGCAGCCTCTAGCCCCCACCAGCAGAGGGGCTACGGAGTCGGTACGAGAGCGTTACCATCTCGTCCGCTCCCATTGTCGCCTAGCGACAACCCAGGAGACGTCACTCAATATATTACACTCCCGAGTGACCAAAGGAGCTCCACCGAAATAATGCCCCATCTCGGCTTGGGGTCATGATACACACGCACCCAAAAATCTATTTACGCATGAAAACCCAGTTTTCATTATTCACACATGTAAATGTATGCCATTATGCGAAAAAAACCAATTTTTCCTTTTTTAAACATGAACATGCATGATCCATGCAATGCACACCTCAAGACACAATTTATCCAACACATCTCAACATCAACAATAAATAAATAACTCATTCCTCAAATCCATCCGACCCCCGACTCCTCAGACTCAGTCCGGAATAACTAACTAATCACAAATATTTATTGTAAAAGCAATAATATATTTAAATCTAAAATGAAGTTTGGAAAATACTTACAATGCTATATGATAATTTTTGAAGGATCAGCAAGCTGCAAATAGCGAAGAAAAAACAACGTAACAGTATAAAAACACTATGGCCGTGGGTTGTAAAATACCCACTTTTGAATGGAGACGAACCAAGACTTGGGATTGGTAGGGAATAGCTTAGAGGTGTTTATGAAACTAGTGGAAGTGAGAGTTGGCTATGGATGGCGGCGAAAACGGCGATGGAAGGCCAAAATGGGTAAAACGGTGTTGAGCTTATGGGGGCTGCTCCGGTGACGGATCGGAGCCGGAAATGGGTGGTTTAGGAAGGCAAGGGGTCGGTGATGAAATGGTGAAGAGATGGTGGCTAGAGGTGGAACGACGGCGGCGGAACGGTACAAAAACCGTGCGGCTTGGAGGAGTTCATGGCGGTTAACGGTGGCTCGGATGGAAGTGAAATTTGGTGGGGATGATCATCGGCCGGAGGGGAAGAAATCTGGGTGAGCGGTGTACCACACGGTGCCGGCGAGCGGCGGTTCTGGGCGGAGAGAGAAAACGGCGAAAATGAGAGGGGAAATGGCTTCGTGCGGGAGAGAACCAGGAGGAAGAGAAAGAAAAAGAAGAAAAGAAAGAGAAAGGAAAAAGAAAAGAGAAAAAGAAAAGATTGAGGAAAATAAATGAGGTCCAATCCTCACATCTGGAGTCCAAAACTGATTCAATGAAAACAACTTTAAAAGCTATAAAACAAATAAAATAATTAAAACACAACATAAAGCTAAATTGTAATAAATAACTAATAAAAACTAATAACTTAATTTTAAATCCAAGAACAAGCTAAAATAAATTTAACAGCAATTTTAACTCAAAACGATAATTAATATTAAGAAAGCTCTACAAAATAAATTTCACAACTAAATAAATCTAATTAAAATTCGATAATTTAAAATAAAAGAACCAATATTTTAATTAAATTAAAATACTCTTTCAGTAAAAATACACGTAAAAATGAGATATCACAAAGAGAATGAATTATGCCATTCCATAATAAAATGGTTAATTTTAACGTGTATGTCATCCATATTATTTGTGGAGGTGTGGTTGTCTCAACTAGGTCTATCATGGATAACCATTCTTATCTTTTGAAAAAGACTGCATGCATTGACAAAAAATTACAAGTCAAAACCTTGTGGGGCCTCATTCCCACCGTGTGGAATGCTTCCTTACAATTGCTGTGAAGTTACCCATTCTTGAGCCATTTTGGTGCATCTAGTCGATTTTGTGAACGATAGTATGGGTACGTGTTTCATGGTTTAGCGTACCCATATATAAGAAGAGTAAGACTATTCTTCATCTTCATCCTCGATCTCTTCATCTTCGTCTGCTAATTCCAAACACCCAACAGCATAGGTAATTTTTGTCACTCAGTGCTTTGCCTGATTTGATTTCCCGTTGCTCCCTCGAGTTTATTTGTATGATTTTTCTTGATCTATCTGATATCTTTATACTTGGTATCAAGTAAGGTATAAGTAATTCTGATTATTCTCCTATATGCTGTGCATTTTTGTTGTGAAATGGTTCCCTTCTTTCACATATAATCTATAGAATGCAATTCCCTTCTCTTGATAGTATTTTTGGGATCTGGATTCTCTAGAATTTTTGTTCAAATTCAATGGTTGCTTAAGTGAATTTATCGGGTACAACATAGAATGCAATTCCCATCTCTTGTTAGTCTATATATATTCGTCATAAATAATCATTTTCGTCGCAAAAAATTAACCACAAAAAAAGAGTTAAGACTTATTTTATATGTCTATCTCTTTTGCTCTAAGTTGTGGAGTGTCGGGAATTTGGACCTCCCAAATTCACCCCCCTAGGATTTACCCTTTTCAGGAATAACAAGAAAAATAGAGAAATAATAATAACACAAGAAATTTACGTGAAAACTCCAAAACATGAGAAAAACCACTAGACCCAAAGAAGAAAATCCACTATGTGAAAAATTATTACAATCACACAATTTTTCTCCTCACCCCAAACACACCCACAAAGCTTCCCCACTAGTAAAATTCTAACTTTACACATCTTCTCCTTTTACACTTAAAAGGCTAATAGAGGAATTTAGCTAAAGTCAAAAGTTACTAGATAAGCTTTCAACTGGTGCACTTAAACTAAGAGGTTAAGCCTCTTATTTATACTTGAGGCCTATGCACCTTTCATTTAATCCCACCGATGTGGGACTAATAAAAGGAGCACAAAGTCAACAATCTCCACCTTGCGACTTTGACTAGTCCCACAGTCAAGCTCCACCTCAATGAAGATCTTCATAGCTTCCGCTATCATGCTTCACCATAAAAGCATACCCGCTTAGAATAAACCAATTCCAAGCATTTCATTTCGGCCCATGTCGAAAACAACCTTGCTAAAAATTATGGTGTAACTTCCACATTTGGCTTTCCTGGAAGTTCATCAGCCATCGACATGAATTTCCACCACACACCCTGCATCAATGCCAAACCAATGCCTGTTGGGACTTGTTCTAGCCCAATTAGTGCCTAATGCTTAGAGGATTTTAATGGCTTCTTGTGTTTTGTAGCAGCGAGTGTTGGAGCCTACAGGTGATGAATATTCCGATCTCATGGCACGTGAGTTCCTTTCCTTCCATGGACTTAGACGTTTGCATGAGAATCTTTGTAGCTTTAGGTCTCATAATAAGATAGTTCAATTAGAGCGCAAATACTCCCACACCAAGGATTGGTAAAGGAAATTTTTCTTTTGTTTTGGGTGATGGTTGGGAATTTCCTACGGATGAGGTCTCGAATTAGGAATTTCCCTTTTAGGCTTCTTGGTCTCCAGTTCCCAATAAGCATGAATTCGAGATTCTCCTTTCTTACCAAGAAGAGGCCCAAATCTGATTGGTGTAGGCTTGGGTGGACAAGAATACTAGCTTTACTTGGTAGGATGTCATCTTGACCGCTCCCAATATTGATAGATTTTTAATGGTGCCCAACTGGGAGCATGTTCTTGGACGTGAATGTTTAGGTGCCCCATCATCGGTGGGTGGCCTGAAGAAGGGATCGCAGCCCACTATTGGCGGAAGGAAGAAGAAAAAGATTCATGCAACTGTGGTACCTTAAGATCAATGCAATTCCATAAGAGGTGCCCCTCAATGCCACATTTGGCAAGTGGGCCAGAGAAATCAAATCCTCCCCCAACACCTTCAACTAATTATCTTAACGATATTATATCCCAAGCTGAGGTTAATCTCGAAACGATGATAGCTGCTAAAGCCACCTTGTCGCCTGTCATACCATCCATCGCTACTCAGCATGCAGGCAATGGTGTCAACTCAAATGAAGGCAATGACATCGTAATTTTGAATCTCGAGTTTCTTAATGCACCTTCGATTTTGCTTGGTATCTTTCCTTTCTTTGATGCTTCTGGGGAGTCCCCTCAGGTTGACGATGTTGAAGACCCTCTGATTACGACTGGCTCACCCCTTGCCTCAATCATTTCAGGTGGAGTTACTCCGAAATTGTCCTTTGTTTTCCCAACAATATTCCCTACCAGCAAGAGTAGGGTATCAATTCCCTCTTTGCCTTTCAGCATTTCCCCTGCTGGGGATGGTGAGCCTTCTTCGACATTTCTAGAGGAAAACTCTCCCATTGGTCCCTTTTAGGTATACCACCTATTCAGGATGATGATGTAGAGTTGCCCTCTAATCAATAGGCGGGAGTGAGCATGCACATTCCTCCGAGGCATGTTCAAGATACTCCCACCTCAATGGGCTCCACTGGTGTCTCCTTTAAGTTTCCTAATCCTCAAGGTTCGTTTAGCTCTCTCCCAACTAGCTCTTCCCAACCCTCGCATGCTTGCTGTGAAAAGGCATTTCACTCTAATGTTCGTCATCTTCAAGTATCCTCTCGCCGGTGAGTTCCTTTACTTTAAGGTTTTTGTACTCTATTATTATTGTAATTATTATTATTATTATTAGGAAGTCATCCCGACGCCTCAATTCCCGTATTTCTATATATGGGAGTTGGAGGCGTCACAGTACCTCAACTGCGCAACTCTGGCGAAAGGTGTAACAAGAGATACCCTTGACCATGTAACCTTACTGATAGGTGTAGCGGAAGAATCCCTCAACCGCATAACCTTAGTGAAAAGAGTGTGGCGGGAGAATGCCACGATCGCTCAACTCTGACGAGGGGTGTAAGGAGAGATGTAATGAGAGATAGCCTTAATCATGTAACCTTACCGATAAGTGTAGTGGGAGAGTCTCTCAACCGCGTAACCTTGGGGAAAATAGTGTGGTGAGAGAATGCCTCGACCACACAACTCTGGCGAGACGTGTAATGGGAGATAGCCTCTACCATATAACCTTACCAATAGGTGTAACGAGAGATAGCCTTGATCGTGTAACCTTACCGGTAGGTGTAGCGGGAGAGTCCAATGATCACTTTAGCTTGGCGAAAGAGTGTGGTGGGAGAATGCCACGACTGTGCAACTCTGGCAAGAGGTGTAATGGGAGATAGCCTCAACCATGTAACCTTATTGATAGATATAGCGGGAGAGTCCCTTGACCACGTAACATTGGCAAAAGAAGTGTTGGCAAGGTGACTACTAAGGAAATGAGATAAAACAAAGTAACAAGAGGAGATAAGATATTATTAAATCAAATTGGTGAACTTATTGTATCGAAATTAATACCGTACATATTCAAATGTAATATCTTCTCTAGTGTTCGGATTTCCAAGGGTGGGGCAGTTCACGCCTCGTGCTGTCTTTGATGTGGTAGGTCCCTGGTCGGTGGCTGGCTTCCACAACTATGGTCCTTCCCATCGCGGCCCTAGCTTCCCTTTCTCTGACGTAGTTACTCTAGTTTCCTTTAGGACCAGGTCGCCTACCGTGAAAGAACTGGGCCTCACCCTCTTGTTGAAATAATGTTCTGTCTATTTTTTAGGGTGCCATTCTTGCTTCGGCATCTACGTTCACCTCCTATAGTAGGTCCAAATTTTCTTCCAACCTCTCATCATTCATGTCTACATTGAAGCCTTTCCTCCTATGGCTTGGTAGCCCTACTTTCTCCGGTATCGTAACTTTGCTCCCATATGCCAGAGCGAAAGGTGTTTCACCCGTTAAGGTTTTTAAATCTTGTGAATATTGATAGTTCTAATCTTAGTCACTGTTGTATGTGAGCATTTTTTTATTTTTGATTATTTGTTTGAAATTTATACTCGATTTTTGGTTTGCTGGTTGTGTTTTGGCATGTCTATATTACATTCATCAAAAGTTGATTTTGTCACCAATCCGTCAAAGGGGGGGATTGAAAATGCAAGAGTTTAGCTAGAACTAGGTGACTAAGTTGATAAGTTTGGATAGGACTATGTAACTAAGTTGATAGACTTTATCTTATTTTTGGTTTTGTAATTTGGATGAATGTAAAATATTTTGATTTTATTTAGAAGTTATTTGAAAGTGTTTTAGATAAGTCAAGAGTGTGAAAATCCAGTTTCAAGGGTTTTGTAATTATCCAGAGAAGAGTTTGTATAAGAAACTGCTACTATTGAGAAGATTAAGTACCAAGTGTCAACATCCCATCAGAAGAGTCTATCTCAACAGAGTCACTTTGTCAACAAAGTCCTGTTGCAATTTAAACTACTTTCAAATTGTTTATATAAGGAATCCTATTGGTTAGGATCTATAAAGATTTAATTCTGGATAATTTTTAAAACACTTTCTAGTGCATATTTTGGTAAGATAATTTATTGGAGATTTTTCATATTGTTTCTCTCAAAGGGTGTGATCGATGATCCAAGATTGAGATAGTGTGATTGTGATTTAGCCACCGGAGTTACAGGAGAAAAGCCAATATTTGAAGATCGTCAGAGGTTCTAACCACTACTATGGTAGAGACAAACGAGTCATTTGTCATGTCAAGTAAGAGATCATTTAATAAAGGTTTTGTAATTGAGACTTCTACTTGATTTTCAAATAATAAAATTGGTTTTTCTGGGTTTGGCTACCCCGTAGGATTTACCTTTAAAGAGTCATTTAAAGGGTTTCTCTTCGTTACCAATCTTGGTATTAAATAATTATGTTATTTCTTAATTACTAAATAATTGCATGATTGAAAACTAACCAATTTGTGTAGTGAATTGATAGATCTTTGAGTTAATATACCGGAAAATTTTGGTAATTTCACAATTCAAAGCCTCTACTACACGTTTTCTCTTATTTGTTTTTCCAAATTGCACATCTCTAATATTCATAAGTTGTTCTAACACATCATTGCCAGAAAATTCACGAGGTGCCAATCTATACTATATTTGATTATTAAAAGTAGCCTTCATTTTTTGCCAAATATGCCCTGGTTGCAAAAACCGACAATGAGCCATATAACAGTACTTTTGCCCATATTTCAACCACATAGACTTTGTCTCCTCATTACACACTGGACATGCCATTTTCCTTTGGTGCTCCAATCGTTGGGGTTTCCATATGCAAAAAAATCATTTATTGTTTATAATAATGTTGCATGTAATCGAAACGTTTGTAATACTGATGCATCAATGTATCTACACCTTCTTCCCACAACTGCTTCAACTCATCAATCAATGTTTCTCTTAAATATTATTTTGATATTTATTTACATTCAAGTTTTAAAGTTTATTTTTATCAATATATCTAGCTAAGTTTGAAGATGAAACCTCATTGATAATTAGTAGTATTCTTTATGAGATACTTTTTTTTTCCAGTTATTTATGTCTTCAACAATCTATTGTTCTTGCTTCATATCAATTGAGAGATAGAGTTTTGATATGAATTCAATCATATTTTTCTCATGATTTAGAACAATCTTAATCAATCGAGAGCATGACTTATAATTTTGTCAAAAAAATCTTATATCTTTTGTGATTTGTTTTAACAGATATAAGTGATGATTTAATTTTATATCTTTGGGCAAATAAGAACATACTTTAGATATTTTTTTAAAAAAGGGTTTCAACGATGCTATTTTCCATGATAACAAGATTAAGTTCTAGATTATCATGTAAATGTCCAGTTTTTAGATGTATCTTCTTTGAGTTAACAAATATAATTGATTATTTTACTTTATTATTTTAAAAGAAAAAGAATGTACCTTAGAACTTTTCTTTAAAAATGTTTTTTTAATTTTAATTTTAATTTTTTTATAGGAAGTTCATTATAAAACTGTGAATTAGAAGGAATTCTTACCTACTAAACAACTTAGGTGATAGGCATAGGAGAAACTGTCTCCCACATAACTACATCATCTACAGGCCAACTTTGGGTACCAAGAGTACTTCAACTCTCCTCAACACTTCTCACTACTATTCATTACTTTATTATTACTTTTTACCTACTTTTACTACTATTTCTTACTTTTTACCTACTTTTTATTACTATTCATTATTTTATTATTACTTTTTACCTACTTTTTATTATTATTCACAACTCTCCTCAACAATTCTTAACACCCAAACCCACCAGGCTTCTCATTAACTCCGAGTTTCATGTAGTAGATGAAATAATATTGAGTATGCTGTCATTGTTTCATCTCGAAGAGCCTTAATCATCATCAAGCAATCACTCTCTAAGATAATTTGAGTAATGCAATGTTATAGACGGAATTGTAGTCCTTTGAGCATTGCAAGGAGCTCTACTACCTCAGGATCTGAAATATTTTATTCTTTTTCACTGACAGCTAACAGTACCTCCATTCTGATCTCGTAAGATTGCTCCCACCTTATTACGCTCAAAGAATAATGTGGTAGTCGTAGCACAGCTTTGGAGTGTCGATTCCATAGAGAACTAAATTAAAAGAATAGCAAAAAGAACAAATAAACTAAAGAAAAAATATTAAATGATTAATGGAGAACAAAGATTAATTTTAAATACAGATTAAAGTGAAGTAAAGTGACTAACGGAAGAAATACTCAAATTTGACGAACAGTAGAACGTTGGGAATCTCTTGCACAAATCTAGTATTTTAATTCTTCTTAATTCATTGAATAATTCAATTAGGAGCTCAATTCCCAAATTTTCCAATTGGAAGGTATAGATTTATAAACTAAAATTAAACTAAATGTAACCATTTGAAAAATCTTTCACCACTTTTAAAATACGTAAATTATTATCCCTATTGAGAAAATCTAACGACGACAATATAATTAGGGAGCGATATTGCAACAAAGAACTAAATCAATATAGATAAACAAATTATCCAAACATAATAAAAGAACTAATCCATTCAATAGAAAACGCATGATTGAATCCATAAGCAGAATAAATTTTATGATTATTTGGAGAAGAAAACATGAATAATAAATTGAGAATGATAAAATAAAAAAGTTTTAATAATTGAAAATCAAATACATAAATTAAAAATAAATTAAAAATTATATCTAATGTGTAAGTTTATCCCTAATTCTATTTAAAAATTTGATTACCTATAAATATAATAGACAATAAAAATTTCAAGAAAAAAGTATAGAAAACGGTAGCCATGGAAATTCTCTTCATTCTTCAGTCCGTAGCACACGTCAAACCCCCACGGCGCTGCTAGTTCTTTTTTTTTAACAAAATATATATAAGGTGCCGTCTTATGCATGAAGTAACCTAGTGACTTGATTTGCATGGGCCCTCTTGTTGCCTTCTAGCTTTTGCGTAAAAACAAGAACTTAAATCCTATACTCTGCTGGGTCCCGCTCAAAAATAAAGAAAAGTAGGAGAAACTCTTTGCATCAGCCACTGTTTGGCATCAGTTAAATCACACCTTACATGGCTTAAGCCAAACCCCTCACCCCGAAGCCCTTGAATTTGAAATATTACAGGGTCTATGAGATTGAGAGAGCTTGATGAGAGAGAGAGCTTGATGATAGAGAGACCTAAAGAGTGAGAGAGAGACTTAAGGAGGGAGAGAGAGGGGGAGAGAGAGAGAGAGAGCTGATGAGAGAGAGAGAGCTTGATGATAGAGAGACCGGAGGAGTGAGAGAGAGAGCTGATGAGAGAGAGAGAGAGGGGTAGATGAGGCGTCTGGCATTTAAAAGTAATAAAAAATAGAATGGGTATAGTATGCAACGGAACAGTTGCATATGCCTAGCAAATCTCGAAAAGTAATCTCCTCCGAACGTGTGTGCGTCCACAAGCCAAAACCAAAAAGTAAAACTCTCCCAGTAAGACAAAAATGCCCTTTGCATTCAAAAGCAAAATAAATATAATGATTGAAGGTCCCGCTTGCTTTATTTTTCTTTTAAACCTCCGGACTCCTTGCGGCTAAAATCAAGTCCCTTCTCGTGTATATCCCTTTCGTGCCATGTCCCCCAAAGACCCAGTCCGATGAAACCCAAAACATAAAGCCCGTGTTGCGACTCTTTTAAAACCAAGAAGGCCCGTGTCCCACTAGAAATCAAAAAGGTGCCCAGCGTTCTTAAATCTTCCCTCACATCTCCTGCATGTTGCTCAAATCTCCTCCTCTCTTATGAATTCTAAGATTAAAATATTATAAAATCACGTTTAAATATATTTCAGTGTGAATATATATTAAACTCAATAATCTAAATTATATTTCATTATTTCTATTTACATTTTAACATTTTAATCTAATAATAAGATATTTAGAGTACACTTTTGCGTACTCATCACACCCTCTAACTTACCATTGTTAGTTCCTAGCAATTTTCATGTCAAAACAATGAAAAAGACCAAAGAAAATCATACACAAAAGCCACCAAGTCATACTTTCCAGATTCACATATCAAAGTAAGATCAATCCACGTATAGCAATCCATAGAGTGTATGTATGTTTTCCAAGCCATAACCATCTTACCACTAACCTTGACACATACAAAATCAAGAACATTTCAAGCAAAAATTTCAACTCCATAACTCTTGGGTATAATAGTGTTTCGTATAAGGGTTTCTCTATGGAGTTGATAATGGGTGTACACACACTCTCATGGGGAATTAAGCAATTATGTACAAGCAACAAGCAAACATTAATCTTATGACAGGAACACTACCAAATGAGACTTCCACCACTCTTTCCAAACGCTTACTTAGGATCAGAATAGTCAACACAAAAGGTTGTAATGTGGCTTGGATTTAGGACTATATGAAAAAAAAATGATTCTAAAACTTCCAAGTACATACAAGGGAATCTTATTAAATATCTCAGTAGATCACACTTCTCACTTGATGTAATCTTCAACTTTTTAGATCATCGAATAATAATGCTTTTTCTTCTTTTTTTAATTTTTTTTTCAAAAATTTGATGATTAATCACATGCCACTTTGGTATTCTTGTCATTTATACCCAACCTTGACTTTTTTTTTTTTTTTAGTCAAAGAACCCAACACAAAAGAAAGAAAATGCAAATTCCACACCTAATATATACTTGGAAGTAAAAAGGTTAGAAAAATCGATATATAGACTATACTCCAATGTGGAGAGGCATGGATTATGTGGGCATATGTAAAGAAAAAGTTACATGTTTTTATTGGCTCAAAGTTGGTTACTATGGGTCTATGACAGAAAGAGTTAGCTTGAAAGGCTCAAACGTTGATCATAAGTTGACCTTCGTCATATCCCAAGTATATCCACCATCTTATCACAAACCATTTAATGATATTTTCAAAAGAAGTGCCCAATTCAACAGATCAAAGAACGATTATCACAATTTACTGTATTTGTAGGCTCTCAATCCTCTCCAAAACTCACATGAATACTTAAGCAAAAGAGTTATATAGCTACATGTGTCAAACTACCACCATACCATAAAACTTGGATGAGTGCATTAGGAGTTCTGTGAATGTTTCAGAAAAAAATGATTATGATGAGTTTGGTGAATTTACGAAGATGACTATGAATGAGAATGAATACACATGTGAAAGATACACGTGTCATGCAAATTAAAATAATTGACACATGAAAATATGCCACCAAGTTCTAACAAACATTTTAAATACTGAATTTGCACCACCACAACCCAACTTAAATGAAACATTGTCATTAATGTTTAAGAATCAAAATTAAATGGAAAGTAAGTAAAAAGTGATAGAATACATTTGATGAGTAACATGAGTAGCTTGCTAAGCGTGAAATATGATAACCTAAAATGATAAAATGAAACTAACATACAAAGAAAAACAAAGAAAACAACAGCAAACAAAAAGGAAAAGAAAGAAAAAAAAATTTAAAAAAAACAAAACAAAACAAAACAATTTAGAGAGGGGCATATATGAAAAATGTACTTTTAGAGGGGCCAGGTGGAAGGAATATCACGCAAACATGTGGAAATAGACTTTTATTTTGTTCGTGACGTGGTAGCTTGAAAGGATATTGACATTCAATTTCAAAAATCAACTAGTAGACATTTTCACAAAACCATGGTCTTCATCTCGTTTTTCATCGACAGAACCAAGATCAATGTTGGTTCTCCAACCTAGCTAGGGCTTGCAGGGGGCATGTTACTAATTTTGTATTTATGTACATTAACGATCTTATTAGCATCTCCTAGACTTAATACTCCTATTCAAACACTGAAAATGATTCCCATTAATAATACACAATACACCATAATTGGGTGAGCTGAAATTATTGATCAATCAAGTCCATACTTTGATACAAGCCAACCCTGCCCTTAAAATTACAAAACCTATGCCTCAAAGAAGAAATATAAATTCTATCGACTCAAGTGCATGGAATGATCTGGTGACCCAATTTTTCAGTGTACAGTACTGTACAAGTAAAAAGCTAGGCGCTTCAATTAATGGCGGAAGCTTGCTTGCAAAAACTAGGGGAATCTGAACTAGTTTGAAAGCAACGAAAGAATATCAAGGAAAAAGATGAATACGACAGAAGCCATGAAAGTGTGCAAGTAGCCTAGTTCTCCATGCATATTATTCCCCACAGGTCAGAAATGAAAACCAAGGGAAGCAAGAAAAAAGAAGGCCGGCATGATACTATTCCTTGTTACATACCATCTCAATATTCAAATCAAATAGATATAAAGTGGAAAAAAAGAGGTTCAACTTTATTAACAAGAAGGAAAGGATACAAAAAGACCTTAAATTGGTTGTGAATAGCCTTTTTGTTGCAATAAATTGATCACAAAAATCCATTTTTTTTTTGTAATGATCGCAATACTAGAATATGATCAGTAGTTATATATACTACTGGTCCGTAATCTTGGTTTTTACTTATACCAATTAAGTCAAAAGATCAAGGGCCATGCATATTTCTAGCTTGTTGCTTTGGTCCCATGCATTTTACAGCTTTAAAGCTCCGCATCACCATTAATGAGTATTGCATCCGCATATATATGAATATCCGATCAGGATTCCTTCTAATCTGTTTCTTTTCGAAAAAGATAACCATATTATGTATATATCCGCTAGCTAGCATATTAAACCTGGAGTACTATGAGATAATGATAGATTTATCTCAATAACGTACTTCAAACATGCTATACCTAGAGTACCATTCTTACAATGTTGTTATTAAAAAAAAAAACCTATATATAATATAATATACAACATGTCACATATACTAATAATGTAAAAATAATGTTTTGGCATACCCAACTTAGTTCATTCAGTTGTAAATGTGTTCCGTAAAGTTTAAGTACTTGAAATTGGAACAAAAATTGTAAAGATCATGACAAATTTACGAGACTTGGTGAAATCAACCTAGTCGAGTAAAATAATAACAACTTATGAAGTTTAGCTTGGTGGCTCTGGAAATTAGTAACTCAAAGACCTAAAATTTAATTTTTCATATTTATCTTCAAACCCCAATGTTTAATAGCTTGAGAATAAATTTCGTTAGATCTTAAAGGGGCCTAACATATATAGATTAGCACTTCATCCTAGATTTTATCAGTTCTGTTCCTTGTTGATAGCAAGTGTGACTGGAAAATGACAAAATTTAAAATAAAGAATATTATTATTTTAAAAAATATATTTGAAATGCAAAATATATTATTACAAGATTCATCCACATCTAACGTGGATAGCACTCGCATCTATGAAAAATGTACTTTTTGAGCGTGGCCGGGCGGAAGGAATTAATATAACATATTTGGACGTGTGGCCGCTTTGAGGAGAGAATATACAAAGAGGCTAGGGTGGCCACTTTGAAAATTCAGCAAAACTATATATATGTTATAAATTTATTTGTATGACTATTTTTAGCTATCAACTAAGATCATTGTGCCATCAATTAAGATTTAAGTTATACATAAACTCCTTTGTACTCCTATATATATATATATATATATATCATTCACTTGTATATCATTAAGTTTTGCATTGAATAACAATTCTTTCTCTTGTAATATCCTCTTTCTCTCGCAATATCATTTCTTTTTTAATTTTATAACACGTTATCAGCACGAAAGTTCTGACGATTTTGAAGTTAGTAATATTATACTTCAAGTAAGTTTTTCAATATATTATTTGTAGTTCCCAAAATAAATATGAGATGTTACATTACTTATTATTACTTGATGAAACTCTATGTTTATTGTCATGGTTTTATGAATGTATTTCTTATTTACAATATAAACATACTTATGTTCCTGATTTATATATGTAGAAAATGTCAAATCTTATAAAATTGAAATTCGCTGCTCTTGACATTTCTAGAAAAAATTATTTATCTTGGATCCTTGATACTGAGATCCATCTGGATGCAATGAACCTATGAGATACAATTAAAGAAGGAAATCAAAGGTTCCGGCAGGACCGTGTTAAGACAATGATTTTCCTTCGGCACCATCTTCATGAAGAATTAAAAACTGAGTATCTCACGATGAAATATCCCCTTATTTTGTGGAATGATTTAAGGGAGAGATATAAGAATCAGAAAACTGTAATCCTCCCAAAAGCTAGTCATGATTGGATGCACCTGAAGTTGCAAAACTTCAAGAGTGTTAGTGAGTATAACTCTGCACTCTTTAAAATTAGATCACTATTGAAATTATGTGGTGAAAAAGTCACTAATTATGACTTGTTAGAGAAGACATATACTACTTTTCATGCATCGAATATGCTCCTGTAGCAGCAGTATTGAGAGCGAAAGTTTAAAAAATATTCTGAACTTATATCTTATCTTCTAGTAATTGAGCAAAATAATGAGCTACTGCTTCTATATCATTCCCTTAAGTGAATGGTACTAGATTTACACTATTCCCATAAGCAAATGGTGCATCTTTTCAAAGAAATCGAGGGCGTGGACATGGTAGGAAAACCTATAGAAGTAGAGGTCCTAGAAACGACCACACTAAAAAGGATAATAATATATATACACCATACCACCAGAAGTGGTTCAACTCAGAGAATGGTAAAGGTTCTCAAAACAAATTTTTAAAGAAAGATGAAAATGGATGCCATAGATGTGGTATGACTGGATATTGGTCTCGTACCTGTCGTACAGCTAAGCACTTGGTTGATTTATACCAAACTTCTATAAAAGAAAAAACAAAAAAGTTTGAAACAAATTTTGCTGAACCATCAAATGCTTTAGTTTCTATAGATGGAGAAGATATTACAAACCTTGATGTTTCTGATTTCTTTGAGGATTCTAGTGGTAGAGTTGATCATTTGATTGGTGATGGAAGTGTTCCTTTTTAATTAATGTATTTTCTTTATCTTATAGTAAAACTTTTTTATATTTTGCAATGTTTTATAGTAATGAAAGCTTTATATATTTTGTAGAATCATGAGTCTTACTGATGAACCTTTTATCTCTGAAATGAATAATAGAGATGTATGTCTGGCTGACAGTGCTACAACTCACACAATTCTTAAGAATAGAAAATATTTTCAAGATCTAACATTGAGTAAAACCTACATTCATACCATATATGGTTCATCGAATCTAATTGAAGGCTCCGGAATAACTTATATTATGTTGCCTAATGGCACCAAATTTTGTATTGATGATGCTCTATTTTCTTCACGATCCATAAAAAATTTATTGAGTTTTAAGGATATACGTCGTAATGGTTGTCATATTGAAACCACCAACGAAGACAATAAAGAGCATCTTTTCGTTACTAAAATAATTTGGAGCCAAAAGATCGTATTAGAAAAACTATCTGCTCTCTCATCTGGTTTTATTATACAGAAATGAGAACAATCGAATTACATGTGGTAATGCACCAAAAGTGCATCGACCCCAAAGTATTTATGACTTTACATAATCACCTTGGACATCTAGGATCAATAATGATGAGACGAATAATTGATAATTCGTATAGACATCCCCTAAAAAATCAGAAGATTATCTTACCCAATGAATACTCATGCTCTACATGTTCTCAGGATAAATTGATTATCAAACCATCTCTCTCAAATGTTGTTTTTAAATCTCCGTTATTTTTACAAATGATTCATAGGGATATATGTGGGTCTATTCAACCATCAAGTAGACCATTAAGATACTTTATGGTTTTAATTGATGCATCAAGTCGATGGTCACATGTTTGTCTACTTTCCGGCCACTAGAAATATTGCATTTGCTAAACTTCTTGTCTAAATAATTAAACTACGAGCACAATTCCCTGACTATCCAATTAAAACTATTCGATTAGATAATGCAGGTGAATTTACATCTCAAGCTTTTGATAACTATTGCATGTCAATAGGAATAAATGTTGAACATCCAATTACCCACACATACTCAAAATGGTTTAACTGAATCATTAATTAAAAGGCTTCAGCTAATTGCTAAACATTTACTTATGAAATCAAAACTCTTGAACAATTGTTGATTGAATGGCTTCAATTACAATAAGTTCGGTTTGGCACTTCAAAATTTTCATCTCAAACTCAAAATTATCATCTCATCATTACAACCTTCCCAAATTTCCATATAAAATATAATAAATAATTCAATTTTTTCTTAAGTTTTTCAAATCTCAAAACAATAATAATATTAAAATATAATATTTTAATATTTTATCTTAAAACTCAAAATTATCATCTTATTACCAAACTGAACCCTGAATCTCCTTCCAAGATCAAGTGAGGAATTCCCAAATGAGAAATGAGCTGTAAGGCTCTTAAAGCTGCTAAAGCCTCAATATCTTCTACCAAAAGAATGCCTTTTTCCTTTCTAGACATGGCCATAATCATACTCCTTTGTCATCCCTCAAAACAGCACTCACTCCAAACTTCAATTCTTGACTAAAAATGGCTTTATCAAAGTTTGACTTAAGCTGCCCACTTAGTAGAGGTTTCCAATAAAACAAATTAAGTTTGATACTGCGGAACTTTCATGCATTGCCGTGCCAACAAAAAGCAGTCAACATAGGAAAAGCAACTTTTAACAACATCACAAACTGTAGCTTCTAAATTCTGAAAAAATTTTAAATTCTTAAATTTCCAAATACCCCAAGCAACAACAGCAAAACAGGAAATAACACTTGGATCATTAAGATCCATAATTGCCCCAACCAAACTATCAAACCGAGAGTAAGTATGCAGGAGATGTAAGTGTTTTTCAAAATATTTCACTCACACACTTGAATGTTAGGACATTTGCATAGTCTATGATAAACATTTTCAGAAAACACATGGCATAAATCACACACAGCAGAGTCTAATATTCGACGGTAGTGTAACTGACTTTTTGTGGGTAAGCCATTATTACATGCTTTCCACAATTTTTTTTTTTTAACTTTGTTATGAAGATTCAGATGCCAAATATTCTTCCAAAAAAAGTAGTCAAGCCTACAAGAGAACTGCTTTCAGCAACAATAACACTCCTCAACTAAAGCACTAAATGATCGGCTGACCTTACACTGAACTGGCCATTTCGCGTACATCCCCACACCATTTTATCAGCAGTACAATGAGGAAATAATGGAATTTTAAGAATCTCCATAGCTTCAAAATGAAGAAATACCTAATGTATCAATTCTGTTCTCCATCTATCCGGCAATGAAGAGTCCAATAAATCACTAACACATGCATCAGCTTCAATACCATTACAAGCAGTGATAATTCTCCTATTTGGATAGCTCAGTAATCAATTATCCCTCCAAATCTTCACATGTTCACTACTTGCAATGCGCCACAAATGGCCAGACTGAATAATAGATTTAGACTCAAAAATACTATGCCACACATAAGAAGGAATAGAGCTAATAGTAGATGATAAAAAATCATTGTATGGAAAGTATTTTGCCTTGAAAACCAAGTAAAACAGAGAGTTATTTTGAGTTTGTAAATGCCATCATTGTTTTGCTAAAAGAGCCAAATTAAATACTTCCAAATCTCAGAAACCCATCCCACCAGAAAATTTGGATCTACAGAAACGTTTACAGCTCATCCAATGAATCCTCTTCTTTTGCTCTCTTTGTCCCAATAAAAAACGAGTAATCAGCCCCTCCAAATCACTGCACAAACCTTTTGGAATTTTGAAGCAACTCATTGCATATGTGGGAATGGCTTAAACCATTGCTTTGATCAAGATTTCACGACCAGCCTATGACAGAAGCTTTTCTTTCCAACCTTGTAACTTTGCCCATACCTTATCTTTAACATTCCAAAAAGTGTTTAGTTTTGATTTGCCAACAAACGAGGAAAGTCCAAGGTATCTATCATGAGTTTGAATAGAATCAACTCCCCAAAGTTCCTTAAGGGCATTCCTTACTTCCACATCCACCATTCGACTAAACAACAACTCAGTTTTTTTCTTATTCAATAATTGCCCTAATGCAATTCCATAAAGAGACAAAATATTCTGCAAATGCACATTTTCTTCCATTGAAGCTTGACAAAAAATAATGATGTCATCAACAAAAAATAATGACTAATCCATGGGGCAGATCAACAAAAATTAATGCAAACATGAACCCCTCTCATCAAATGACGTGATTCAGCATGCTGCAGCATTGATGACAAAGCCTTAGCATATATAACAAATACGTATGGAGAAAGTTGACCGGCCTTGCCATAAACCACGAGTCGGAGTAATTAAATATGAAGGAATTCCATTAATAAGAACCTTATAAGAAGCTGTAGAGATACACATCATAAGTAACTAAATGAAAGCATGAGCAAATTGCATCTTAGAAAAAATCTTCTCCAAGAATACCCTTCCACCCAGTCATAAGCCTTACTCATATCTAGTTTAATCGACATACAACCATTTTTCCCCTTTTTCTTCTCCATATTGCATCCACGGTCTCATAAGCCACCAAAACATTGTTTGTAATAAGACGACCTAGGATAAAAGCACATTGAGATGGTGAAATAACATTAGGCAAAATCAGCTTCAAACGGTTGGCTAAAATCTTAGCAATGATCTTATAAACCACATTACATAAACTAATGGGTCTATAATCCTTAAGATACTCAGGCTGTCTTTTCTTAGGAATCAACACAGGTTAAATTCAAATTAGTAGATTATAGTACCTGAGTTTAAGACTTGTAGCACTGTATCAATTACTTTTCCACCCACCACATGCCAATATTTCTGAAAAAATAATGGAGGCATTCCATCCAGATCCGGTGCTTTTTGAGCTTGCATATGAAATAATGCATTTCTAACCTCAATATCATTGAAAGGCCTAGTTAGATCAGCATTCATAGATTCTGAAACATATTGCTGCATAGAACTCAAGACAACATCAACATCAGTGGGATTAGTGGACTTAAATAATTCAGCAAAGTAATGTGTGACCAGAGGAAACAAATTAGAGTCTTCATATAATCTGCCAACATCATCTTTAAGACTATTTGTCAAGTTTCGTCTATGACATTGAGAGGCTTTAAAGTGAAAGAACTTCGTATTCTGGTCTCTAGCTCCCAACCAATGCACTTTAGGCCTCTGCCTCCACATCAACTCCTCCTTTCCTAGCAAAAAAATAATATCCCTTTTCACTTTACATAGCTTGGTGGGAATGTGTGGGAGAGGCTTGAAGTAATACAAATTCCCTACGCTTAGCAGCCAAGTCTCTCTGGATATTTCAAAAATGACGACGACTCCAAACTCTCAAATTAGTTCCACATTGTCTTAATGTCTCAACTAGAGGCATTGTTTTCTACAAGTCCAAGGTATCCTCAATTTTTGTCTCACATCCCCTTGTGCCTACCCACATTGCCTCAAATTTAAAAAAATGTGCAGGATTAAACACATGACAGCCCATATCCATAGTATGCAAAAGCAAACAACTACGATTAGATATAGACGTAGGAATATTTCTAATTTTACACCAGGGATATTGTTCTAGCCAATCAATAGTACTTGTAAAATGATCCAACCTTTCTTGTATTAAATCTCCCCCTTCCCTAAAACTTCTCCATGTAAAATTTGAACCCATGGTATCAATAATTTTCAACTGACAATAATCTAATGCAGACCTAAAATCATACATATGCTTATAAGGCCTAACCCTTCCAGCCAACTTCTTAGACTAAAAAATAATTTCATTAAAATCACCTAAAGCCAACCACGGCTCATTTGATTGATTTTTCAGATGGCACAATAAATCCCAAGTTTCATGTCTAAGATGAGTTACAAGATTACCATATATGGCTGATAATCTCCAAGTACTTGAATTAATAGGATCCAAAACACATACATCAAAACGAGATTTAGAATATGAACGTAAAACAAGGTTTACCTCACTTTGCAAAAAGTGACAGAGCCCACCACTTCGACCATTACTAGCTACAACAAGAAAGCAAGAGTACCCCAACAGAAGACTATTTTGGGATCTTCCCTCTATATTAAATCTCAGACTACATGAACTCCCCGAGGGCTTGGGAACTCCCCGAGGGTTCCCAAGCCCTCGGGAGGTCCAACTCATTATCCTCATGGCGTTCGGCGGGGCTAAGCCTGATCTGCCTCTACTGATGTAATCAAAATCTCCACCATAGCTTCCTCATCAATACACTTCAATTTCTTAATAGGACTCAAAGTAACCGAAGTTAGTGAGAAGGACTCATCGTGGTTGTGGTGCCGTTTGGATGGAACCACTGGTACTTGCTATGATACCCCTCGCTGAACCCGATCTCCGGTTGCACTGCTTTCCCTTTCCCCCTTCGCAACTTAGGCTTAACACAAAATTGTGTTTCTGCTAGGGCTTCAAATGGTAGCCCTAGGGCAGGCTCCAAACAAGGCCCACTTGAACATGATTTAAGCCCCAAAAATTTCTCCACTGAATCAGGAATTATCAGTGACGGTTTTGAGACATCTTGTAATTGCTTCCCACCAGAAACTACTTGTGATGGAGAAACTGAGGAATTCAAACCCA
This sequence comes from Carya cathayensis, assembly GCA_011037825.1. Classification (NCBI taxonomy): domain Eukaryota; kingdom Viridiplantae; phylum Streptophyta; class Magnoliopsida; order Fagales; family Juglandaceae; genus Carya; species Carya cathayensis. The sequence goes on along the minus strand of QGSO01000249.1, from coordinate 1,016,678 downwards.
CCAAAGACTTAGCCGAAGATGGAGTACCATCATGTTCAGCAAGCGCCTCCTCACCAAACAAAGATCCTTCAGTCATATTTTGTTTAAATTCACCTCTAGGTCTGTTACAAATTAATGCCCCTTCAACCTGTAACGACCATGGGGAAATCCATCAGTTGCAAACTTCTCCTTGTTTTTGTTCCATAACAAACAATCTCGATTACCATGCCCAAGTAAACCACAGCAATAACAGAACTATGGTAACCTCTCATATTTAAAATGAATCCACAGGTACTCTTGGCTTCCCATAGAAACTCTCTTACAATGCGGTAATGGCTGATTAATATCCGAGGAGATCCTTACTCGTACAAATTCTCCCCACCCTGGTTAAGAATCCTTTAAGTCGATATCCTCAACTAAACCCAAAGTCTCCGCAATCTTCCGTACCTAGAAAGAAGCCATAGACAGAGGAATGTTTGAAAGCTGTAATGAATCATCATACTCTGCCAATACCACCAAACTGTTACTAAACATCCATGGACCATTATTCATAATACGCTCATTGTGACGCCCTCAGATTTCCGTTTGGAATCGGACGGACATCTGAAGTGTCGGGACATGTAACACAAGGTTACCTGCCCCCGTACATGACATATAGGATGCAATGTTCCTAACATGCATCTAGCATTATGCAATATTCGCAGCGGATAATTCTTTTTTTTTTTTTATACTATGCACCGAACTTATAACATCCCAAATAATTAAAACATAATCCATGCATACTTAACAAAATAAATAACCACGATTACAGTACGGGTCTCAGAAGACTGTAATCTCAAAACATGGGTGACTAGACTCTATATTACAGTACCAAAATACACTTATTGAACCAGTTCATCGAGTAACTCGCGTAACTCAATTAACAAGGTTAGAATACTGTCCCAAAAGAAACTAACTATAGAAGCTGAAAACTCTGCATCGCATCTGCGGCGTCTAGTCAACATCCTCCAGCCTATCGGTATTTGCTCCTTGTTCTGAACCTGACACATCGCCTACCATTCGGGGAAAAAATGGTAGTTGGGACTACCATGGTGAGATTTGATTACAAATCTCAGCAAGTTAACAGAAAACTTTCACACAGGTTAATGATGTATGCATAGAAATAAAGGTATGAATGCACCATCAAAATTGAAAGTAAACATAACATAACTTGACATAACATGGCATAAAATAATAAGCATAATGTGACATGACATAACATGGCATGAGTTGACATAATTGAACTGAAACAGAAGCTTAGCTTAACGTGACATGAACTTAAATCATAGCATGGATGTGAACTTGAAACATAACATGTACTTGAACTTTAAGTTTAACATGAACGTACACATAACGTAACGTGAAATATGACTTGAACATGAAATACATGAACTTGGAATCTTATTTAATTGTCTTGATTAATAACGTAACCATATGGGTGCTACACGGGTCCCCTAGAGCCGTGTGTCCCTGCCGATTACCGCATCACAACACAGGTATCTAGACCAGCTGTGAGTGCGTTAATACGTACTCCACAGTTGTTGTGGCCCCACGTATTCTACGTGTCACAATTGCTGTGTCTCACGTAGTGTATGCTCCACAGTTGTTGTGGCCCCATACTTCATGCTCCACAGTTGTTGTGGCCCCATGAATACACGTAACATAAAATATGGCACCATCGGCGTTAGTGCCTGGCGCGCTCCGGTGACCAGTTACTTAGGCCCCATTCGCAACCTGTTGACTGTACTTCGTCAACCCAGGGAATTTCACACCTATTTAGACACTCCAGCGTGAACAAAGGAGTTCCACTAGGATATTACCCCATCCTAGCATTTAGGGTCGTGATTGACATGAATAACTTAACTTGAACATGATCTGAAACTTATATGAACTTTACATAAGGTGAACCACGCTTGAGTCCGTGGCACCGCATAACATAACTTGTGGTGAACATGCTTAGATCCGTGTCACCCTTAACATAACTTGTGATGAACACGCTTAGGTCCGTGCCATCCTTAACATAACTTGTGGTGAACACGCTTAGGTCCGTGTCACTCTTAAATATCTTATCTTTCTTAATACATGAGATATTATTTAATATCATGAACTTTTCTAACATGGCGTATACTTGTAAATGGCACAATATGATTTAAACATAAACATTCCATGACATACATGTAACATATGACATACTTAACATGGCATACTTATAACATACAACATTGCATGACATAAAAGATTTTGTAACAGATAAATATTCATAAAAGAATAAATCATGCGTAACAGATAAACATGTAATGACATGACATATATGATAACATACATACATAAATTGTAGTTCCCTTACCCATCATACATACACAATAAACTGATAGTAAGTTAGAAGCTAACTTACTCAGATCGTCGGGTTCTACGAGAATAAAGTGTGAAACACGAGGAACTGTAAAAGGTCATTCTAAAAGTTAGAAATTTAATTACTAACAATTAGAAACATGAAAACAAGCTAACTTAGAGTAAAATTATCATTTTACCCTCTACATGTGGGAAAACGACCATTTTACCCATAACTTAAGGATTTCACATCCTAACTCCAAAAATTTCCAAAATTTACATTCCTCATGTAAATTTTGTCTTAAACTCAAATATTAACTCAGAAAAATTTAAGACAAAACACAACTATGAAAAACACACTATGGCCGAAACATCCATAGGCCATTTCTCTTGATTTTTGTTGCAATTCCTTCCAACTTCAAAACTCATGCTTAAACCAAAATTTTGCACCAACCATCTTCCAATCCTAGGTTTAAAACCATACTTAAAACATCCATTTAGAAAAGACTTATAATCAACACCAAACTTGTTTTTGTAAAAAGATCAAAACACTTGAATCACAAGCTTTGTCCTTAAATCAAAACATCACCAAGAATTCCAAAAAAATCAAATCTTACTTCTAACATATTCATAACATCATCCTCAGATAAACCATGCTTTAAATCATCAAACTAAAGTCACCAAAATCACAAAAATAACACTTGGAGTTTTTGATTTTACACTTAGTCCAAAAACAGAAACTTTTTCTTAACTAGCTTTGATAAATCTCTTGATCAATGGCTTAAGAAGGTGAGGTCTTTGAAATAAAGTATCACATGGTTTAAAAACGTGTCTTAAAGAATATCCAACCATCAAAATTAAAATCACATGGCTAAAACCCAACAAAACATGGATCTAACCTAAAAACATCAAATCTTAGGCCTAACCGAAATTCTCTTGCATAGAAAAATCATATCTTTTAAACTAATGCTAAATATCTCCAAAATAACATCCTAACATGAAAATAAGAGACTTATGATCATCATATAAAATATCAAAGCCATTAGAGTAAGATCAAACCACGAAATATTCAAACTTTCTCCAAATAAAAACTGTTTTTCCACTTCCAGTTTTCGAGTTTCTAGATCTAAGAAAATATATCATCAAAAGCTTTATTCATGCAACAAAACTTCAATGAAAACTCTTAAACACATTCTAACAACACTCCATAAAATTTTCGGACCAAGATATGCCCATTAGCTTGGTCAAAAACTCCAAAACATAACATACTCTCCAGATTCACGCCCAGAATGACCTTTCCATGGTTACAAATACTTTTGACTGACCAAATGACCATGGAATGATACGAAAAATATATCTACGGAAACTAGACTCAAAGAGGAACAACTTTTATGAAGGAGTCATTGTGTAAAAATACTTACAAAGGGTCGATAATCTCCACACAAAAAGACACAGAAATCTGCCCGAGAGAGCTCTTTTGGGTTTCTCTCTAAGAACGGGGTGAAGAAATGATTAAAGTGAAGTAAGTGAGTCTTGCACGACTCAAGCCTTCTTCAGGGGGAATATATAGACCTTAAAAATCATTGAGTGGAGGTGTAGACATGTGATAAGGTAGAGGATAGTGGGGGGCAAAGGACAACCTACAAAAGCTATGAGACATGGGACTTGATGGGGTGGGTTCCTCCATATTATTGAGTGCAACTTGATGCAATGAATGGTCTAACAAGTGGGGGAGGAAGCTTCTCCAAGGAGCTTTGCCAAGGTGGCCAAATTCGTGGGCCTTAGTGGGCCTCAACCAAGTGGACTTCAATTTAGGGTTTAAATGAGATTTGGTTAGGGTTTGAGATGCTATCAAGCCCAAATCCAATTTTTCTTGGCCCAAACAAATTTCCAAGGTTTAAAATGTTGGATAAAGATGTCATAATAAGAATTTGAGAAATTAATAGCATGTGGAAGTGATTTCATCAAGTGATTAAACACAATGCTAGAAATTGGATCAAAAGGGCTTGAAGGCCAACTTTAGGGTTTGGGGAAACCGTTTAGGGTTTCGGTTTCAACCAAGTTTTTGGAGTTTCAAATAGATTCCAATCATTGAGGGTTTCACTGACTAAAACCTATGCGATTAGTCGATTCGTGAAAACTTACGGAGTTTTCACGAGATTTCTAAAGTCTATAGAAATTTCACCATTGAATTTCTAGCGAGCTGTTACACTCATTCTCTCCCTGTTTTGCAAAAGTAGCCAAGAAGAGATTGTCACTCATATCATAAATTTTGAACCCAGTAGAGGGATGCCATAAGTTCTGCATCATTGTCTTGAAGGCCTCTTTGTTGTAAAACTTCCCAGTTAGAAGTTTGAAGAGGAAGCATTGATCTATTGCAAAAGCTTTATTTGAGTCCCAATTATCAGATAAATTAATGCTATTTTCTCATGTTCAGATAAGAACAATTCCTTCCATTTCTCAAAAATATCTTACACCATTGCGATGAAAAATTGATGAACAAGTAACAAATAATTGTGATTCATGAATTGAAACTCATACCCAAGCACTTCAATTATAAAAAGACTCTCATTAAGAGAGAAAGACACTCTCATGCAAAGAGAGAAGCAACAACTTGAACCAAGATGAAAAGCAATTAATGACAGTTACATGAAATTGCCCTAAATTGCCAGACGAGAGTCCTTTAAGATCTACAACCTCAATACTTAAATGATTTGAGTTAATACATTTTATAGGGTTTTGAAAAATGAGAGAGAAAAAAATTGATTAAAAAAAATTATAAAATTAAAATATTGTTATAATATAATTTTATTTTGGAATTTGAGAAATTGAATTTTTTTTTTTTTTTTTTTTTTTGTTTGAAAGTTTGGAAAAGTTGTAATGATTAGATAAAAAATATAATATTTGAAATTAAAAAGTGCTTGTGTTTGATGGTATTTATATTTTTTAGAAAGCTTTTTGGAGGTTAGTGATTAGGTTATTACAATGTTTTGGGAGGGTTAAGAAAACTTTTAGGGGCTCAGGGTAGAATATTACAATTTGTTTGGTTTATATTCAAATTTGATGCTTAAATTACTCTACTTCTTACTCTAAGCATCTAAGTGGATAACAAGAATATTATTGTTAGAGGTGGTGTTTGAAATCATTTGTCTCAAAAATTTAAGTTGATTAAATAGGGTAGAGTCTTATAAAATTAGGATTTGAACTCAAACTTCTGCCATATAAAGTCATTACTTTTCCAAAAAGGTTTTTTAATAAAACCTCCCATTTTATTCAAAACCTCACCAAAGACGGATGAATAACCATCCTTACAGCAACAACAACTAGTCAACGAAAACAGTACAGACACAATACAATGCAAACCGAAGAAAAATAGTCAAACCAACTAAATTAAATTCTTATACTAGGCAAGCCGATTTTGTCCAACCGAATGATGCCCCTCAACTACCTGGGCAGCGTCTCCCCACCCTCATATCTGCATGTCAATCCTTCTTCACCTCGACGTGCCAAAAAATTCGAAACTTGGTTTTTGTTAAGGCGAAAATTGGCTAGGATTAGATGACTAAATGATAAAGTTTATCTTATCATTATTTGACTAAATGATAAGGCTTATCTTATCATTATATTTGAATTTGTTTGATGAATGTAAAATAATTATTTATTTATCGCTAAACAATGTTAAGCTTATCTAGAAGTCTTAGGTGATGTTTAGATAAGTCTTTGAAGTTAAAATCGAGTCCTGGTATATTCAGAAGAAAGCTGAACAGATTAAGTCAATCCAGAAGATTGTTATTCGCGATATGTTAGCAGTCCGTCGGAACACGTCTTCGCGACTGTTGCTAACCGTCAGCAGAGTCCTACTGTGACTAGAACTCTTTCCAGACTTTCTATTTAAAGGGATTCGGTTTTGTATCTTATTATGGACTTTGAGCCATGAATTTCAGAGAGGATATTCTGAGCATATGTTTGAGAAAATTCACTTGAGAATTTTCATGGGGTTTTTCATCTCTCTTTAAGTGTGATCGTTCTTCGGTGTTGGAGGATCGTGTGATTGGAATTCAGCCCCTAGAGTTCTAGGAAGAAAGGCAACATTTGAAGATCGCCAGAGGTTCTGGCTGCAACTGCGGTAGAAGACAAACGGGTCGTTTGTCTTGGCAAGTAAGATAGTCGAATTGCAAAGGTTTTGTAATTGATGATTGCTTGTAATTGTTCTTCAAATAATAAGATTGACTTTCCTGGGTTTGGTTGCCCCTTAGGGTTTTACCTTTAAAGAGTTCTTTAAAGGGTTTCCCTTCGTAACCAATCGTTGTGTCTTACAAATTTGTTTATTCTCTTTGAGTATTTTGATTCATTTATTAATTCTAGATATTGAGATGTAATCAATTTGTTCAAGGAAATTGATAGACAATTTCATGGTTTTACAGGGGTACGTTGGGCTTTTCAATTGGCATCAGAGCGTGGTTCACTCATCCGAGTGTGATCTGTGCCCTTGTAGATCATGTCGACGTCATTATACGTTCCACCATACTTTGATGGGGAAAATTATGCTTATTGGAAAGTTCGTATGATGGCTTTTCTCAAGTCTTTAGATGAACGTGTATGGCATTCGATTGAACAAGGATGGACTAAACCCGAGACATCTATAGATGCTTGGACAAAAGATGAAATCCGCAATTGCAATTTGAATAGCAAAGGACTTAACGCTATTTTCATGGCGATATCCCCCGAAGAATTTAAAAGAATCTCCATGTGTGAGATTGCTAAAGAAGCTTGGGATATTTTAGAGGTTACGCATGAAGGCACAAGAATAGTAAAAAATTCGAAATTACAAATGCTAACCTCAAAATTTGAAGAGATTAAAATGTTGGAAGATGAAAGTTTTAACGATTTTTATGCTAAACTGAATGATATTGTGAATTCCAGGTTTAATCTCGATGAGAATGTGGAGGATTCAAGGATCGTGAGAAAGATTTTGAAATCTCTACCGAAAAGATTTCGGCCTAAGGTTACTGTCATTGAAGAAAGTAAGGATTTGGATACAATAAAGGTTGAAGAGTTGGTCAGTTCCTTACAAACATATGAATCCTCACTTCCTCAAATAAGAAAAGGTATGTCCATTGCTCTCAAAACAATAAAAGAGGATCAAGATGATTTTTCTGATGAAGAAAATTCTAACAATGAGGATATAGATCTCATAGTAAGAAAGTTTAGAAAATTCATGTTTAATAAAAAGTCTAGTGGAAAGAAAAAAAGGGGTAAAGAATTTTCTGCAAAGAAAAATTATTTTGAAAAATGGAAAAAAGAAAAATCTGATAATAATGATAAAGTAAAGTGCTATGAATGTTGTGGTTATGGTCACATAAGAATTGAATGTCCAAATTTCAAGAAAATAAAGGAAAAGTATTGAATGTCACACTTAATGACAGTTCAAAATCTGAAATTTCAAGTATACCATCTGATGATGACAATTCTTTTGTGGTTTTTCCTACTGTTGTTAATGATTTTTCAGATATTGAACTAACAAAAACTGAAAGTGAATGTGCCTTTAGTGATTCGGATATAGCACTTGTTGAAACTTATAAGGATTTTAGCATACAAGAAGTATATAATGACGTGTGTGAAGAAGTAGTCAAATTAAAGAAACTCAACAAGAAGCTGTACAATAGACTCACTGCTATGGAAGGTGAGAAAAATAATATCTCATAAGCACTAAAAAATTCTGGTGTTGAAGTATTAATATTAAAAGATCAAAATGCTGCACTAGAAAAAGAGTTGGAAAAGTTTAAGGAGTGCCAAAAAAAAAACAGCAACACAAAAGTTAGAAGAGATGTTGAGTGTTCAAAAATCTAGTTGTGATCGCACGGGTTTGGGGTATATGACTTCCCAAGGTATGAAATTTAAAGGCTCATCATCCGCTGCCACTTCATCAAAAGATATCATTTTTGTTAAAGGAAGTCAAAATGAGGAAGCTCCAAAGAAAACCGAATCTGAAACTCATGTTCCAAGAGCCTCACATGATAGATCAATGACAAATAAGCTCAACCAAGGTAAGTCCAAAGGTTAGTATATTCCTACTTGTCATTATTGTGGTGTTGTTGGTCATATAAGACCAAATTGCTTTAAATTGAATAAAGTGCAGAAAATTAATGGTGAAAGAAATACACATAGTAGAGGAAAGAGTCTAGAGAATCAAGTTTGTGATATGAGTCAACAAATCAATTTTTTAAGTCTTAAACTTGGTGAACTAGTAGATTTTTGCTTCCAAAATAAAGAAAAAAACATACAAAGTGATGTTGATAAAAAGAATAGGCCAAAATTTAAAGCAAAGTGGGTGGTCAAAGAAGATGCCATGTTACATTAATTGATAGGACTACTTGTATGTTCTTGCATTCTTTATATTATTGCATTAGTCTAGGACACATACTTTATTTTTCTGTTTTGCTTTTATGGTTATGTTTTTCAGCTTTAAATAAGAAAAATATAATATAAAATTTTTTCCTGGTTTGGCTTAAAGCTTTTCTTTAAGAAAAGTGCATGCTTGATATGTCAAAATTTGAACATTTGTGTTCTCACTTAATAAATTTTTGAATCTATGCATCTCTTTATTTTGTGCGATTCACTTTGTGCATACTAACTCTATGGATTATCTTGGCAAAGTTCATTTTCAATGCACAGTGAGGAACCTATATGTATGCATTTTATAATTAAAGTTCTTTTTTTAAATGAGATGCTCATCAAAGAGGGAGTTCATGCCTTAAATTGACTAATACAAGTTGAACCTAGTACATCAATAAAGAGCTCTCCTCTTGCCAAACACAAAGAGTTGATTCATATAGAAAAAGTCGGTGTTAAATCATTGTGGAAAAAGACTAACACCCTACACGGATCTATCTCCTTTAAGTCCTTATAGAAATAATCGTTACTCTAATCATTATGGAAAAAGATGAGCAACAAAAATGGACATAAAAAAAAAAGAGTTGTGCAAACTAGTGTTTGGAAGAGATGCTCATATATCTAGGCCCTAGCATAAAGTTTGACTTTTAAGGTCAAGCAACAAACTCTTGTGAGCATCTATAAGAAGCAATCATTTATGAATAAAGGTATAAAAAAAATATATTGAAGAAAATAATTCATAAATATGTTATGGTATAAGTATACTCACTCACACACTCACATGAACTTTGACATTGATGATCTTATGAGGAGTGAACATCCATAGTGATTGTTGCAAATAAGAGGGTCTACTCTATTGGATTTGTTTTATGAGTTACACTATGTTTTGAACTAAGATGCATCTAGGCATGTTACTTGCCCTATTGTCTATTTTTTTTTATATAAAAAGAAAAAAAAAGTTCAAATTTTTTGTTTTTTTTTTTCTAATCTCTATTTATTTTGGTTTATATAAAATAAATACATGGGAGTTGTTCATCATGCCTTTTTTAGTGTCTTCATCTTGGCACATATAAGTGATATTTATTCTATTTTGTGTCTTGTCAGATTAGTGACAAAAAGGGAGAGTATTGGAAGAGCAAATTGGAATATTTCAATATTGTGAAATTTATAGGGAGTTTGAGTAAGTAGGAGTTTAATGAATTTGCTGAAAATAAAAAGGGGGAGCAGCAGAATATTGAGGGGGAGAACTATATACTTTAGGGGGAGTTGCAGAATATAGAAAGAGAGAACTAAGTACAGAATATGGTTATTGATGATGACTAGAACAATTTTTTGATAGATTTACATTACGTCTAACCTTTGATTATTATTGAGACTAATTTCAAAGAATGTTCTATATCATTTCTTCTCATTATTGTATTAAGATTATCTTCACTAGATCTTGGTATGCTGGTTGTTTTTGTCTCAGGTACATACTACATTCATTAAGTTGGTTTTGTGACCAATCCACCAAAAGGGAAGATTGTATATGCAAAACGTTCATCAAGTTGGTTTTGTAAATAATCCGCCAAAGGGGGAGATTGTTAAGGCGAAAATTGGCTATTATTAGATGACTAAATGATAAGGTTTATCTTATCATTATTTGACTAAATGATAAGGCTTATCTTATCATTATATTTGAATTTGTTGGATGAATGTAAAATAATTATTTATTTATCTTTAAACAATGTTAACCTTATCTAGAAGTCTTAGGTGATGTTTAGATAAGTTTTTGAAGTTAAAATCGAGTCCTGGTATATTCAGAAGAAAGCTAAACAGATTAAGTCAATCCAGAAAATTGTTATTCGCGATATGTTAGCAGTCCATCGGAACACGTCTTCGCGACTGTTGCTAACCGTCAGCAGAGTCCTACTGTGACTAGAACTCTTTCCAGACTTTCTATTTAAAGAGATTCGGTTTTGTATCTTATTATGGACTTTGAGCCACGAATTTCAGAGAGGATATTCTGAGCATATGTGTGAGAAAATTCACTTGAGAATTTTCATGGGGTTTTTCATCTCTCTTTAAGTGTGATCGTGCTCCGGTGTTGGAGGATCGTATGATTGGAATTCAACCCCTAGAGTTCTAGGAAGAAATGCAACATTTGAAGATCGCCAGAGGTTCTGGCTGCTACTGCTATAGAAGACAAACGGGTCGTTTGTCTTGACAAATAAGATAGTCGAATTGCAAAGGTTTTGTAATTGATGATTGTTTGTAATTGTTCTTCAAATAATAAGATTGACTTTCCTGGGTTTGGCTGCCCCGTAGGGTTTTACCTTTAAAGAGTTCTTTAAAGGGTTTCCCTTCGTAACCAATCGTTGTGTCTTACAAATTTGTTTATTCTCTTTGAATATTTTGATTCATTTATTAATTCTAGATATTGAGATCTAATCAATTTGTTCAAGAAAATTGGTAGACAATTTCGTGGTTTTACAGGAGTATGTTGGGCTTTTCAGTTTCCTTCTTTGTATTGGTGTCTTATATATAATGAAATGGACACCTTGACGCTCCTTAATCGTCTCCTCCCAAAACTCCCAAAGATACCAAACCTTACAACTCCCAGCAAGCACCCACAGTACCACTAATTTGGAATCACACTCAATTTCCATATTGAAGAAACCCAAAGCCTTACATAAGACGATGCCTTCTTTGAGTGCAAGAAGTTTAGCCTCATTGTTAGTCCCCTATCCAAAGTTTACGGAAAAAGCTCCTTTTACATTCCCATGGATATCCCTCATCACACCTCCACCCCCACACGATCTCGGGTTATCCCTATAACTACCATCAACATTCAGTTTCACAAATTCATGCGATGGTTATGATAGAAAGAATCATATTTTTATTATTTATTTTATATCTTAATATGGAGGCCGGAATTCGAACATTTATAACCAATTAAGTGCCTATTATTTGAGGGGAAAAAAGTGGATGACAAGATTATTAAAGAACTAAAATTGTATTCTCCCCATTTGCAGGCTCCGTATCCCCTTCCTCAATCAAAGAGAGATACAAAGAGGCTTGCAATTAATGCCCAATACAAATAACAATAAAACATACATCGATCTAACTTGCCAAATACATCATGGTATTTTCTTTCATTCTTTTTTTTTTTTCTTTTTTTTTCTTTTTAACATCAACAAGAGATCACCCAAAGCTTATTTCAACGTAACCTAATAAGGAGATCGATTAGTTGAAGTTATAAGATTAGAGAGGATCAAGCACCGCCTTGAGCTTGATATTATATAAATAAATATATATATATATATATATATATATGAGGTGGATAACGAATAATTATGGTCTTTAATTCTCTGTAAATATTGATCATGAAACGCAATACATTTTTCCCTGATATGTTTACGGGAGAGAAAGATATATATTGCTATTTGCAGCTATTCTTGTGTTTGTTTGTTTTCATTGAACTGTATGAATTTTTAACTCTGTCAATAAATTCCATGCATGTATGGAGAGTCTCCCTGATCTCCCAATTTCTTCTCTGTCTCTCGGCCCGTCCATTCGCATCAACAAGATGCAAATATCACCACATGATCTTCAGCAATGCTACATACATGCAACTGCAGGCCACCCCTTTGTCTCGTTGCCACTCAGGAAAGATGATGGAAGCTCGACGTCCTAAACTAAGGTAAGTCGACTCAGATCTTATGACTGCGCGTGGACCACCCACACCCACGTGCTATAAAGAATGCCCGGCCAAGGGAATTTGAATTTGGAAAGCAAAGAAGGAATTTTATTGTTCTGGATTAGGTACGAATCCGGCCCTTCAGAAGCACGCATGAAAAGGTGAGAGGAAAAGGGAGAAGCACACATGAAAAGGTGAGAGGGAAAGGGAGCTGGGGCTAGCTCCGTCCTCAACTTTATGACTGCGAAGGAAAAAGACTATATATATATATATAAGATAAATCTTGAATAAGAGTGATGCAACATTTTTTAAATCACCACTTGTCTTGAGAACTAAATTTTTTGGGACAAACTGTCACTTTAAATAGTATCAAAATAGATGTCCTAAGTTCAAATATTGACTAATCTACACTTTACCCCATTTAATTAAATAGTATACGTGTTATATAGGCTCACTCATTAAGAGGAAGTATAGCTCGCAAGTGAGGAGTATTAAGAATACAATACAAATTATTAAATATACAATATTTTTTTTATTAATTTAAACTTTTGGAACAAATGATAATTTCACAAACAAAAATCAATACAGAACCATATGGTGGATCTCTCTCTAGATCTGATCTATACGTACACAACGAGTTTCAAATGGGTGCATGTAGCAAATTAAGAGCATAGCACATATTTCACATCTATTCTATGGAATTGAATTCCCTTCTTATATTTCTTATCAAAAAAAAAGAAAAAGAAAGAATTCCCTTCTTATCTTGTTAGTGTAAGTGAAGAAAGTTTCAGAAAAGAAAGTTTCCTTGCTATCATTTTTTTAGGTCACCTTGCTGACAAATATTGTTGTACATCATTGCTCCATATATATATATATATATATATATATATATGTATACCACTTCAGGTGCTTTTGAAACTGGTGAAAATGGAGGACATTTTCGACAGTTCAGGACCTAAACATCTCAAAGATATTGTTGACTGGTAAGACATTAGCCAATTATAAATCTGAACTCCAGAGTAGTTAATTTATGATCTTATCGATGATCCCATCATTTTTTAACATGCAATGCTTGTACAATTTTTTTTTTTTTTCTTCCCAGAGTCTGCTGATTCAAGGTTAATATCTTCATCTCAATGATTAATTGTGTTGAAACGCACAAAGAGAAATGAACTGCTAGAGTTTGTGCATAATAGGCTTGTGTACGTGTGTGTATATATATAGATTTATATCATTTAATTGTAAAATCGAGTGATTTTACAAATGATAGCACGGTATATTGTAGAAAAATTAATTCATCCTGGAGAATTCAACAGGATTAGGATCATCGATCTAGATTTTAAAACAGTAGTCCTACTGTTGGTGAACTCTGAAGAATATTAATCCAAATATCAATTTTGTAGGAAAAATGCTGATCACCGGAGATCTGTCACTGCCAGCTTGGTTCAAGGAGTATATGTCCTAGAAACTGACCGCCAAAGGAACATGAAAATCAGCAAAAATCCCATAAATTATGCTCAACCCTGGTGGGACTCCTTCAATTTCCAATTACATAAATATCTAACAGAAGATGATGGGTGCATATTCGGTGCCATTTACGAATACATTAATGGCAAATGCCCAGCCCCAGCCGATTCAAACGTCCCAAGATATGTTATTGCCTTTCGGGGCACACACCTCGAGCGGCTAGACACAGGGCTTAAGGACCTCAAGCTAGACTGGGAATGCTTCATTAACCAACTTGAAGAGTCCCATCGCTCTCGACTTGCAACGCGGTTTGTTAACGACTTTGTTAATTCGAATGGAAGTTCAAATGTATGGTTGGCTGGACACTCTCTGGGGTCAGCTATAGCATTAATCGTTGGAAGGAACATGATGTTAAAGAAGAATTGTTCTCTTGAAGCCTATCTTTTTAATCCACCATACGTTTCTGTCCACATTGTACGCGGTATATTCAAGAAAGCCCTCGCCATTACTGTAGAAGCTCGAATTAGTCCTCAAATACAGCAGCAGAAGGCTGAGACTTTTTGTTTGTTATCACGCTGGACACCTCACCTGTTTGTGAACCCGGGTGATTTTATTTGCTCACAATATATTGCATACTTCAAAGACAGGCAGGAAACAGCTCCAGAAACGAAGACGTTCGGCTTAGCAAAGAGCTGTACTACGAAAGATCTATTCAAACATGCAATGGGCTGGGGAGATTTAAAAGATGCAATGCATCTCCTTCCTTCTGCAAATCTAATTGTCAATCATTCTCGCCCACACGAAAAAGATGCTGCTAATTTTTATCAGGCTCATGGACTTTGCCAGTGGTGGGATCGTAAAGTTCGCTGCCAATCAACTCTATATGTGTATCCACAACGTCCTACAACAAATTAAAGGACCCCCAGTAACGAGCATGATGGAGTTCTTAGTCAAACATGACGTTGCATGCACCAGCGTCTTTTGTAATCCTGTATTGAATAAAGCGGTCAGAGTGTTTACAGTTATGGACCCAAAATAAGTGGCATGCAAGTGTGTTTGGCCTAAGTGTGAACTAATCAATAATATCAATAGAGCTCTCTAATCTCTGTCCCAAACTTGGTTCTAAATATTATTGCCTGAATTATAAAAAGAAGGCGGTCGATCGTATTTTAATGGATGGCATACATTATAACTTTTTTTTTAATTTTATTTTAGTAATTTAATTAAGAGTATCAGGCCAGTAATTTAATCATGATATATATGGCATCAAATGATTGATAGACAAGTGAAACATTCATAACGGGAAATGTTTTTTCAATCATTTCATGTCCCGATCATCATTACGAGAGAATGATGAATAAGATGAGGGAGGAAATTACTCTATTTTATAGAACTTCCATAGATAGATACCAACTCAAATTGGATTGAGTATCCTTTACTACAACATATTTGGATTTTAGTGATGGTCAAGAAATTGTGATAGTTCTCAAACTGTTACTAAAAAAGTATTTTTTGTGATGGTTTTTGGACACTGTCACTAAAAGCATATGAGGTTTTTTTTTTACATTTGAACGGAGATGAAAATTACGTTCGAACGTTACATATACGTTCGAACATTGAGGCTACTGACGTGCGAAAATGAAATGTTTTGGCGCCAACGTTCGAACGTTAGTAATTAACATTCAAAAATTAGTTGTAAATTTAAGTTAAATATGGTTCTAATTTAAAAATTATGTGGTTTTTATAATGCAGAATTTGTGAATAAGTCTAAAAAATTGTAATATATTTATATATACACCATTTGTAAAATATAATTATATATTTATGCATAAATATATACATAAATATATATTTATATATATAAACATAAATATATATTTATATATACATATATAAATATATATTTATGTTTATATATGTTTGAATTGCAGTGATTTAGCATTATAGTTGGAAAATATAACATTAAAGAAGATTGAGAATTGAAATTAAAAAACAATAGATATATTAAATAATATTATTCCTTAGATATATTAAAAGCAAAATACAAAATATGATAGAATTTCATAAACAACACTCAAATGAACATGTTGTTCACAAAATTTGTACTTCGTATCTTCTCAGTCAAAGATTCAACCTTCTCGTTGAGAATATCTACACGATGGGCTATCTCAATGACAAACTTCTCTACAGCCATGATCTGCGATCGATATGTGCACTTAGCTGTGAGATCACCGCATTCACCCAAGCATGCCGCACATCTCCCACAAATGTACTCGTCGGCTACTGACTACTACTCCCCACACCAAGCCCGGGCAATGACGGAGGAACTAGATCCGCTACAAGGGGTGGCTGATGTCAAGGATGCCCCCTCGCCTGTCCAATGCTACGTCGATGCATGTCATGTCGAGAAGGCTCATTTGCTCTGTGACCTGCTCACCTAGCTGGACTGGCACGCTCCAATCAAGTAATAGTTGACTGATGATGACACTGTATGAGAGGTTGTTCGTGGAGATGATGCTTGTCTCGTAACAGATCCTCTCAAAGATGCATAGTGGCAAATCGAGGGGATCTCCACGTGCCACTCGGATCAAAAACTATGTCCAAATCTGACTAAATGTGGTCTTATGTGCCACATGATCCACATTTGTTGCAACAATAAGTTGCAACATGCAAAAGAAAGGTAATAGATGTATTTGGTTGAAGGCGTTCTTCCTCTCGATCTGCATGTGGTCTCTCCTGGTGAGGATGTAGAAATCCTCGTCTCGGCCATCATCCAGAACCTCACGGTCAATACCCTCGGCCTCTAACCAATCTGCACCTTTAACAAATGATGGCTCAATTGGGCCAGTAAAAGTGCCTTCACCTGCCTCGAGTGTGCAGATGTAGATGTGCAAACCACGGCAGTGTTGACGAATCCTGAGGTGATTGGCGATGACATCCGATGAAATCTCAAACAACACACCACGTATAGTCATTGTATGAGAGGATGCATCCTGAGGCATGGAGCACAACCCCATATAGAACTCTTGAACCATTGAGGGGTATACCTTCCCCCTCAATGTGTAGATATTTCTCCAGCCTCTACAGAGTACGACATCTCTAAGGCTCGTTTGCTCCCATCTGAGCTCGTCAAAGTGCCTTCACCTGCCTCGAGTGTGCCGTGTACAAATGTAGATGTGCGAACCACGGCAGTGTTGACGAATCCCGAGGTGATTGGCGATGACATCCGGTGAAATCTCAAACGATACACCATGTACAGTCATTGTGTGAGAGGATGCGTCCTGAGGCATGGAGCACAACCCCATATAGAACTCCTGAACCATTAAGGGGTATACCTTCCCCCTCAATGTGCAGATATTTCCCCAGCCTCTACTGAGTAAGACATCTCTAAGGCTCGTTTGCTCCCATCTAAGCTCGTCAAACTGATTAATCAGGACCTCTCACTCTACCATAACAGTGCCAACCATAATCCGAGCAGTGTCCTCAGTGGCTACTTCCCTTCCCCATTTCTTGGTATGCAAAGGATGAGCCATATCCTAAAAATAGAAAAGGAAAAAAATTATTAGTACCATTGATGGGAGCGTAGTATTAATTTTAAACTGCTCTGCGTTAACGTTCGAACATAATATGACATACGTTCAAACGTTAAGTTAAAACGTTCGAACGTATGTGTTTAACATTGAAACATAATTACTACTTGTTCGAACGTATAACATACACGTTCGAAAGTAAATTTCATAACAGCTAAAATTTTTGAAATGTGTGTGTTCAAACGTTATTCCTTACATGTTCAAACGTATGAGTTTGGATGCTTGAACGTAAAGATTTACATGCGAACGTAACATATACACATTAGAATGTAAAAGACAAAACAGCAAATAAACGTGGGAAATACTACGTCCAAATGTTTATATTAGAGGTTCGAAAGTAACTACTAATAAAATTAATGTTTGAATGTAGTAAAATGTAAGTCCGAACGTGGAATACAAACAGCTTTGCATTTGAAACGTCATACGTTCAGACGTTCTGGTTGAAACGTCTAAATGTTACGACACAAAATGGCTGAGTCGACTTCGCCATTCTCAAAAATCACTACATTTTGGTCTAAACAGCCGAGTGTCACCTTAGAAAGGAAGTATACACTTCAAGAAACCTTTCTTCAATGGCCAATGGCAACCTGTAGTGGCCAAAAAATGGAGTTGAAACTACGGCCACCTAAATTTCTTAAATATTCTCATTTTTTTCATCTAAATCAAAATATATATATAATGAAAAAATAGGGATGCCTACCTTTTTTTTATGGTTGTGGCAGAGTTTGACAGCGGCGGTGACTATTTAATGGCTACGTTGATAGTGGGGAGAAACAAGAAACGTTGTGAAAATGATGTTTCCAGTTTCAATTTTTGGCTTATATAGACGATACATTCGAAGGTTAGTAACAAGAAAAGAAAACCTAGAAAACCCTTCGTATTCAAGAAGGTATTCGAATGTCCAAGTGAGTTCTGAATGATCACTGTACAAGAATATATACAAAGATGATAAAAGACTAAACTGCCCGTGGGCAGACAGAATGACCAAAAGGCCCTAAAAGAAACTATACAACCTAAAGAAAACTATACAACCTAATAAGAAACTATATAAAATAAATAACATATAAAAAATACTTTTATAACTTAATAGTTAGTCTGATTAATGTTTGGACGTTAACGAAAACTTCCAAACATGATGATATCCTATTACTTCAAAAATTGAATTTTGTTATTATGTTACCTTTCTTGGGTTCCTATAATCGTTACACATTGTTCTACCCTCTTTCTTGCAAAAGTGAAGTCACCAATATCTTTCTCCACTTTCAATTTCAACCCAATGTGGAACGCTTGTTTAATTGTAAAATTAAATCACTTCAATCAGATTGGGTGGTGAATTTTGGCCTATATTTATACTATTTGCCTCCCTCAACATTTCCCACCACCTCTCTTCTCCACATACACATCAACAAAATAGTTTCGTTGAACGCAAACACCATCACATTTTTTAGAAAGGTCTTTCTCTTCTTTATCATAGCCATACTCCTCTTGAGTTTTGGGATGGGACTTTTCACACCATTTGTTATTTCCTTAGTCACATGCCTACGCCTCTTTTAAACCATGTCTCTCCATTTCAATTTCTTTTCAAGTGTTCTCTAGACTACTCTTTTCGAAGGGTTTTTGGTTGTGCACGCTGGCTTAACCTCTATACAATAAACACAAACTCCAACCTCGTTCCACTCGCTGTGACTTTCTTGGGTATAGTTTGAGACACAAAGGCTATAATTGTTACAATCTTCAAACATAGAAAATAACAACTTCTAGAGATGTAATCTTTCAAGAGTCTAACTTCCCTTTCCAACTCTAACCCAAATCTAACTCTAACCCAGTTCTTGACCCATCTCTCCTCTCCATTCCACTAGTCCTCTGCATCTACATTCAGCCCGTGTGGTACGTGATTATGTGCAAGCCAAATTCAAGCAAATCAACAACTCCCATTGGGCCCACTGATCTCTCTCCACCTTACACCTCTATCTCTCCCTAAAATAGTAAATCCCTAACCCTTGTCAAACCTTCAACTCCCACCGTCACTACCATGCCAACCGCCACCCATTACTCGTTCTAAGAACAATATTTCTCAACCAAAAAACTATACCAATGGTTCTGTCATATGCCTATTGCCCAAAGCCCTCATTGACAAGAGTCAACCTACCAATACTGAACCAGCTTGCTACACGGTAGTAGCTAAATCATTGGAGTGGTGTTCCGCCATGAACAAGGAATTCGATGCACTTTTCAAGAAATGGAACATGGTCTTTGGTTCCACCACATGCCACCCGCAATGTCATCTGTTCCAAATGGGTTTTTCGCATCAAACACAAGGTCAATGATGAGATTGAATGGTACAAAGCAAGGTTAGCGGCCAAGGGCATTTCGCAACAATTAGGTATTGACTACTCGGAAACATACAGTCCAATGATCAAGCAAACAATATTACACCTGGTTCTCTCTATCCCTATTTCTTTTGGCTAGTCAATAAGGCAGGTGTTTTTACACGGGTCTTTGTCTGGAGGAGTTTACATGACCCAACCTCCTAGATTTGCTCATCCTCTATCTTCATCATGTGTATAAATTAAACAAAGCCTTGTATGGATAAAGCAAGCCCCTCATGCCTAGTTTCCCATGTTGCCCAGGTGACTAACACAAGAGGAGAGATAAATTGGGTTGTATTTAAAAAATTAACAATTATAAATCAAATACACAATATAAAATATAAATAAAATATGAAGCAGCAATAAATATAAAGAGTATGGGTAAGAGAGAAGTAAATTCAGTATGTTAACGAAGTTCGGCCCCACTACCTACGTCCTTGCCTCAAACTACCCCTTGAGGATTCCCAAATTCACTATTCAACCTCTTTCAGGTAGAGATAGAAACATATTACACCTTTAAACAACACTGCTACAAAGGATCCATGTAGAACACCATCTATACTTGCAATCACCTTACAAGTAGTGATTCAACTATTCTCTGTGTAGAACACTTTCTACACGCACAAGGGTTATACACACCATTTTACTGATATAAGAGCTGATAGTGGGTAGGTTATCGAAGAACACTCTTCAATGAGTGAAATAAGAACAATACAGGGCAAACTATATCTCTCTCAAAATGAACAAGGATTAAGGTTCAGTGCTTAGCGAAAAGAGAATGAAAACTTTGAATGAATGTTGTATGCTTTTGGTGTTGTGAATTTGAAGTCTCAAATGATCTATTTATAGGCATATGAGACTTTATATTCAAATTTAAAAAGATTCATATGTCAAAAACAACATCATTCACTTTTTCAAAAAATTCAAATAAAAGTTTTTTCTTTTTCAATTGTCAAAAACAACATCATTCACTTTTCAAAAAATTCAAACCTAATCATTTTACTTTTCACATATGACAAAAGGAGTATTATTTACTTTTCAAATTTTTCAAACAAAATCATCTACCTTTTGCATAAGTCAAAAAGAGCATTAATCACTTTTGAAAATATTCAAATAAAGCATGCACATGTGAAAAATGACAATCAATCATCTTTAATATTTTCAAAATTCAAACTTTTAATGATGTCATGCACATGTGAAAGATGACAATCAATCATCTTTCAAATTTTTAAATTTAATTTTCAAAATATTCATGCACATGTGGAAAACGTATTTTAATGCTTTATGATAAAATATTAATTTTAAGTCTTAATCCTAATTTCAAATTTTTCATGAAATGTACAACATTACTCTATGAGTTTTAATGTGAACTTGTTCCTTTCTTGCTCATGTTTGGTTCCATAATGTGCTTGACTCCATTGTGTAAACAACTTGAGTTTGAGACTCCTTATTCTTTGAATTCATTTGTTATCATCAAAATCAATGTGTAAATATATAATTACACAAAACTTAAAACCTTGGGTTCAACATCCCCAACTAAGCAACAGATTATTGGACCTTGGTGGTTTTCATAGTTTTCGGTCTGATTCATCTATGTTTATTCATGTTTTGGGTAGCATTACCATATATGTTTTAATCTATATCGACGACATTCTCAATACCGAGTTAGATAAGAATGAAATTGATAGTTTGCTACAAACCTTACATTCTGAATTTGCAATTAAAGATTTAGGATCTCTAAACTTCTTTTTGGACATTGAGCCTATTCATGGCCAGGCTTGTATACATTGAGGCAATATACTAGATATTCTCCAACATACTAGAATGACTGACGCAAAGCCAATTGGGACTCCCATGGCCACATCCATGAGTCTCACAGCCTTTGATGGTAAGGATTTTACAGATCCTAGTCTTTCATAAGCATCGTAGGTGCCTTACAATACTTTCAATTACCAGGCCAAATATTTGATTCATAGTCAACAAGCTTTCTCAATTCTTGCACAATCCAAAGGCCACTCATTAGCAAGCTGTGAAACACGTACTGCGCTGTCTCAAGCAAACCATTCACTTTGGTCTTTTGTCACAAAAATCATCATGCACTTAGTTGCAAGCATTTTCAAATGAAAATTGGGCTAGTTCATCAGCACTAAACTGGTGGTTTTTGTATTTTCTTTGGGCGCATTCTTATTTCTTGGAGCTACACGAAGTAGGTTAATGTGGCCTGCTCAAGCACAAAATCAGAGTATAATGTTGTAGCTAATACTGCAGGAGAACGCTACTCTCATTGCTCAAAGAGCTTGGCATTTCCGTTGCTAAACCACCAATTATGTGGTGTGACAACATCTGTGCTACTTATCTCTCAACTAATCCCATGTTTCATGTCCCACATGAAACATGTGGAACTAGACTTTCATTTTGTTCATGACAAGGTAGCTTGAAAGGTCATTGACATTCAATTTCAAAGATCAACTATTTTCACAAAGCCATTGTCTTCAGCTCATTTTTCATCAATCATAACCAAGATTAATGTTGTTTCTCCAACCTTGGGCTTGCAGGGGGCGTGTTAAGGACTCTCCCAAAGATCATGATCCTATCAAGCACGGCACTGCTACACCTTGATAAGATAAAGTTCATCAAAAGATTAACCAAATGTATCGCAAGTTAAGGCTCAGCGAGTATATGGTAAACGAAGCAATACACAGTGACCGTGGAATAAGCTTTTGTATTAATGGGCACTGCTCTAATTAGTAATTCTCAAAACCTTTTAACACGACAGAAATCTCGTTGTTGAAGGTCAGCTTTTGCCACGGTTTATAGCTCGACGCACAGAATCTCGTAACATTTGGAAAAACTTATTGTGTTGGTGGCTTTTTGTGCCTTAAGCCACCTATTTCCCACTAGCGGTTGTCATGGGAAAAATAAAATCGTTGCTAAATCTCATATTTCTTGTAGTGATACTAATCTTGTATAGTTGTGCATTATCTATCTTATTAGCATCTCCTAGACTTAGACCCCTATTCAAACACTGTAAATGATTCCTATTGATAATACACAGTACACCACAGTTGGGTGAGCTGAAATTATTGATCGATCAAGTCTTTACTTTAGTACAAGCCAACCCTACCCTTCATAGAACCTATGCCTTAAAGAAGAATATAAGGCTGTGTTTGGTAAGTGGAGTACTAGTCTCAGATTACTTCACTGTTTTTACACTACTATTCACTACTTTTTCATTACTATTCACAGATCATTTGAGATCGCCCCAAACATAGCCTAATGCTACCAACTCAAGTGCGTGGAATGATCTGATGACCCAAATTTTTAATAATGTATACTATACAAGTAAAAAGCTAGGTGCTTCAATTAATGGTGGAAGCTTGCTTGAAAAAGCTAATAAGGGAATCTGAACTAGTTTGAAAGCAACCAAAGACTAACAAGGAAAAAGATGAAAACGACAAAAGCCGAGAGAAGTTGTGCAAGTAGCCTAGTTCTCCATGGATATTCCCCACAAGCCAGAAACGAAAACCAAGGGAAGCAAGAAAAAGAGAAGGGCTGGCGGACTTATTCCTTGTTACAGATCCTCTCCATTAAACCAGATATATATAAAGTGGAAAAAAAAAGAGGCTCAACTTTATTAACAAAAAGGAAAGGATACAGAAAGACAATGCTAGCTAGAATATAAGTAGTATTGGTCCATGATCATGGTTTTAACTTATACCAAGTCAAAGAAGGGCCATGCATATATATATTCCTAGCTGGTTGCTTTGGTTGCACATTTTACAGCTTATTTAAAAGCTCCAAACCATTGTGTATCGCATCCGCATATATATGAATCTCCGATCAGGATTCCTTCTTATGATCTGTTTCTTTTCGAAAAAGATGAGCATGCATATTATGTATATCCGCTAGCTAGCATTCTATTGTTTGAATGGATGGTGCTACATCCACCGATAAAGAGTACCGAGTATATGGTGTACCAATAGTGTTAATTTTGTAAAAAAAAATAATAAATGATCATTTGCGTTAGTATTTTTATAAAAAAATTCTAAAAAATAAATACACACAAATGCTTTAAAAAAAAATAAAACACTAATCAGTACACTTTATTGGTACCGATAATCGGTGGGAGTATCGATCATTAATTCCCTTGTTTGAATAATGTTTTTTCAGGAAAACATTAACAATTGCAATTCTGATGTATCATATGTACGTAACTCTAATTAATTACAAGCAAAATAGAAAAGAAGTATACTAGATTTTCTCTTTGAATGTAGAAAATTACGAAGAATCTCATGATTACGTATAAGTACTTTTGTATCCGGCATACCTAAATTTCAATATGAAAATAGTATCTCTTTGAATGTAGAAAATTACGATCGAAGAATCTCAGTACGTACTTTTGCATCCTTATCTAAATTTCAATATGAAAATCTAGTACTATACTTCTTAATTTCTATTTTAGTTACACACTTTTCAAAAGCTAGCATCGTTAATTCCCTCGTTGCTCTCAATTTTTTTAATCTGCTTTATTAAAATGAGAATTCTAAAAATTATTTTATATTCATGATATTAATAAAAACAATAATGCATGTTCATTTTCTGATGATCACCACATGAGTCATCCTCGCCATGGATGATCCATTGTTGCCATGTTTGCCAGTTGGCTGTTGCGTGCCACCCATGCATACAAACTTGCCGCTCATGGCCGGCAGCCGAAGAGAAGAGATCAGATCAGATCAAGTGAGTGTGAGAGATCTTCAGAATTTTTTTGGGGTTACAAAATGTTTGCTGAAGCTTCAATAATACTTCCACAAATTAATTACTTTAGAGTACTACTTACGATCGATGGGTATAATTAAAGAGAATAGGTTCATTTTAGAGCGTTGTGCATATGTCTAAATTTCACGAAGCAGTCCATTTATAATAACATCGATCGCTCGTCCACGGCCTTGAGTATAGTCTTGAACTCTAGCTCAAATGGCGCTACGAAAAAAATCACTTTTATGGTTGGATTAATCTTCAATAATGATCACTTTCTCTTAATTTATCTTCTGATATGTGTAACAAAAAAAAAAGGTTAAAAAACCTAAATACGAGAAGAATATTATTATCAAAATGTTTATTTATGATGCATGTTGTGGTGAAGATAATATCAATCAAATTCTCTAACATGGTACACATGATCTAAGTAAGGTGAATTGTCAATAAGAATTAATTAAATACCTAAACACGAGACATAGTGATTTGCTTGATGAGTAGTACTAGAGGGTATGTAGCACTCTAAAATTGTGTTTTTTTTTTTTTCACTTTCTGAGCCTAAATTTCCGCAATTGATATTCAGTCGAAAATAGTCCTTTTAGTCACTAAATTTTGGTCATAAAAACCCGCTTCTCTTGTACTACCACTGCCACATGCTTATACCACCGGCCACCACCTTTGCCTCATCATGCCGGGAAACCCTGGAAGGTTGCCGAAAATAAGATTAGGCTATGTTTTATTTGCATGTGCATGGCAGCCATAAGAATATGAAGGAAGACCATATATGAAGAAAGAATCTGGAAAAGAAAGATGAGGATATGTGAAAGAAAGAATCTTCTTATCCTATTACTGGACCTCTCACTCATACTACAAGGATACAAAGAGGGAAAGGGGCCCCTAAGTCCTGACTCAATTGCATGACCAAATTAAAGGAAAGAAAACTACTAAAGATACAAATAAATTATATAAAGTAAACCTACAAACTGATATAGTTTTATGAAATTTGTTATATCTAATTTATAATAAAATTAAGTAACTTTACAATCTGACATGTCACATCAAATTACATTAGTTTGTGGATTTACTTTTACATAATCTTTTTGTGACTAAAGTATTATTCAAGAGGAAAAACATGCATATATGAGGAAAGAGGTTAAAATCTTGGATAAGAACTAATATAGCTATAAAGAATCAACTTGAAACATTACTGTCGAATATCTCTCTCTCTTAAAATTGGAATTGCTGCTCTTTCTTTTAATTTCCATTCTCTCCCAAACTCATGCTTGATCTATAAGTACAGGACGAAACTCAAATGGGTGCAGCAGTATAACGTGAAAGAGTTTTAGCCCATCTTTTACGTATTCGACAAGTTGGTTCCCAGCTTCTTAATAACTTGTTCGTTTTAGCAAAGCACAAAATATTGTTCCGATCGATAACTTTCAGATCAAGAACTAGCGAGTTTCCGTGCAAACATTGAAGGTACTTTTGGTATGTTTTTTATACGGATATTGCATCACAAATTGATTTACATTATACTATGCTAAAAATAAAAAAGTAAAACTCCATTGTATTTGTGGAATGTTTTTAATTGATTGCAAAGTATTAGTTTTTAATGATATAGCATGCATGCATGCAATGATAGAATGAGAATATATACTACGTCTGTATTGTTCATATTTTGAGACTACCTAATTATTAGTACTCATTCACGATCATATTCGGAGATGCTTAAGAAGCTGATCTATTTCTAGCTAGTATCCATATACAAAACTTTATGTTCATTTATATTTGCGTATTCTTTGTGCATTCTAGTACTAATGTGATTGGCTGTGTCACTTTATTTTAATATAAAATAATTATTTTAACAAATCATATCAGTAGAATGCATAAATGAGTATGCAAAAATGACTGTATGTATAAGAAGTACATGCAGTCACTTTTGACATAGCCAATCACATTATTGAAGTGCATAAAGAGTATGTAAAAATGACTCCATATATCAAAACTCATCCATATATAATAGGATCAACATGAGTAATTCTGAGCTAAGAGCTAAAGTTCGTTGGTATTTATCAGTAGATTAAATACTTGAATTGTTCATTTTTAAAGTACTAGAACTTCATTCAAAATTCAATTATCGAAGTATGAGACTGGTAAAAGTTTAAGAATTATGCTCACCCAATTTTAAATGGGTGGGGAAATTCGATGACGTCACAATGCATATATATCGCACGATTGATTGATCTGTTCGATCTATACATCAAAATTTGTCAATTCAATGGTACGGAGGGTGTGACTCGACTTATATATAGAATTTCATGCTTTAAAGAAACTGAAATGGGAGAATAGAAAGATAGCTGCTTGCTAATGCAACATACTTACCATCCTTACACAAATTCTCATTCATTTGGTATACATGAACATATAATATGGGGGGGAAAAGAAAATAAAGAGAGATCTAGAGAGAGAGAGATGATACAATAATTGGGAAATGCTTGGTAATTAATGTTTCATTTTGTACTCATTCAAATTTTATACGTACAGCTCATTTAGTATCTGAATCAAACATTTCAAACTCCATATACATACCATTTCATGATTGGCTCTTGCTTCATGGCAGCTTATTCCAGATCGAGGATAACAGGAAGCAAAAAGAA
Source organism: Carya cathayensis (assembly GCA_011037825.1). Taxonomy (NCBI): domain Eukaryota; kingdom Viridiplantae; phylum Streptophyta; class Magnoliopsida; order Fagales; family Juglandaceae; genus Carya; species Carya cathayensis. The sequence continues at coordinate 989,416 of QGSO01000249.1, read as the reverse complement.
AAAAGAAAAACAAAACACGAGGAGCTAGCATGACATCTCACAGGAAAGTTTTCAACATTTCAGGACCAACCCATCTCACAGTTGTTGACTGGTAAGACCATAAACCATGCAATACTTCACCGAGGGAGTACTAGTACTGGTGATGATCAACTGCAAGCTGCTAAGGCAACTCGAATGAGCCGGCAGCACTACTACTGTATCCAGTGCTCAAAAACTGGCTCTTCAATATATTGTAACATAATGATTTAAGGCTAAATCATTATAGAAATTAGATGATACTCGTACACTTTCTTCACTGCTATCTTGCTCACAGCAATACCTGTCCAAGATAGCATACTCTTATTCATGATTTCCTTTTTTTTTCTCCCTGACATTTTTTAGCATGCAGTGCTTGGCCATTATTTGATTTTAATTGCCTAAAAAAGGACCGGAAATGAATTGTCAGACTGACATCTGCTGATTCAAGGGTTATATCTTTCTCAAGAAACCACTCATACTAACGCGGAGAACATAAATATAAGTGACAGCTAGCATGCAGAAAGATTTTTTTTAATCTTTTTTCAGGCATAAACATAGAGTTTACGCATCATATAGCAATGTTTGTTGATCATTTGTAAAAATCTGTTGTTTTTTAGCTGGTATGTAGCTTATTCGAAATGTAGATCAGAATCCTAGCTACTGCATTTTTTAAAGCTAAAAAATCCTTTGTTTCAGGAGAAATGCACATCACCGAAGAACTGTCGCTGCCAGCTTGATTCAAGGAGTCTACACTCTAGAACATGACCGCCTGCACCGACACGGACCTAATGAAGCTCTTGCTCCGCCCTGGTGGAACTTCTTCAATTTCAATCTAGATTGCGTTCTCGTGGATGATGTTGACTTGTCCATATTCGGTGCCGTTTATAAATACAAATACCGAGACCCTTCCTCAAAAGTCCCAAACTATGTTATTGCCTTTCGTGGAGAAGCCCTCCGACAGGATTCAAGGCCCGAGGCTGTCGAGTTAGCCTTCAAGTGTATCAGTAACAAACTCCAGCAGACCTCCCGCTTTCAACTTGCAATGCAGCGTGTTGAGAAAATTGTTGATTCTCCTGGAGCTGGAAATGTATGGTTGGCTGGACATTCTCTAGGGTCAGCCATGGCATTGCTTGTTGGAAAGAACATGGTCATCAAGAGGAATTGTTTTCTTGAAGCATATCTTTTCAATCCGCCATTCCCATCTGTCCCCCTAGAGCTGATCAAGGACGAGAAACTGAAGGGTGGACTCCGCTTTGCAGGCAATGTTGTCAAGGTAGGCCTCGCCCTTGCTGCCGACGCTCGTAAGCCTCAAGAACATGACCCTTTTGCTGCGCTATCTCCATGGATTCCTCACCTGTTTGTGAACCCAGATGATGCTGTTTGCGCAGAGTATATTGGTTACTTTGAAAGTAGGAAGAAATTGCAGGGCCTTGGAGATGGAGAAATTCAAAGGCTTGCAATGCAGAATCCTATTAGGAATCTGATTAAATGTGCTGCATTTGGGAAGGACTTAGAAGATACGTTGCATCTCCTTCCTTCTGCATATCTCAATGTTATTAACGGTGGTCCATCCAACAATTTCAGGGAAGCTCATAGAATTCACCAATGGTGGAATCCCAATTTTCGTTTCGATATCCAGCTGTATCAATATCCCCATGTGTTCCGGGGGAAGCAGCCCAATAAATTCGTGAACTAGAATTAACAGATCACAACTATTTGCAGATGGAAAACTGGATAGTTCTCATCAAATAAGTTCTGTGAAACAAGTATTTCTTCCAGTACTCCAAGGAAGAAGTGAAGATCAATGCTAATAGGCAAGTGTGCAAGTGTATGTGTGTGATTGTGTGTATAACCTGTCTTGAATAAAGTGGCCGTGTGTGGCTCATGTGTGCTTGCTTGATGTTGCTGCGTAAATGTTTTCTTTTTTTTTTTTAACTTTTTGGTTGTTCAAATTTCATATCTAATGGTTGGAAGTTGGAATTAAGTAGTGTAAGCTATCTCTGTTGTGGTACTTCAAGGTGCGTTTGGGTGTTGAGGAATCCTCAACCCTCCTCAACACTTTTCACTACTATTTATTATTTTATTATTACTTTTCACATATTTTTATTACTATTCATTACTTTTTACCTACTTTTTATTACTATTCATTACTTTATTATTACTTTTCACCTACTTTTTACTTGAGTTTGGATTAATGGTAGTCACAGTTGTAAGATGTCAAAGCAGTGCGTGGCCATTTTTAAAAGAAAGTGAGACTCGCGTGAAAAAATAGGTATTTTTAGGTGGATTTCAATTTTCAAGTGTACCCATTTTTTATCGAGAAATGGTATTTGCAAACACTATAAGAAAAAATGCATTTTGTGACTAATTTATTACGGTGAAAATAGTATTCGTAATTAAAATTGGTTGCGAATACGTAATTAAGTAGGTGAAAAGTAATAATAAAGTAATGAATAGTAAACTTTTTCTTGTAGTGAAAGTCGTGAATACGTAAAAATCGTATAATCGCTTTGAAAAAGGTAAATAAATACGAGACTTATATAAAAAAAATTATTTTTTTAATAATAAACTTTACTATTTTTTAAAATAATTATACAATACTTATACACTTCATAATTATATATAATATTACCATTTTTAATCAAAAAATTATTTTAAGCTTATTCATTCTAAAACTGTAAAAATAATTTTACTCTATTTTTAGAAAGCCTGGTTCGACTGCTTGTAGATCTTGAAAAGGTGGGCCGGGCGTGTTTACATGTGTTAATAAATCTTTGTCGCAAAGTATCGCCAGCTAATTTGGAAAACTGCACAAAGTCACCTGAGCTGGCCCGACATATCCAGGCCGTAGCCTCATGCCCAACCCAGCCCTCAAAATTACAGAGCGCTGTGCCTCAAAGAAATCTAAAGAAAACAAAAATTAACAAAAAAAAAAAAGAGGAAAAAAGAACCTATTTTTGATAATTCATGCTACAGGTGGAAACGGACCCAGCTTTTGTGTATTAAGATTCAATAAGATGAGGGTCCTGAATACATGCAATTTAATGCTTTCTTTAATTTTTCACCTTTTATTTAGACATGACGACCAATCTCATGATATATAATTAATTAAAACAGATTCATAAAGATGAGTTCCTCAATTTTTTTTCTTGGTTTTTGGTTTTTGTGTCATTCTACAATATTTTCATGGGACCCTTTTCTCTAGAACTTAAAATTAACGGGCCCTAGCCTTATAAATGGCCTCTTAGATCATGTTGAAGATGCATGAATGGTAGGCAACAAAATATATTTGATTGATGACTAGTTAGCTGGCCTATTAATTATGAATAAAGGGAGGCTGGAACGTGACTTTTGGTGCTGCTTGTTGTTTCTTCAAATTAATGTGGTCCATATATATATATATATATATATATATATACAAAAATTCTATATACAGTCACTTTTACTTATTCTTTTGTGCACTCCACTGATATAATTGGTTGAGTATTAAGAAAAGGAAAATACTTTAGCTACAAATAGATTACACACAAATAAACTCACAAACTAAGGTACCTTGATATGGCACGTCAGACTGTAAAGTTATTTTTATTACAAAGCAAATCTAATAAATTTCATAAAGTCACATCAGTTTGTGGGTTTATTTTGTGTAATCTCTTTGTGTCTGTAGCAGTTCTTTTAAAAAAATGGATGCAGCCAATCACATCAATAGAATACGCAGAGAATATGTAAAAGTAACTATACGTAACATTACTCATATATATATATATATATATATATATATATATATATATATATTGGTACATGAACCAGTACCAATAGTTCATGATCAGCATAGCACGTTCCTTCCTGCCTTGTTTAATTTCCTCCTTATATATACATACAGATTACAGGTCATGATGTTATTGCCTGCAGGAAATTATATGGAGATCATGATTAGCCAATTAAACAAGAGACTCGCTTGGGGCATGAAATAAATTATATATGTACGTACCTGTCATTTAGTGCCTTAAGAAATGAAAGACCAAAAACAAAACAAGTACTGGATCAGGTAGGTAAAGATCATCTATCCAACTGTTTATTTAATATTATTGATGAATCTATGCATGGATTTTATATACATATGTCATGGAGGAAGATGAAATGTCCAATCATGTTATATATGGGATAAAATGCTTATATTATCGACGTAATTGCAATTATTAATTGATTATATATATATATATATATATATATATATATATATATGTCCAAGAAAATAAAGATCTAGAACGCCTAGCTAGCTAGTATATAGCTAGCTACTATATATACTGACCATCCATGTCTTCGTGCTTATAGGAAAATGGCTAAGGTTATCTCAAAATGTGGTTGCATGTTATTAGATTTTTATCATCTGTATATAATATAAAACATTATCCGATAAATTCCCACAAATCATATTATATATATATATATATATATATATATATATATATATATATATATAGATGTATGTATGTATGTATAAAATACTGCGGATCCAACTTAGGTTTTCTTGTTAAAAAGTATGAAGTATAATATGATCACTACCTAAAAGATCACACACAAGGCAGTACCTAATTTAGATGATCTGACATTTATATATATTATATTTATAGAACATATTATATAAATAAATATATATATATATATATTGTCTTAATAAAGTTGCCATTTTAATACGAGATCATAAATGTACGTACCAAATAATATAATATGCAGGTTGTTTAATTAATTTTGGCCTACTTTCTTTTCTTTCTTTCTTTCTTTTTCTTTTTTTTTAAGAGGAAAACATAACTTTATTCATAATCATCAACAGGAAAGAATAGTACATTGAGGAATCTCATGAAGATCAAACTTTACACCTAAGACTCCCAAAGCATCTTTGCTTAAGGCAAGCAAAGGCATGAGCACCCTTGTTACAATCCCTCCCAATATGGTTCATTGACCATTGATCAAAAACGGTCAAATTCTCAATCATTTCTCCTATAAACATGACACAGCAAGTGTCATTAACTTATTGCTTTTGAATCCTTTCAACAACTTATAAAGAATCACCTTCCAATATGACCTACTTTAGACCCAAATCCTTACTGAATTTAATAGCATATAGTGCAGCAAGAGTCTCAACTAATAATAGATCAGAATATAAACCATAGTTCCTTCTCAAAGTGCCTACCATAGATCCCTCACAATCACGAATTATAATTAAGAACTAATTAAGAATGAAAAGAACTAATTGGGTAATCTAATATAATTAATGGCATATAATTAAACATATATATAAGCCCAATTATTTATTAAGTTCCATCTTCCATTATATATGTCATCTCCAAACATACCGATTTATATATATGCTGTACATATGTTTAGAACCCTATCAATCGTTAAGTAATTAACTTATAATATTTATATATCCCTTAAAATACAATACATGATCAATTATTAGTTGATATGATTCGAGATGAAAAAATTTTATAAAAAGATAACAGCATTTCTCAATTTCTTAGTTTTGATTGGAAAAGTAGTCATGGATGGATAGCTTTTTGACAATTGGTACACGGAGATGACTCGCTTTCAATACAACTCAGGTGGGTTTAATCATGACTACCTTGTGAATTGGTTTTCATTAGTGTTGTCACGTTAATGCACGTAAAATAACACTGCAATTATATATATAAGTTTGTGACATACGTCAAGTCGTCTTCTTTTTTCTATATTAATTAACCATTATGCGTGCCTAATATATATTTTAATTTACTTCAACTAAAGGACTTTCGAGACCGATAAATATGAGTACTCCTTTGAAAAGTTGATAAATAATATTGTCACTATCTTTCACCCTTTTCACCAAGCTAAATATATATAATAACAATGGATTAATACATGATGAGTTGGATGATTGTTTTAGCACTGAAAGCAAAGCAAATTTTTGGAAAATGGGACTACCACTTTCTGGTCCAAACAAAAGCCAGCAAAATCATTTTCACTAGTGTTAATTTGATTGAAATATTATATATATATATATATATATATTTATACAGCCTTGGATTCTTCAATTTGAAAGCAACTTCTCAATTAGCCACAATTTGATTGATCGAAAATGATCGTTTTGGCCAATGCTGACTGAAATGTTTGCATCATGATCAGGACGTTCATCAGGATCTAGCTAGCTAGCAATTAAGCATTTGTATATCATTAATGGTACGTAGATGACCTCGTACAAGTAATTAATATTAGGCCTAGCTAACACTGTCAACGATTGTTCATGAAAGTTGACTCAGTTTTTGTACGTACAGCTCTTTGGAGAATCAATAAAAAGAATAGAAGTATTTATTAATTAATTAAGTTATTTTATTTAATTGACATTAATTTTCCTTTACCCATAAAATATATTACTTGACAAAGACAAAAAGTAAAGTTATGTAATTTAATCTGTATTAAAATGAATGAATCATACATCGCTACCCCGTACATTAATATCAACAGGGGAAGATTAGCTACCAAAATATAGCCAGTGATCAAGCCCAAGCTCATCATGAACACATGCCTTTTTGTTCGCACAATCTCCTGCACTAAAGAAAAAGGGAATTGGATTTGGGAAGATAAGTAGAAGTTTCAAACTTTCAAGAAATCGAAGCATTAGAGGCATACAGCTCATGTAATAATGAATGAATGGAACAATATATACGATTTATACAAATCTTGATGCATGTTCATACACATATAGATTCATTATCGGGAGACAAGCTAGCTAGGTGACTTTGAACACTGTTTACAACACAATAGAAAGAAAGTGACAAAACACAGCAATTTAAGTGCATGACAGATGACCAAGCTAGCTAGGAAAATAGATAAAAAGCGTGATTAACGACGTTGAACTGTGACCACTGAGCAATAATTTTCCAGAAATATAAAGCCACACTACTGTGGGTCGGAATCGATGTGTATGGAAGTAGAACTTTTGAATACTTTCCTGTTAGTCTTGTGGATGGACATCATTTGCAAGTCACTTCGCAATAGTCAGCATTACTGCATGTCATGTTAATGAAACTATACATATAATGTATATATGCATCATGTGCTCTAAAAATGATCAGATATATATATATATATATATATATCTATCTCAGATGCATTTTGTGAAAGTCTTGCCTTAGGAGAAACGACAATGTAGAAAACCAAAAAAAAAAAGTAGTACTGACGTACGTACTCCTACGGCACAATTACGTAAATAATCGTTTATAAATCAGCTACATATGACCGTATACAAGCCGGCCAGATTAGGGAAAAAACTGACTATATAATTGAACCTTTTTATTCCGTTTTCTAGTCCAGAAAGTTTTCTAAGCGGATAAGGTGCCAAGGGTTGGTGTGTTTTCCAATGAGAAACCTACAGCGCCATTGAATATATATGTAGATACATATCATATATGCATGAGTAGTGGGGACTTTAAAATGAAGTTTTATTGGACATTTAAGTCACTATCTTCATAATCAAATCCAAATAATCCTCGAAATAATAAATGTTTATGGGTAGAGTTTTGTTATATATTCTATATACAAGGAATCATGCATGTTTGGGATTTGGCCCCATGTCCCCTACCACCATGAAAGTGGCCACGTGCTTTTTTGTTTGTTTGTTAGCTTGGCCATTCATTCGTATATATCCCTAGTAGCTGGGACCCCCTATCTTTTTTCCCACCTAGCTATTTGATCAAGGTGTTCCTTAACGAAAGCAATGTATAATTAAGAGAAAGAATGAAAAATCATATTTCACAGCTACATAACTCTGTCCTGGGAGGATGTTATTACAAATATAATATAAATAATTAAAGTTGTATTTCTTTTATAAGTTTAAATTTTTCAAACAAGTAGTAATTTTACATTATATCAAAATAAAAGTCTTGAATTCAAACTTTGATTCTATACTCCACCTCATTTATTTTATGTTGGGTCCACTCATTGAAGAGAAGTTTCGACTTAAACTTTTAAGATAAGTAATAATTTTATATACGTTAACAAAATAAAAGCCTCCTAAGATTGCCCCAAAAGTGGGTAGAATACATAGATCCAAACTCTTATTATAAATTACCCCAATTATAGATCGTCACAAAGTGACTATAAATTATCAAAGGAAATATCATCCAAAAGAAGCTAAAAATTGGAAAGAGCTATATATATATATTATATGTTCTTAGGTTTTACCTGAAAATATTTCTATTTGCAGAAAGGGTAACACCCTTTCACTTCATTTATTACTACATTATTATCCAACTATTTTTTTTTTTCTTTTGCTCTTTGAATCTAAATTAAAAGTTTCAGAATATGACCCTCTTGTATAATCTAGAAGAAAATAAATTCAATCAATCAACGAAATCATGTAATTTAATTAAAAATAAATCTAATTTTATAAAAATTGACTTCTTTGGCTGTTTGAGCTTCAAAAATACTCTCAAAAGAAAGAGGTCCCTTTTTGTAGCATTTACGATCGAGTGGTATACATATTGTAAATTATAAAGAGAATACCAAACTTATAATTTTTTTTATAATTTTTTATTAGAATAGAAGATATTTTTAAAAAAATTAAATTTATTTTTAATAAAATTACATGATTATGTTGGTTGATTGAAATTTTTTTCTAGATTATATAAGTAGGCCAGGTCATGTTCTGACATTTTTAATGTAGATTCAGATAGTAAAAGAAAACAAAAAAAAGCTTAATGGTAAAGCAAGAACAAAGAAAGTTTAAAAGGTATCATTGACTTGTACAAAACAAGCTAGGCTTAGTTTGGATAGTGAGTTAAGATGAGATGGATTGAGATAATTTGTAAATAATAGTAAAATATTGAGTTGAGATTAGATGAGTTAGAAATGATTTGACTTAAAATTTTTAATGTGGTTTTGGAAATTGAGAGAGAAAAAGTTGAATAAAAATATTATTAGAATATAATTTTTCGATATTAATTTTATTTTAGAATTTGAAAAAGTTAAAAGTATTTTGTTTAGAAGTATAGGAAAGTTGTAATAATTAGATAATGATTAAATACAAAAATTAAAATAGAGAAGTGTTTGTAAAATTTATAGTATTTGAATATTAAGATAGAATGAGATAAGATGAAATAAAAATGAGAAATGTTATATATAGTTATAGAGTATATAATTACCATATTATCATTTTAAAAAGCATAAGATTTATTATTTAAAAATTAATTTACTTTTATATAAATTTCATATTTTTTTTAAATAATTATATAACTTATACATTCGTAACTATTATTTCTCAATAAAAATACCTCCCTATCCAAAAGACGTTAATGTTGGACGAAAATGCACGAGTCAATTTCATGCTGCAAGCTTGGATTCGACAGCTTTCAGTACATCCAGTGAATATGGCAGAAATTGGCCCAAATAGACTCTATTTTTGTCGCAAAAAGGTCGCGATCCAAAATAGATCAACTGTGTCATTTTTGCCAAATGTACATGAAAATTGAATGGTAAAAGTAGTACCACTATTCCATCATATCGATTTTCCTGCGAAACAAACAGATCAGTGGTAACACGTAGTAATTATTAATCCATATATAGCTAAATAGCGTATTTGTTCTCTCTAGAGTTCTCTTAATTTGTTTATATATTTTGACCATCTAAATATAGAGTACTTCTTGTACACTAATTTCTACCCCAAGACGATTAACACTTAAACCTGTTTAGATTATAAAAATGTTTATCTCGTTTCATTATTATAATTTTTTTAAATTTTTATATAAAATATAATAAATGAACTTTTTTAAGTTTAAAAATAATATTCTAACAATATTTTATTCAACTTTCATCTAAAATCAACTCATTTCATTTCACTATTCCAATTGCAGCTTAAACTATAAAACATTAGTTGTACTGTGCACCCTTTGTTTAGATGGGATGGTCAAGATTGTATGTGTTACGACACTTGTTTTCAACAATTTTTCCTCTATCTTTAACAATTATTATTATATGATTTTACCCTTTTAGATTCATGCGTTGTGTGTGTATATATATATATATTAAGGCCATATTTGTTTTCAAAGATGAGATGAAATGAGATTAGATAAGTTGGATAAAATATTATTAAAATATATTATTTTTGTATTGAATTTTAAAAAAGCTGTATTGAGATTTGAAAAGATTGAATTGTTTATTTTATTTTGTATATTTTATTTTGTATGAAAATTTGAAAAAATAGTAATGATTAAGATGAGAGTTTTGTGAAAATAAACGAGGTTTAAATGCATGCTAGCTATCTTAGTGGCATTTTTAATTTAGATTTTATACAAAATTATAAAATATCTCATTTGGCTTCTCAAAAATCTGAAAACACTCATGATTAATTAACCATTTCGAAAATATGATTTTTACTCAAAAAAATATTTAAAAAAATACTTGTGTGTATTATTTTTTCTAAGACCCAAATTAATTTGGTTAGGATTTGGAAATTTAAGGCGTAAGAATTTAGTTATTACATGATTTTAAATTTTTCCACTATATTTTTTTATGTCAGTTACGTATTTATTGTATATACTAGTAGTTGGGCAACGTCCAATGGGCATTCGTCCAGTATATAGAAATATTATTTTTAAGAATTAATGTTATTTTTATTAAGAAAATTTTTTTAATTAATAATGTAATGTTTTTAGAAAAAAATATATATAATTTCTAACATCAAATAGTAAGATAGACTTAAATCGGTTTTAAAGCATTTAAAATTAAAATCTTATTATTTACTACTATATGTGCTTTTGGGTATGGCTAGAAACAACAAATACATTAAAAAAAAAAAAAACCCTTGAACCAAAATTGTGCAATGAAGGAGACAAGCCGTTAACAGTAAAGTAACGTACAGAATACATTTTCTTAGTTTAATAAAACGATTATTTTTAAAAAGTAATATAATTTTTATAAAGAAATAAAATTCTAAGGTTTTTATAATATATTATTATTTGATTTTAATGTTTGATAATGAATTTAAATTGATAAATAAATAATATTTTATTATAATAATTGTATTCATAAATGTAGTTGGTAAATAGATTTAAACTTAATTATTTTACATTTCTTTTTATTTATATAAGGAATGAATAAAAATTTTAAATCACATATATAAATATAATATAAATTTATATATAATTTATATAGATATATATATATATATAATAGAATATATATATATATATATATGTATATATCTAATATACCTCATAATAAATGATTATCAATGCATGAGTTCTATAATTAATGCATATTGCATGAACTTTGATAATTATAAATTTATTCATAAGTGATTAGGGAGAAATATTAAAAAAATAAGAACTTTTAAGAAGAGAGAAAAACACTTTAATATATTCATGCAACTAACGGCGTTAATTTTAACGGTAAAAGAACAAAAATCGTTAAACTAATAAAATTCTGTTAGATAGCCACTTTATATATATAAAGATATGGACTTGATCCATAAAACCCAACAGTTTAAATAATTATTTCGAGAATTTATGTTCGATTTTTCTTACTGATCTAATGCTTTGTCTCTGCGTACGTTTGGGCTTTTTGTTGGAATTATAATAACTAATTACTAACTTATTTATACTTTGCTCTAAGATGATACTATTTTTGATATTAAAGACTCTCTAGCCATCGTCATTGCTCCTGTCTCGCGGTGTTTCGTTTGTGTCTGCAGGCCCAATACCAAAAATTTGAATTACTGAGAATCCAATTCAAAAGCATGCGAAACACAATATTAATAATATATATATATATATATATATATATATATATATATATATATATAATTCTCTAAAGAATGTGAAATTATATCACAATCATATATACTCCAGCCCGCCCAATGTAAAAAAATGACTTTATTCGTAAATAAATAAATATGGAGACAAAAATGTAGTCAAACTTAATTATTATTTGTGACGTGTAGCAACATGCATTAATCAATTATGTCAAATTGATAGATATGATAAATCTTCCACAGTCTATGATATTATAGTGTTCGATCGAGTTCTCTATAATTGTCGTCAACGTCATTATCACATTATTAATAATGTTAAGAGTACCATGCCTTTATGTTTTAAATTAAATAATTATATATTTATTTTATGAATAATGTTATGCATCGCACTATTATTACGTTACGTAATATGTGACACATTTATTAGTATCGATGATAAAAAAAAAATCATCCAATAAAAAATATCTAATAATAACATATGTATCACATCTTATATAGTGGGATAATATCGAGATGTAGAATTTTCCTTATTTTATATATATATAGATCGAGAGAGTTATGCTACTCATCATCTCTTTTACCATCATCATCTTATCATCACATGATATGATTTAAATAATTGAAAATTATTTATTATATTTCACTTGTGTATCTATCTTTTAATGTCACATTAAGAGATGATGACAAAATAATGATAAAAAGAATGATAAATAAATTTTTTATATATATTATAAATAATTAAATTTGGTTTTTTTTCATCAACTTCAAATATTTTATCTGATATCAGAGCAAATATTTTATTAATAAAATATTTTAATTTATGAGATAATTAAATCTACCTCTTTGTAATATATATATATATATTCGTCACTAGAGAATAGATCAACAATAAATTAGATCACAAGTATATAGTAATCTATATATCATTTTCATGATCCGGGACTAGCTAGAAGGGCACAGAAAAGACGTGAGTTACTAAAAACTTCGCTGTCGATCGACATGCATGCTATGGGAAGAAACAAAGAAACAAAGAATTGAATGGAGAGAGTTTTTTCTAGTGATTGAGATCTTAAGGATAAATAATATTGTCACATGCACTGGGACTCTGTCGGTGGATTCTCATTAGTCCCCGTGATGTTTATCTCGAATATTATACATATATACACATATTTAATTACACCAATCAATTCCTAATTAATTCGTTAATTTTATAAGCATCGAAATTGCAAATTGTGACAAAAATTATTAAATATTAAATAAAAGATTCTTTGTACAGTCACTTTTACGTATTTTTTATGCACTCCGTTAATGTGATTGATTATGTATTAAATAAATTAATACGACTAATCAAATCATTAGAGTACACAAAACATATACAAAAATAATTGTATATAGATTACATTAATTCATATGCGACTTTAAATTATATAACAGTTATATATTCGAAAGTTAAAATCTTTGAAAAAATCTAGTTGCAAGCATAACTACGCACTAATATGTGTATCAATCTAATGTGATTGGTTAAAAAATAGATTTTATTGACAACAGTGTTAATTTAAATTTTGAATGTTAATAAATCAGCATTAATATACAGATTAATACACGACTTTATTTGTACTTAACAAAACTCAAAATCTTTTAACTACCATCTTCTACCAACTCGTAGCTAGGCACCATGCACCACATATCTTTCTTTCTTTCTAAATTTTTGGATCACCCAAATATTATAAAAATATAATTGATTTGTCACAAAATAATAATAATAATAATAATTAAGACACCCCGCAATCCCCAAAATCCAAACAAAGACTTTAAGGAAAAAAAATCATAACCCCTAAGAAAGTTCAAAAAAACTCTTCCTGTCCTCCCAAATTTTGATATTGCCGGCCTTAAGACCCCTGGCAAAAAAAAAAAATCGTACAAAAACCCCAACAAGCAGCTCGACTCTCCCATACATACATACATACATACATATATATATATATGCTCCCCAAAAGTTCTAAAAAAGTTATTTGCTCCCCAAATTTACAGAATCTAACAAACCCCACTCTTTTTTTTAAAACTCTAATAATGTGTGTATATATATAGAAAAAGAGAGTTTTTTTTCCCTCTAAAACTGAAATGTTTACCCCCAAGCCTTTACTAAAATATTTATTTTTATTCCAAATTAAGTTTGGATCCAACAACATATAATTTTTCTAAAACCAACAACATATAATTTTTTTCTATTATTAGTCCCTTCCATCTATTTTCTTATTTTTCTAAAAAATTATCATTTCAAATAAAAAATATTAGATTTTTCGTTGCAGGGTAAAAAAATTTCTTGAATTAATTTTATAGTATTGATTTGTTCTTATATATCATCCATAATAATATTATTATAATAAATTAAAATATCCGCTCCCCCCGCCCCCCGCCCCGCGGGGCGGCTCAATGGTAAGGTCATTGCCTAAAGCTCCCATCCTATATAAGGCCCCCAAAATTAAAAATGAGGTGTTTTTTATTTTTTTTAAAAGAAATAAAACCATTTCTTTAAATAAAATTTTAAATAACTTTAATATTTTTCAATGTGTGCAAGGCCCCCATAATACTAAATTTAATATTTAATAAAATAAATTATTTATATTTTAAATAATTTTTTAAGATCTTGCTAAATTTGAGGTACAAATTTGCATTGAGACTTCTTTTTAAGTTGTTGTATTAAATATGAATTTAAAAATACTTTATTTAAAGATTTTAAATAAAATCTCATTTTACTGAAAATTTTAAAAATATTCTATATAATAATTTATATTTTATTATATTATAATTATAAATGACTAGCTTAAATTTTACCGTAGTCCTCAATTTGTATTGACCCCCAAGAAAAAGATAAGTTTTTAGTGATTGAAAAAATATTTTGTAATGATATTGTGAATTATTTTAAATGTTTAAAAATATAAAAAATTGAAGAATAAAGTTGAAATGGCCTTATTGGAAGGATTCATCAGTGAAAATCCTCGATGGCTGTAGTGCTACCCATTGTTTAATCATCATTTTGACATGCATGTGTGGTCCATGCATGCACCTTCTTATTGACAACAGTTCTATAGTCTTGCTTCTTCCTAATTTTGAGAAGAGTAATGATACCCACACAACATATTTCACAACACATGTTGTAAAATGAGGGTAATTTGGTATAATGATGTTATTTTTATAATGTAGTTTACAAGTACTCCTTCTTTTAAAATATTATTGTGTAAAATGTTATAAAAAGTGACGTATGTTTATCATTTTTCTTTAAAAAATATGCAACTCTCATCCATTTTGCCAGGAGTAGGCAATTGTAAAAGATGAGGGCCATGTGGGAAGTTCCATCAGATTCTCTAAAGAATTAATTTTAAGGTTACGGTTTGATATTTATATGATGATTTGTTAATAATAGTAAAATAGTAATAAATAATAATGAATAGTTTATAGATAGTTATAATAAAGTAGTTTAAAAATATCTTATGACAGTTGTATTTCTAAGAGCACTCTCATTCGCTTGGCTAAAATCCAACTTTAACCAAACTAATAAGACACTTAAAACACCCCACGTTGAATTAGGCATGTCTATATAAATTTAGATATTAACTACAGTAACTCACCAAATATATAAGCGTTTTTTGTAATTAAGAAATTTGGTTCGATTTATTATTATTAAATATAAAATGTGATAAAAATAAATTAATTAGTTAATATTAATTAGAATATTAATTATTAATTTAATTATAATATAATTATTATTAATATTAATTTAATTAGAATATAATTATTATTAATATTTAATTGATAAAACTATAAAAAGTGATAAAAATAAATTAAATAAAAAAATATTAAATTAATAATATTTTATTATTATATAGAAAGTGAATAAATAATTTCCAGATTTAAATTTTAATAAAATAGATAAATACAAACTCATATGCTAAAGTTTCAATTTGCTAGCCCATATGGTTACTAAATTCTCCTCAACTCACTTCATCTCATCATTACACCTTTTTTAAATCCTCATACACTTTTTCAAATTTCTATATAAAATATAATTAAAATTTTAATTTTTTTAAATCTCAATACACTCATAATATTTAAAACTAATATTCTAATAATATTTTATTCAACTCAACTCAACCGAACATCCAAACCCAAACAACTCAATTCAATGAAAATGTTCTAAATAAAGACTTAAGTACTAAGTCTAGTCCAGAAAAAATAAATAAATAGATAAAAATACTAAGTCTGTCTGTATCTGTACGGCCGGCCTAGTTGCGGCTAATTAATTTTACGGCATACAGTATTACAACTTCTACAATCATAAATGTACGTCTTTAATATATATTATAATTAATGATCAAATTGTAAATATTATTTAGTAAATTGAAAAAAAAAAAAAAGATCATGATCTAAATTTTTAAGAGCATTTTATTTTAATTGCGGGTTTCTTTAGATCCCATGTACCTATTACTCTTAAATTTGGATAATATCATCTTAATTTAATCAGATTTTGTATATTGAGTTTAAATTAAAAATGACAAATGCTGAAGTACTACTGATAAAACGGCCTTAATTACTATTGAATTTTTACAACATTCATGATCGAAAATTGAAGAAACTCATCTAATAAAATAGAATTATTAGGAAATTATGGGTTTTCCATTATATATTCTAAATTAGGGACTATTAAGAACTTAAATTAATTTTTTCTTAGTTAATCAGCAGCACTTAATTATTAATTAAGAGCTTAATTGCTTTCATCCTTGGTAGTCTACTCATCTTTAATTTGTAGACATATTTACTTTTTGTCGTTAAGTTCACTCCAAATGAACTCATCAAATGATAGATCTACGTACTAATTATCACAAAACATGATTATGTCTGATCAGAGAAAATTACTTGAGAAACAAACATGAAGACAGTCTCACAAAACATTAATGGATCTGATCAGAGATAAAACAATAATAATAATAATGATAATGAGTTGTAAAAATCACTTTTAAACAAGGTCAACCAAGTCTTCATGCATATTAGGTAGCAAAATATTTTTCAAATTCACTCATGAAATAACATCTAAAAAGAGATTAATATATAGCTAGCGCTAGGCGTTTTATTAATAAATTAATTAAACAAAACACAACGGATTAATTAAAAACTAATTAATCTAAATTATCAGACGAATCAATTTTTATCGTAAATTAAATAGTCATCTTCGTCGTGAAGAACTCGTCATAAATATTTTATTCACAATAAAAATATGCGGTGATAAAAATTCAGAACCCTATCACATGCATGGGGGTGGTAGCTAGGGTGGGTATGCCAATTAATTAAGGTTTGGGGGAAATTATTGCGAACTCTTTTTATGAGATTTTTATTTTATTTATCCTTTTGGATGTTTGAGCCTTTTTACAAATTACAGTACATGATGTCAATAACAAAGTCGAGTCAAGCTATGGGCCTTTATTGCCGAGTGTTTTATTAGCTGACTTGCTTTCCAGATCGAGTCTTTCTTCCTCACTATTTAATTTTGAAGTCTACTAAAAAAAATATTAATTATGATTCAATATTCTTGTTAGGTGGCATTATGATATATATATCATGTATAGAGGCTCATTGAAAATCTCCCACCTATAAATTATCTAGCTATGATCGACTCTCGTGATTCACTATAAATAAAAAATGACCATTTATAATAGATTATACGTGACAAAAATAACTATTTATTATCAAAACAGATTCAATTTAATTAAAAAAAATAGTCATTTTGTAGGAAATAATTAGTCACAGCTAAACAGTTTTCTTCTAATGATATTGTAGATCAAAATTGACCACAAAAGATCAAACAAATGGTTAATCAATCAGAATGATCCTGATCTAGCCCATAGTGGACTCTGCATTGGCATGTAACCGATTGATTAAGCAACAAGCTGAAAAGGAAAAATGTTTGCAAAAAGAGATACTTAATTAGAGCTCATGATCATAATCAAGACGATCGAGACCACCCTCATAATATTGGCGCTGACTCTTAAGGTCCAGAAACGTATAAAGAGCTCCTAACTTTGGTGAATCGGTACCCAAATTGCAGAAAAGAAAGAAAGAATGGGTTCCTTTTAAGTCCCGAATCCACTAACTGATCAAAAGTGAAAACTTTAAGCATATGAGTATTCGACGGACTAAAAAATGGGACTTAGCTTAATGCTTAAGACTTAAGAGAATCCACACGCATGCAGTACATTTTATGCACCGGCCTCCCCCTCAACCTCCTAATTTCACTTTAACCAAAACCTCACTTTCCTAAATCTTTCCTTGTCCTCAATTATATGACTAAATCGATGGAACCATGAATGAAAGAAGACCAAGAATGAAAAGCAACCAGATTTAACCTCTCTCTCTCTCTCTCTCTCTCTCTCTGGGCTCAATAGGAAGTAGCGGCCAGCTCATGCTCTCCCTAGACATCGACCTCACACCAACCTCCTTTATTTTCAATCCCTTTCTATCTTTTATATATTTGGTCACACTACTACTCATGCGCCCATTCCACCTCCATTGTTATACCTTCACAAGCTCTATCTCTCATCTCTTTTCATAAACATAGGCGCTCTCTTTGACGACCCCACCAAAATGGACTACGACAGGCTCCAACAGCCTGACACACTGGGCGAGTCATCCAGAAGCCACATCCCCGTACCGGAAGACGCCAGTACCCTACAGCGCAGCAGAAAGAAGAAAGTGATCCTCCTATCACTGCTTTCAGTCGCTCTAATTGTTGCCGCTGCGATCTCCGCCGTGATTCTGATCGGTCTCCGGGGCGGTATGTCTGACCGACCCGAATCTGCAATCCACCGCAAGCCCACCCAGGCTATCTCCAGGACCTGCAGCAAGACCCGGTATCCGGACCTCTGCGTTAACTCCCTGCTCGATTTCCCGGGCTCGCTCACCGCGTCGGAGCGCGACCTCGTTCACATTTCCTTTAACATGACGCTGCAGCGACTGAGCAAAGCCCTCTACTTCTCTTCCGGGATCTCCTACCTCCAGATGGAGCCACGCGTACGTTCCGCCTACGAAGACTGCCTCGAGCTTCTCGACGACTCTGTGGACTCGCTCTCCCGTTCGCTCGTGTCAGTCTCCGGCACCACCTCCACCCAGGACGTGCTGACGTGGCTGAGCGCTGCGCTGACGAACCAAGACACGTGTGCGGAGGGGTTCGCGGACCTGAGCGGGTCCGTCAGGGACCAGATGGCGGCAAGGTTGAAGGACCTGTCTGAGCTGGTAAGCAACTGCCTGGCGATATTCTCGGGGGCAGACACGGACGACTTTTCTGGAGTCCCGATACAGAACAGGCGCAGGTTAATGGAAAACGATATGTCGGTGGAGGTGGAGAATGCGGATGGCTTGCCGAGATGGTTGAACAGGAAGGAGAGGGAATTGCTGGATATGCCGATATCGGCGATACAAGCCGATATAGTGGTGTCTCATGACGGGAATGGAACGTATAAGACGATTGCAGAGGCGATCAAGAAGGCACCCGAGCAAAGTTCTCGACGGACGATTATTTACGTGAGGGCAGGAAGGTAAATTCAATTCACTTTTCCCATTTTTTTTCAAAATAATAATAATTATAACAACTTTACAGCTATAATTGTCACCTTTATTATTGTGATAGTACAACGACGGTGGTTAAAGAAATAATTATGGAAAATTTAGTTTCCGAGGTTTTTGGGTATTTTCTAAGTGGCAGTGATAATTGGCTCATTGACTTCGCCTCACTAACCCTGCTCTATACGAATTATTTTTAATATGATTTATTTTTTTAATTTTGATATTAATTAAAAAAAAGTTGTGTTTTTAAGGTACGTTGAGGAAAACTTGAAAGTGGGAAGGAAGAAGACGAACTTGATGTTTATAGGGGACGGGAGGGGTAAGACGGTCATCGCGGGTAGCAAAAGTGTTTTCGATAAGGTAACGACATTCCACACCGCATCGTTCGGTAAGTTCTGCTTTACGACGATTCTCTGACGGTTCCTTTGTTGTCATATAATTTTTCTATTATTGTTCTTTTTGTTTCCGTCAGTAAGAAATCTGTGGGCCATCACTGTGCATGATGTAGGAAGTTGCACGTGGTCTGTCCCATTCATATTTTCATGCCACTTAGATTCCAGTTATCCGATCCATCCATGATTGCATGTGGTTCTTGTCCATTTTGGTCGGAATTGCCCTCTTGAAACTCCCCAAGTTTCAGCCAATTTATCTTTTTAAAAATCTATTAAAAGAATTTGGAGTTGAAGGGGGAAATTAAAATATATGGCTAGAGTTGAAGGGTGTAAGTCGGCTCGTTTCTCCAAGCATGAAAGCTATATTTAGGGACTGAAATGATCTTCGAATGCTGTCTGTTTCTAGCTTTTTCAACCTGGGATGTTCTCTTTTTCAGTGTGCACAGAAATTCTGGAAAATTATGCGAAGTCTTGTCCTGCGTACATCAAATCATGCTTTTAGTCTCACTTGTAAACGTAACTAGACATCACCACTGTCCCAAACATAACAGGTGGCCACAAATTAAAGAAACAGAAATCACATTGTCGGTGTGGGTCACTGGTATAAATCGAATTGTAAATCAGTTTTGTGTTTAACTAAAGTCACCGCCAGCAAAGGGAGCCTGTGGTATTTTTTTCGTAGGATGGAAGGACGGACGACTTTTCTTGAATTCAGTAATTGAAGAGGATGTTTATTTATTGAAGGACAATCCTATGTCCACAGACGATTCTCGATGGAGATAGCTTTTTTTTTTAAAAACATCTTTTTATAAGTATTTAAATATTTTTTAAAAATAAATTTATTTAAAATATTTTCTTAATCATTAAATTAAAAAAATAAAATACAAATCGGTGTAAACTTTTGATAGAGACTTTTTGTGAGAATTGTATTTTCCTTTATCGAAAGCCACTGAAATTCCATTTTAGTACTCCGATACTATTTACTTTAATACTAGAAGTCTATACCTCCTGGCTCTTATATTTATTACAGTAAGGTTATTTAGCTTTTAACTATTTGAGTAAGGTTAGATATAATTGTATGATGTAAGTATTGCGTAAATTTTTTAAAAAATAATAAATTTTATTATGGAAAAAATTAATTTTTAATGTATAAATTTTATATTTAATCACTTTTTATAAAATAATTATACAATATTTACGCGATTATAAATATCATTTTTTAACTGTTTTCATGGAACTACTGATTTTCAGCGGCAACCGGAGCTGGTTTCATTGCACGGGACATGACATTTGAGAACGTGGCAGGACCAGGCAAGCACCAAGCAGTGGCGCTTCGTGTTGGTGCGGATCATGGCGTGGTCTACCGCTGCAACATCATCGGCTACCAAGATACGCTCTACGTCCACTCCAATCGCCAGTTCTTCCGCGAATGCGACATCTATGGCACAGTGGACTTCATATTTGGCAACGCTGCCGTTGTGTTCCAAAACTGTAGCATCTATGCTCGCAAGCCAATGTCCCAGCAGAAGAACACCATCACCGCCCAACACCGCAAAGACCCCAATCAAAACACCGGCATTTCCATCCACGCTTGCCGGATCCTCGCCACCCCCGATCTCGAATCATCCAAAGGTAGCTTCCCGACATATCTAGGCCGTCCATGGAAGATGTACGCCAGGGTTGTCTACATGTTATCCTACATGGGTGATCACATTCATCCACATGGGTGGCTGGAATGGGACGGTTCGTTCGCTTTAGATACACTGTACTACGGCGAATACATGAATTATGGTCCAGGAGCAGCAGTTGGGCAACGCGTCAAATGGCCAGGCTATCGAGTTATTACGTCGACGGTGGAGGCAAGCAAGTTTACTGTTGCACAGTTTATTTATGGCTCGTCGTGGTTGCCGTCTACCGGAGTGGCATTTTTAGCCGGGCTCTCTGTTTGAATTACACCGGTAGTGTACAATAATAGGGGGTGATAATGCGTAAAATATAGAATTTCTTAAATCCCGATCATCATTTTCAAATCAAAATGCTTAAATCAATTAAATTTGTCACATCAAAATGTGACAAGATTTTAACTATTTAATTTATAAATAATAACTGGGATATGAGGAATTTTATATATATGGTATAGTAGGGTAAGAACTAAGAAGAATCTTACAAGTTATCGATGGAGAGAACTGAAAATTTTTGTCTTAATTTTTTTTGTTTTAATATATGTTTCTTACCTCTTCTGTATTAATCAATAGCTTATATATAAATGTTTATGTGGATTTCTGGTATTGTAAAGGTGGAAGAATTTCTATTATCTATTTATTCTCTCTGTGAACAATGTCAGACATGTATGCATGGAAAGCGTACGTACCACCATGCCATAAAGTTTTTCTTTTGTTCTCTTGCATCTTGGGAAGTTAAAGCGTAGGTAGGTTTCTTGGTAGAAAAAAGTGAAGTCCAGATTTATCTTTTTTTTTAATGTTGTCGGTGGCAGTTGGAACTTGGAAAGATGAATTTCTTCGGGCCAACGAAAAAATGGCCCACATCATTAAAGCTAAAGTTCAATGACATTGAATTCTGACCACTAGCTTATCTTATGGGCTAGGACTTTTCTCTTAGCTCCAATCCAAACCATGGCCTTGGCTTTTACGGGAAAAGTCCGACCAGAAAGGAAAATTTTTAGGAAAAGTTCTGATCCTGCCTTCCGATTCGATGTCACTAAATTTTTATAGGAAAAATCTAGTTGTAAGTGCATGTTTGAAATTATGATAAAAAATATAACTTATAACTTTAAGGCTTATAGCTTATAATTTAAATAACAAGCTCTATTATTAAAAAGTCATTTACTGTTTAGTAACCATGTCAAAGTACTTTTAAAGTTAGTTATATTAATTTTTTTTAAAATATAAAGTTATTTATAGGAGCTTTTCGATAAAAGTTTTAATTTTGTGCTTTTTAAAAAAATAGATTTTCAACTTTTTTAAGTGATCATTAAAGTACTTTTTATAAATTTACCAAACATATCATTTTTTTCTTTAAAAGAGATTTTAAATAATTAAAAGCACTTTTTAAGCTTTCAAACTCAATCTCAAACATGCTTTAAGTATAATTATGTACTAATCTGCAAATCAATTTAATATGATTGGTTAAAAAGTAGATTTTATTAAAAACCGTATTAATTTAAACTTTAAGTATGAAAGAATCAATATTAATACGCGATTGAGCTTGTATGTAGCAAAACTCATTTTTTATATTTGCTTGATTTGACAAATACAATAAGATTGTATTTAAATTTACTCGATCGTGTAATAGTAAACATTTTGCTTCATTTATTAATTCCAATAATTTACAACCCAACTATGAGCTGAGGCTCTTATGATGCCCATATCTAAAAAGAACAAACAAAAATTATAACTTCAGAGAAAAATTTATTTGCAAGTTTGTTTATTTGATGTGTAAGTCTGTCACATCATGCAACTGTTTTGAATTTAAGAGTAATTAATGTATGAAAAATTCTACTTATTATCTTACACTGTATACCAACATGTAATTTATAACTTTTGTCCATATTGAGAGGTGACTTGATTCTTGTTGAAAAAATGCCTCTACAAATTGTTCGATCAAGCGGTGGTTCTACTGCTCAAGCAAAACTTCAAATAGAGAGTTCGCTTACCACTTGCTCAACAATCAGCTCAAGCATGGACCAACACTAGAGTTAGCTTGTCACTCACTTGACATTCAGCTTGAGCAAAATTCTAGCCCTAATGTTCACTCAAGCCTCGCTTGACACGCCGCTTAAGCGAATGTTCAGTTTTAGGGCTTCCTACGTCGTACAATATAAATACATATTATTTTCATTGTATTTCGTGATTTTGACACTTTTGAGCAGCAGAATTACACAAAGAGATTGAGATCCTTTTGTGAGAATTATGAGAGCTCATTGGGTGTATTAAGGCTCTAGGATTGAGGATTTTGTGATTGATTTCTTGTATTCCATCTTTGTTGATAGTGAATTAATTGAGACCAACCCAGCCAGTGAATGTAGGCTCACATTGAGCCAAACCACGTAAATTTTGGTGTTTTGTGAGTGTGATTGTTGTTATTTTCTTTTGATTTGCTTCCGCTATTTCACTTCAACTTAACTGCTGATAACCAATTAATCCCAACAGCCTCGTTTAAACACACATATTGATATGTAAATATGTATATTTAAATAAAATGACAAAAATATTGAAAAATTACATGTTAATGTATGGTGCAGAGATGACAAAGTAGCATTTGTGGTAATGTATTTACACATCGGCTTGCAAATACCAGAACATTGGTACGTAACTTAACCTCAAATCCTTGAAATTTTACTGTACGTGGGATTGGACAAATTGCATAAAGTCACCAGCATTTTAACTTCGTAAGGGCGATTACTTTTGTTCTCATATATACATGGGTATATATTCCCAAGTCCTTGGTGGTTGGACAGAGTACTGACCGGGGTCCCAGCCCCAAGCAGTAAAGGGACCGCCTCCTCTGCCGAGACGGCAATGTCACTCGAGCTGGAATTGATTCTAAAGGCATTATTTATCCATTTGATATGTGCCACAGGCCAAATACCACATTAATCTCACGTGGTTCTACCCAAAATTCATCATGCCAGCATCCAGGTGTGGGTGATCTGTTTGTAGATATGGAAACAAAAGGAGATGGCACTTCCATATTTATTAAAAAAAACCCTTCCTCAATCGGAGGAATCACCATAAATACATCAAGATAACTCAAGAAAAATTACAAACAGCGGCCAATGCCTCTAACGTCTTATATATGTATAAGACCCTTAAGTCTACCCCGAACCAAACTCTTATCCAAAAAAATCTCAATTCCCGCCTTCGCCCTTTAGCCCCATCTTTTACTAAAAAATCTGCTACCATATTAATTTCTCTAAACACATGTTTAAACTGAATGTTTGTAGATATGCATACCCCATAAATAATTTGGCTTTTGTGATCTCTTCTGCCAACCAATATTACCAATCAATACCAACTTCACTCCCCCATATATATAGTTCTGACAATGTTGCATATGAAGGGCGTAAACTTTGTTGTGCCTAGCTAGCTAGCTACATGCTGGAAATATAGCGAACTGAGTTGTGAATAATTAATTAATGCAGCCTATACCGTTTGTGTTACGACACAGCTTTTAGTACTTGTCGTATAGAGAGGAAGTTCGCCTGTTAAATTTTAGAAATTCATCCGAAAAAGAAATTGTTTTATCAACTATAAAACATCAGGTATAGGCTGTCACTTGCAAAAGAATATAATATTTCAAACTGAAGAGACAATGTCAATAAAATTAGAATACTCGTGGATTGGTAAGAGCATAATAAAGGAGTTTTATCGGCCCCATTAGAACTAGTTAGTCACTATTTTTATTCTTTGTCCTGCCGGTTTCTAAAGCTGATAAACATTAGAGGCTATTTTTTTTTAAAAAGACATAAGGGTCACCTGTACATGAGTGACCTCCTTCCAATTTAATTAAAAACTCTCACTTATAACAGATGAATACTGTGATAACAAATAATATCACGAACTAATTCAAGACCCACCCCTCAAAAAACTAGCGTCTAACACATAGGCTAGCTATAAGTACCTCATCCATGTTTATGAACGTTTATATTGGCCTCAAGTTATCACCATATTATGATGCAACTCAACGAGGGGCCCTATATATGAACTCTTGTGATGCCTTTGGGCTCATCGCCAACTCCTCCCTCAATAGTTCAAGGCTTAAATGAGCAATGAATGTATAAGACATTCGATCCTCAAAAGGTAACTAAGGCCGAATAGTCGCACCCTGATCACTCCCCTTGAAGAAAGGTGCCTTTGAATGGGATGATGGAAATCAATATTCGGCACTTTTAGATTTCGCTCCACCATTCATCATGGACTGTGATGCCTAAGAAATGAGAGCTGGGGCGATTCTTGGGCCATATGCTAAAAGGTGCGCACTACATTTATTTAATGACATATTTGTCCGGATGCTCGGAAATGAAAGGAGATGAAAAATCTGTAAATAGTAATAAAATGATTTGTAAATATTAGCAAAATGTTTTGAGTTATGATATTTTATAGATTTTGAAAAATGAGAAAAAAAGTTGAGTAAAAATATTATAAAGTATTATAAAGTATTATAAAGTTATTAAAAATATTATAAAGTTATAATATTATTATAATATTATTTTTTAATATTATTTTTGTTTCGAGAGTTGAAAATGTTAAATTGCTTTTTGTGTTTTATTTGAAAGTTTGAAAAAATTGTAATTATTAGGTAATGATTAAATGAAAAAGTTAAAAAGTATATGTTTAAGTATTGTTTAGATGTTAAGATAAGATGGCATGAGATGAAACCATCTTAACAACCAAACAATCCCTTATGGTTGATAGATCTTATTTTTTTAGCTAAGTCCAATATTGGAAAGACTAACTAAAAGACTCTTATGGAAAATGAAAATACAACGTTTTTTACAACTTTTTACACAACCATGCTTTAAATGATGAGTATTTTTATAAAATAACTTGTAAAAGTACCATTATTTTCCAGAATCCCTTCATTTTAAGACATGGTTGTAAAGTGCATTTAGTATCACAATTTGAATATAGAAGTAAAAAATAATTTGAGTTTTTAGATAATAACAATACTTAATGACAAGCCCCAAATGCATAAGTTTGTACAAGTCCTTTGTAAAAATAAAATAAAATAAAATAATAATAATAATAATAATAATAATAATAGAATTCATCATAAATAAGTGAATTTTTCACATCTTTTTATGGTAGGGTCCATTTTTTTTATAACAAAATATGTGAAATATAGAACATTTTAGCCTTATGTATATTATTATTTATCTAATATAATATAAAAATTCATATAAGTTGTTAAATTTATTTTTGTAATATTATTTTTACATGCAGAAATCATTCAATGCCGCCTACATTGTACCGCTCAAGTGTACTGCTCATCACTTTTAATTTTTTTATGTAATGATTAGGAAAGTAATTTTTAATATATTAATTTTTTTAAAAATATTAAAATATATTAAAAAAATAAAAACCAAATGTACTCTGCGGCACCTCAAGTGGTCATTGTTAGACGGTAGCACAACTCTTTTATATAATTAAACATGAGCGCTGCTACTCTGCTCATTGTAATCACTAGTAGTTTTTTGAATTTTTCTTTTCTTTAATATATTTAAATATTTTTAAAAAATAAAAAAAATATATCAATGTACTTAAAATTATTTTTTTAATTATTAAATAAAAAAATTGACCAATGGTCAACTCGGTATGCATTAGGTGGCAAAGTAGTTTTTTTTTTTTCATTAAACATATCTCAAATATACTATTAGAATACTAATGGAAAAAGGAGAAAAATTCATGAAAGTCGAAACGCGTAGCGGCCAACAGGAATGGGCCGTTAATTAGCTTTGTCATCCCGAAGGAAATGTCTGAAGTGAGTATCGGATTCATAAAGGTGTAAAGGAAGTGGCCCTTCCAAGAGCTTATTAATTCCTTGACTTCTTCTGCTGAGAAGCATAGATCTAAGTGGCACTCCAATCAAAGAAAATGGGGAGGAGCAAGGGCCTGGACACTCCCAACTTCCAGAAATACGGCGTCCCGTTCTATTCGGCCGCTTGGGTTCCGTTTAAGAGCATAAGATTCGAGCACAAATCCCAAGGCCAGGAGGAAGAACGCAACCAATCCATCGATCAAATTTCCAGAGCCGACGGATCTTCTCTGGCTCCGGAGTCCTCCGCCGATTATAACTACATCGTGTTCGCCGGTGGCGGCGGCGAGGGTCGGAGTGGAATCCCGAACGCCGTTATTCTCGCCCGATTCGACTACACATCTAACGTTCTCTCCGATCAGCCTGTAAGAATTTCTCGTTCAGATTTGAGTTTTGGTTATTGAGTCTTTTTTTCTTGTGCTGAGTTGTAAGTGGAATAAATTTTGGGCTTTGGAATCGCTGTTGAATAATTTTATATACTTTGATTTTTGGTATCAAATTACATGCAAGTCTTTGCTTGCCTAATGTAAAAACCCCATTTTCAGTTAGCTTAGTTTTAATTTTAAGGTTCTAGAGGATCAATGATGATAAGATTGTTAGCTTCCGGAGTTCCGCAATTGTTCAAGACAGTCATGGATTGTTAAATATATTTGTCATTTGAGATAATACTTTTTCTTCAATTTATAATGAGTTGTCTTTCATTTCAGGTGGCTAAGCTTGGAACTGGCTCTGATTTGCCTTATAGAATGGGGGTTCATCCTGATCGAGATGGCCTCATTTGTTCAATGCCTAAGAGTTGCAGGTATTCATTCTTTCCATCTTTTTCCACAAATTGACAACCATTATCTAAGGAGTATTATCTCTAGAGCGGCGAAATCACATAGGTTATGTATCGTAGGGAAGTTCAGAACCTATGAACTTTTTGTGAACATTTTAAGTATGTGTTACAGTTGGTTGCTTATATATATATGTGTGTGTGTGTGTGTGTGTGTGTTACAGAAGACTAATTATATATATATATGCAGCAATCTCAAAGTTTATTCTTCTTCTTCTTGTTTCTCTCATAACATCATTAGCCTTCTTGTGTAAAAGGAAAAGGGTTTATGACCAAAGTTTTGAATACCGTTTCAGTAGCCGTTTCAGTTAAGGCATTGGAACAAAATATTTCGATATAGGTACCGTTTCAGGATTAATTATACATTATATCTAAATAATTATATGTATATATAAACTACCAACTAATAGAATAAATACATATATATATATATATGTAAGTGTGTATCATGTATATGTGTATATATATGGAAGAATTGAAGATTGATAAAATGAATATAAGTTTAAAAAATCACAAATTTGAATTGAGAGACAAAAACAAAGAAAAATAAATAAAAGAATAGAGAAATTATTAAAAATAAAGATATTTAAAAAAAGAGAGAATGAGGGGACATATTTAAAGTTACGAAAAATTTAAAATTATAGAAATACATTTTATATTTTAGATCTAATTAAATACCATCTGAATTTAAAATTTACAAAAATACCATTCAAGCACAAGAAAATTACAAAAGCAGTCCGAAACGGAATAGAGTTCGGAATGCCAATTCCAGCTGAAATGGCCGGAATTTAACCAGAATGGCCGAAACGGATAGGAACGGGCCAGAACTTGGAGCGAAACGGAACAATGAGGTTTAGTGTATTGGATATTACACCGGAACGGAATTCAAAACTATGTTTATGACACTGTAATAGGCTTCCGACAAATCAAATAAAAGCAGAGAGAGAGAGTTTCTCAGTTAATACCAGAGGCATAGTTAAGACAAGAAAGAGAAGCAAAGAGCATGGATATTCCTCCCCTGTTAAAATCATGACTAGGCTGTTTCCAAAATTTGAAATGAATTTCTCATTACCGAACACATTTACAAAATGCACCCGCCTGCATTTGAGCTGTATTTGTGGTAGATCTATGCTTCATAACTTAGAGATGATTGCAATGAAATCATTTAAATTATGTAGATCCATTTCTCTTCAAGATCCCGGAATAACTCAATTAATAACCACTGGGGAGGACCTCAAATGGGTGTGCTGTTGTGTTGGATAATATGGAGGCAATTAACGTCATTGTTGTGGTACACAATCTAGAAACTTCATCGTGAAAAACTTGTTTCTCAAAGATATGCTTGAGCACTTAATTAGAGTCCCATATTAACAGATTGTGTGAAAATAGTTGAGTAAATTAACCATTAGTTTTGTTCTTTCCAATTAATTGAGATTTGTTGATCTATAATTGAGCTCTTTCCATGCAGATGGTTCGAATGGGAAGTAGAAAAGAATGAGGAAGTTCATAAATTGGGTTTGAAGCTGTCTGATAAAGTGCTCACCCAGTTGGAAGATGTTGGACAGCAATTAGCATTAGCGTTTAACAAGGAGGGTTCTGTGCTTGCCGCTGGTGGCGAGGTAGATGTTGTCTTTCAACATTTTTCTCACAACTTAACAGACATTACAATTTACATGTCTTGTAACATGAGAAAATGACAGTTCAACATATTAAGTTCTGACTTTCAGTTTGATTCTGCACTTGAGAGATGGTCGCCTATTAATTAAAATAAACTCAGAATTTGTTTGCTGAGTGAGCAGGTTAAAAGGTTTAATTAGAAAAGAAGGGTCTCTCTACACCACAGTCTTTTCTTTTTTTCCATTTATGGGTCTCCCTAGGTAATATCTCCTTTGCATCTCAACTAAGGAATGCTCTATACACAGTATGAAATGGTGGGACTAACATAGTGAGATAAAACTTTGCTATTGATGACTATAAAGGAGGATCTGGCCATTTTATAGAGTTTTACTATAAAAGGAATTATTTTACCAGCCTCATGTAACCAATTAAGGTGAACTTGTTGTGGGCCTAACCATTCTTATGAAAGCTTAGGACCGTTGGATACTGATTTAATTAAACCCTTAAACCCTATGGATTGCAACATTTCACCCCGGTTCCACATCCAAAGTTCATGGAATGTCCACCTATCAGCAAGTGACCCAATCTTTTTTCTTTCAGCTGCTCCACTTATTGATATTCAAGGAATTGAGACTGCACCCATTTGGAATACCCATAGATTTTGATCATGTAGGCCACCTCTCCGTGACTTAAACTCATGACGTGGTGCAAGCTCTTATCTCAATTATTACAAGTCTAACTTATCAAAAAAAAATTATTACAAGTCTAATTATTGTTTCAAAAGTCCCATGCCTATTAGATATTGATGATTTCCTTTTACCCTTAACCCTTAGGATCATGAAAAAAACCAAGCATTTCAGCTGTGAAACTAATTTTTTTTCCCTTTATTTTCAGCTGTTATCGCTCATCTGAATGCAATGGGTAGTCTATTTATCCTCTCTTGTTAAATTACTCAATTTTACTCTACAGCTGTTATCGCTCATCTGAATGCAATGGGTATTCTATTTATCCTCTCTTGTTAAATTAATCAATTTCACTTAAAAGAGAAAAAACCATGGTCAATACGCTCCCTTGTTCCTTTCGAGCCATAGTGTTTCATGTACTCCCTCTCTGGCATGTCTGAATACATAACTATGCTTTGGCAACACTCTGAAACTGGCATGGTAGATTATATCAGAAGGTCGTTAGAATAGTTTTCTGGTTTTAATGCAAATCTTAATGAGTTAGCATCTTATAATTTTTATTGTGTTAAAAAATGTGGATTCAGGTTCTTAACTCTGTTGGTTTCGTATGAATTTTATAAGCTAAGCTTTGTTAGGAAATACATCACAGTCATCTACATAAATCAGAATGCAAGTCATCCAAGTTTGCTTTCTACAACTAAATTCTTTTCTTTGGAATATATTGCCTGCTATGGGGTCTATTCTCCGGTTTATCTTTATATTCATTGGCTGATTTTTGTATATTGTTCAATGGAGTTAAGTTTTGCTTCGTCTCTGGACTGAAAGCTTGATTTCCATTATCTGGATTTTCTTTTCCAAAATTTGTCTCTTGTTTCATGCAGATATAAGATGCCATATGATTATCTGAATTCTGTGCAGTACAGGATGGAAATTTGAGGGTCTTCAAGTGGCCTAGCATGGAAATTACTCTCAATAAGGCTGGTGCTCATACCACTTTGAAGGACTTAGACTTCAGGTCTGATGGCATGCATTTGAAATTTCACTCTTAAGATTACGAGATTTAGAAAATAGAAAAAAGGAAATTTGAATTTATACATATTACCTCTCTTTTAATATATCTTTAGCTCATGTTTCATCCTTTGTCTGAAATGAAGTTAGTTGACGCTCTAGTTTGGTTTTCTTGCAGCCCTGATGGGAAATATCTTGTCTCCTTAGGAAATAGTGGCCCTGCTAGGGTTTGGGATGTGACTTCCTCAACAGTCATAGCTTCACTTCCAAAGGAAAATGTAAGCAATTCATTGAAATTTTCCAATGAAGGAAAAGCTCATGCAGTCATGGCATTATCGATTGATACTACGCTTTCTAAGTTGACAGCCGCTTCCAGTCAAGTATATTTGGTTGATGTTTTTAACATGCAGTCATGGCATTATTGATTGTGGGCTTATTGTGGAACCACCTGGCCATGACGTCAGACACTGTCTATTTGAATTAAGTTGGAAGGAGAAAATTCACACATTTCCTTTGATTTGAGCTGATAAATTTCCTATCATCTGTGCATGCAGGATGAGGTTTTTAGCTCATGTAAATTTTCTAAGAGTACTGATAAGAATCAGGTCCTATATATTGCTGCAGTGACAGGTGCACATTCAGATGAGATGCCATCCTCCCAGTTTATGGTGGAAGTTTTTGTTGTTTACATTACTGTTTAATGAGCTGACCACTGTTATCATTATCCTACATAGGTAAAGGTGGGAGCATCGTGACTTGGAATCCAGCCACGTGGAAGAGGATGGGATCCAAGCCTGTTGCTCGGGACACAATTTCTGCCTTTAATGTTTCACCAGATGGAAAGTTCCTTGCCTGGTAAGATTCACTTGGCTAGTTTGAAGCGCTTTACGACATGAATTGTACTCAATTATTTTCAAGTATTGGTATTTGATAGATGCGATTGTGCACATCACCAATGATCCTCCACCTATGTTGTCTACAATGGAAATCCATATAGCCAATGCTCAACTCTTTACATCGAAAAAGAGTGAACTTGGATGCTTTTGAAGACATCCTGCAAGATGTCAATGGGTTCCCAGGCCACTGGCTCTAAGACAGACAGTTTATCATGACAGCAAGCTGTTGTTTTCAAGATCATCCGTTCTTCACAGTAATTACCTTTTTTTTCATTATTGATATGGCTAAAGCAGGCTTGCTTCGTTGAATCCTTTGCAGGAAGGATCTCCTCCGTGTGAAAAAGAGAACCAAATCTTCCTTTCCTTTCATAACAATGCTTATTGTACAACTATCTAACACTTAACAATTAACATGGAACTTAGTCAGTTTTAACTTATCCTCCTTTGATTGGTTGACATTCAGCGGGACAACTCAAGGAGACATTTTGATTTTAAATTCAACCAGTATGCGGGTTCAGACAATGGTTAGGAAAGCTCACCTTGGCTTTGTAACTGCCCTGGCATTCTCTCATGACTCAAGGTATCAGCAAGCATATCTGTCTGCTTCTTAATAACAATTATGCTGCAGCATTTCCCTTGTAGGAATAAATAATTTGACAATGAACCATGCAACTTTGAATATAGGGCTTTGGCTTCTGTATCCCTGGATTCAAGTGCGAGGGTGACACTTATTGAGGAGAGGAAGAAAACGGGTATGTGCATTCCTTATTTTCTGATGTATTGAGTAAACTATCTCTGTTTTGTTGGGCTAGCAATGGTCAACGCAATCTACAGCCTAGTCAACCAGTCACTTGATAATATCTGACTTCGGCTCAAAGTGCAAATTTAGGCCTCAAGGATTAGGGTTTTCATGGCTTCGTTGCTTTAGTTGAAAGGATAGTTTCTCTAATGGAACTGACATTGAATTTGGGAAGGATAAATTTAAATTTAATCCTGAAAGCTTGATAACGGGCAGGAATTGAAATGTTCAAGAGAAACCTGGAAGGGAGAAGGGAGAATGGTGGGGGACGCATTCAGATATCTAGGAAGGGCGAGAGACCTGTGCTAAACTAAAACCATGTTTAAACATATCAGTAGAGATTCATCTGGAATTTCCCTTGTGTCGAGCCATCGTTTCTGAGTTTTAATGGATACGTAATTCTCATTTTAGGGTACACTCCTCAACTGGCTCCTCAATAAATTTTCCGAAACATATTGGTTCTCAAGCCAAATGTTCTTTCATCTAGTAATTATTTGGAGTTAATGTACTTGTAAAAAATATAGGTTCAACAAGTTGGGTTGAGCCAGTTGACCGTCTTGATGGATGGAAGGAGTCTGAAATTCCTTCCACGTGTCTGATAATCTATTGTTGAGCGGGATTTCACTCCACTTTCTTGATCTTCTTGCAGGTGGAATGAGCTTATGGGTCATTGTGTTCGTCATTCTACTCGCCATTGCTGTATATTTTATGAAGAATGAAGGAATCCTTAGCTAGAAGTTGCTGTTTTATTCTGTTTGAATGAGATTTGTACCAGAACTCCAAAATTGTACCGATTGTCAATAAGCAGTTTTGGCCCTTGTTTGAAATTCATGTTTCTTGAAAGAAACCCCCCCTTGATTAGCAAAATGGTCTTCCATTTTTGTATTTTAAAATGGATGTACCTTTACTTTCTTTTAATGACCTTTTCCCACACATCTTGAGATATAACTAGTTTCCACATCAAACGACCCTAAATATATTTCCCAAATTATGTATCAGGCATTCCGGATCAAATTCCTCCAGTGACTTTGTTGGTAAACCTTCTTTATTTTTTTGGGTTAATAAACTCCTGTACGTGTCATAATTCTTGGATCTTGAAATTGTCACAAAATGCCTGAACAAATGGATAATCTTTTATGGCACTATCGGACTGTGTATATGATGATATAAATGGATCAACTAATAAACACTTAATGCATTAAAAAAAGGGTACTAGTAAATTCATCTCTTCGGATCTCAATTAAACATTGCAACTTGGAAATATATATCAGTACTCTGTTTCTTTGAGCTCATCTAGAACAACGAAAGCAAGTGAAGCAACTAACACCCCCTCCCCCAACCAAGAAAAGGAAGCAAAGAAAAGCTCAATGTTTGCTCTACATTCTTCACCTAGTTCCGTGAAGGGAGTAACTATACAGTAGGCTTTAAAATGTAACACCAAATGTAAAGGGATTTAAATTTGGGAAGATTCTTTGAGAACTCAATGATTCCATAAATTAATTAGCACCTATGGAAGGAGATTAAAAAGGCTCTTTTCAAGACCGTATGGAGAAATGAACTATGATAGAATGTGTAAACTATCTTCAAAGTTAAAAACGCCATTATTGGCGCTTCCTTTGGTAGAGTGAATAACCGACGAGGGCAGACATCAGGAAGGTCCAAAGCACCTGCAAAACGATATTCAGCAGGGAATATAATCGGAAAAGCAATAAAATTATTTAGAGAAGTAGACAATATGAGAAAAGGTGTTGCACTTACCGTATTGATGGTGTGCCACCGTTCAAGCCTTTTAATCCTGGATTGCATGTCTTCGATAATCCCATCTATTGGAGATACCTCCCTACATGGTGAGGATTCTGAAGCAGAACTGCTACCCTGTTGGTTCCACCACAGTATTTCAACCAATAATTAGAGATGTAGCAAATATGGCATCTGCACTTAACGCAAATAGGGATGACGTGTTAGTGTGGGTTGGGGTTGGGTGGAGGCTGTGTACGTTGGGGCCCTGGGCCATTAGGGAAGAAAGAGAAATTCCACTAGTTTTGGAGATTTCTGCAGCATCTGGGGATCATAATCTGCAACAGTACAGAGTCCACAGAAAAAGCTATGCAGATAGTATTTGACATGGGCCTAAAATTTAAACCAGGAATATTATCTGTTGTTTAAATTTCGGAAGCAAATGGCAATCATCCGTATTTACTCATTGCTAAGATACCTGAGATTGAATAAATTCCACAATTTCCTGCAGCCTTGCAGCTTGCTGAGGGTTAATTCCACTGGAACTTCTTTCGATTGCTGGTAATCTCTCCAAAATTATTTGAAGATAACTCTACAAATACAAAAGGCATCAATAAATTCTGACAGATTTATGATGCAATTTAGTTCTGGTGGTGATTTATTTACTGGCATGCAGCTTGCAACCCAAGCACACAAACATTCTATGTTGTTCAAGTGGTAGGGGCAAGACCTTCGTAGTATATGAGCCATCCAGTTCAAGCATAGAACCAGCAGCAGCTACAGCCTCTTTATTAACACCTTTAATTTGTAGGTAAGGACTAGGAGCATCTTGTAGATGATCAACCTCAATCAGGATCTATAAAAGGCAACCAAGATAGACATTATCATTTCAGAGATGATTGAAAAGGAAAAAGGAATGAAGGACGAACTTTTAACATATCAAGAGAGAACTGGGAAAAAACATCTTATAAGAGTAGAAAACATCACGCTTTGCCATTATCAGCTCATCAAGAGCAGGAGGTATGAATTAGATTCAATTCAGGGTATAGAACATGAGTATGTACTTGAGCAATGCCTATTCTTCTTTTAATATTAGTAAATTTTTACTTGTCAAAAAAATAATAATAATAATAATTAGGCCACTCGTAAATTCATGTAAGTATTAACTTTATTTCACATTACATATTGAAGTTACTGCATATTGGAAGAACCTTCTCCGGAAAGGAAGAGATACACTAAATTAGAAATTCCATGCCATTTAGTACGGTCAAACAGTGAATCAGAGTAAGGAAGGTAAGTTGGTCAAGCATCAAGAATTGGTGGATCATATATTAATCGTAGAAGAAATTCTATGCCATTAAGTAGGGTCAAACAATGAATATAGAAGAAAAGTATTATGTTATTGAATGTTGAACACCATAGCACATTTAGGAAGATCAAGGGCTTGTTTGGGAACACAAACCATCTCATCTCATCTCAAAGTTTCTCATAATTTCTTTCTCAAACATCACTCAAACACAAATACTTTTCAATTCCAAATCTTCAACTTTTTCATCTAATCATTACCTAATCATTACAACTTACCCAAACTTCCAAACAAAACACAAAAAAACCATATAACGTTTTCAAACTCCAAATAAAAATTATATTAAAATATTATATTATAACAATATTTTAACTTTATAATATTTTTATTCAACTTTTTTTCTCTCCTTTCCCAAAACCCAATAAAACATCTTAACTCAAGTCATTTCACTACTATCCACAAACTATTTATTTCACTACTATTCGTTGATTTCTCCTCATCTCACCTCATTCCCCAAACATCTCCTGAGTGCCATCATATATTAAGCATCTAGTAAAACTCTTAACATTATTTGGAAGGAACCCATTTGAAAAACAAAATTGATAATAACAATGGTGGCAATAAGAGGTAGAAACTTTCATTGTACATATTCTAAACCCTTTTTATCTTGAGAATTAAGTGATCTCATTAGTGCAACAGAAAATGAAACACATTTCCATTACTGCAAATGGCAACAATAATAGGCTGAGGTCCAGTTGTGACTTAAAAATAGAGAGCAAATCATTGCAAAATTCGTGAACCTTTTAAGTTTAAACCTTCAAATTGAACGCTGAAGTCTCAACTACAATAATTGTAGAACTTATTTTTTGATTAGCTCCTGTATTTCTTTGGTTTTGGTTGGGTGTTTGGTGGCGATGTCGATGGAGTGTAATTTTGGGGTGGAAGCTAAATTTTTTGAGTTTGGAAGGAAGGGGGGAAATTTATTTAGTATTGTGGAAAAGAGCAGGAAATTCACTAAGGTTCTTAACCTTAGTGGAGAGGTGTTGGTCTGGAGTGCGAAGGTGATCGAAGATTGTATGGGTTTCTCAGGTAGTGGTGCATTTTATCAGACTAGAAGGGAGGGAAGTAGAGTCTTCGTAATCCAGCTTTCTTGCAATTCTTTTGGAAGGTTCATTAAGTTGCTAGAAGTGGGAAAAGGTAAGGGGAATGGTATTATTGTTATTCCTGAAGGGAGAAATGGTTTCGGCTGGTCTAGTTTTGTGAAGAAATCGCGTGAGATTGTTGGCTATAGATCCTCTGTTTCTGTTCATCAAAACAGAGGTTCTCTTGGAGAAGCGAAGGTATATCGTCCAGGAGAAGCTCCTTACTTAGCTGCTGTTAAGAATCCTGCAATAGGTGATAAATTTAAAAATACGAATGCTATGGTAGGATTGTCTGGAAGAGATGGTTTGATGGAGAAGAACAGTTGTCGGTGTCTTGCAGACGAGGGGGACGATTGGAATTCCGAGATGAGAAAGAAAGTTGGGGAAGTCGAGGGGTCTCTCTGGCATATTCGGGCGGAATTAATGAGCTGGAAGGACAAAATTGGTAATTTAATTGTTTCGGTTGACGAAGGATTGGGATTATTGTTAAACAAGAATAATGGGCCGGGTGGGCCTTTGATGGGCAAGTTTAGGCGTAAGTCCGTAGGACCGTTAAGAGGCCCAAGTCAAAGCCTTGTGTCGCGCCCGGTAGTCTGTGGGTTTCTTTCCACGGCCGTTGCAGATCAAGGGCCTAGCCCACCTTCACAGAGAAGGTCGCCGGAGGGGTGCGGTCAGTCGGAGACTGTTCAGGCGTCGAGTTCTGCGGCGGTGAATAGTGTTAATGGAGGAGATCCTGAAGGGTGCAACTGTCCGTTTGTTTCTGGGTCTCTTCCGGAAACTTTGGTAGATTCCTCTACGCAGAGGCTTGGTCTAGATTTACATAATAGTGCGACGGCGAGGTGTGAACAGTCGGGGACTTTTTTGGCAATGAGTTCTGAGGCCGTGAGCCATATTGAAGGAGAAGGATCTAAAGATGGTTATCGGCCAATAGTTTCTGGGTGTATTCCTTCGATTTCGGTGGAGGGTAATGTTCAGGGTACTGATCCAGTATCACAGAAAAGGTCGCCGGAGGGGGGAGACTCGATGAGTATTCCGACGATGTGTTTTGAAGCTGCTTCAGGGTTAAAAGTTAATTTATCAAAGTCTGAAATTGTTCCTGTGGGAGCTGTTCAGAACTTATCAGATTTGGCTAATATTTTGGGGTGTAGGATTTCTTCTTTGCCTTTGAAATATCTTGGGCTTCCTTTGGGGGCTTCTTTTAAAGCAGTGGACATTTGGGATGGTGTGATTGAAAAAATTGAAAGAAGGTTAGCGGGTTGGAAGAGGATTTATTTGTCTAAGGGGGGAAGATTAACTCTTATTAAAAGTTCTTTGTCTAACCTGCCCACATATTTCCTTTCTCTTTTTCCTCTTCCCGCAAGGGTTGAAAAGAGAATTGGGAGTTTGTTTCGGAATTTCTTATGGGGTGGTGTTGGTGGGGAAATGAAGTTTCACTTGGTCAGCTGGAAGAAAGTTTGTCAACCTATGGCTGGTGGTGGTTTGGGGATTAAAGATTTGAGGGTGTTTAATAAAGCTTTACTTGGCAAATGGCTTTGGAGATATCATTTGGAGAGTGAAGCCCTATGGAAAAATGTGATAGATGTGAAGTATGGAAGTTTGTGGGGAGGTTGGTGTTCTAAAGCCTCTAGTGGAGCATATGGGGTGAGTTTGTGGAAGTTTATTAGAAAAGGGTGGGATTTTTTCTATAATAATTTTAGATTGAAGGTGGGGAACGGTAAAAGAATTCTCTTTTGGCATGATTTGTGGTGTGGGGATACTGCTCTTAAGCTGGAATTTCCTGCCTTGTACAGAATTGCGAGGGATCAAAATGCTGCTGTTTATGATTCTTATTGCAGTAGCAATAATAAGGTTGATTGGCATGTTATTTTCATAAGGGATGTTAACGATTGGGAAGTGGATGAAGTTCAGGCTTTGTTAGTTAAACTTTACAGTACTAAGTTGATGATTGAAAGGGAGGATAGTATGGTATGGATTTCAGCTGGAAATGCTAAGTTTTCAGTTGCTTCCTATTATAAAGTTCTGTCAAGTCATGGTAGTTGTGAATTCCCCTGGAAAAGTATATGGAAAGTGAAAGTTCCTCTCAAGGTTGCTTTTTTCTGTTGGGTGGCTTCTTTGGGCAAAGTTTTGACTACCGATAATCTTAGAAGGAGAGGATTGTTTATTTCTGATTGGTGTGTCATGTGTAAAAAGGATGGAGAATCTGTAAATCATCTTTTCCTTCACTGTGAAGTGTCTAGACTTTTGTGGGATGAGGTTCTGAGCTGGACTGGTTTGCATTGGGTGATGCCCAAAGATGTGGTGGATTTAATGGCTGGGTGGAAGGGTTTGAAGGGTTGTAAGAAGGCAGCATCGGTTTGGAAGATGATTCCTCCTTGTCTCATGTGGTGCTTATGGATCGAAAGAAATAGGAGATGTTTTGAAGACAAAGAATGCTCTTTGGAAGATCTTAGGGTTTTTTTCTTGAGTACTTTGGGTTTTTGGGCGAAAGTTTATGTAATGGTGGATAATTTTCTGAATCTGTTTTAGTTCTCTGGGTTGTTTTCTTTTTGTGCTGGAAGTTGTAGGCTTCTCCTTTGTATACTTCCTGTGTACTTGGGCTTATGCCTATTTCTTCAATAAAATTATTACTTATCAAAAAAAAATAATGCAGATCATATCGTCTCAAGATCATTGCAATCAGCGAGTCTTTGGTAAGTATAAGCGATAGAAACCTACTTAAACTGTCCTTCTGACCTCTTTCAAAGCTGAAAACACTTCAAATAAAGAGCTAGCGATATCTATGCCGTTATAGGTACTAGTCAATGCATGCACACACCACATGTAAGCAACCACAAATTTCCACACCGGGCAAGGGCAAGTACATGGTGTGTGATATTTGATCACAAAGTTTCCTGTGTCACAAACT
Organism: Carya cathayensis; assembly: GCA_011037825.1. Classification (NCBI taxonomy): domain Eukaryota; kingdom Viridiplantae; phylum Streptophyta; class Magnoliopsida; order Fagales; family Juglandaceae; genus Carya; species Carya cathayensis. The sequence goes on along the minus strand of QGSO01000249.1, from coordinate 949,122 downwards.
AGTAGCCATCCAGAACATAAACGGTATGAAATTGTTTTTTCTATCACTTTTTTATAGGTAATTAAGCTACATGACAAAATTTTCAGAACCACAAGAAATTAAGATGAAACACATTGAAAAAGAAATTTTGGATTGAATGAAATCCCACCAGTAAAATCAGGAATGGAAAAAAACTCGAAAGAAATTCAACCTAATTGCTTCACAAGTGAACTTCACCCCAGAAACATGCATTTCACAAAAAAGTAACTTCATTGAACTGACCTTTCCATCTTGATAAATGAATGCAGATGCTTCTATATAAGCTACAGCTTGATACCTGACATTGAAACAGTACCAGCCATTAAAAAAAAACAGAGAGAGAGAGAGCGACAGACAAGTACGCGAATCTATATCCTATAAGGCATGGAAAAGAAGAGAGCATCTAAATGGTAATAACTAGTCAGAAAAATCATGGAATGAAATTACTTCTTTAACAAAAGATCACAGGCATGTTTTCACGATGTGTGCTAAAAAAAAGGCCGCCTTTTAACTCACCATAAAAGAACTGATTTCCATATCCATACAGAAGGTGGATCATGAAAACAAAACAAACCTGAGAGTTGATTTTAACTCTGTCTCATGCCAGGTGCGGGGGGAATCTTGTCAAACTTGTCCTAATGTAGCATGCACAGACATCCTTGAAATCCCCTTGACTAGTTTTCCACCCTTTCTACTCGTGAACTATCACAACGCTTTAAATTATGTTCAAGCTGAATGCTCGGTACAAGAGAGTTCTACCAGGTGGGGCTTTTGTCAAATACGAAGCAAGCAAAGAAGTTCAAAAACACCTACTGTAACGACCCAAGAAAAACCCAAGCCACATCTATGTTTATACTCCAAAAACACTAGTCAAAGATTACAATTAGAGCTCACTAGAATCGGCATAAAGCCCAATTCTGCATGGTAACAAATCAATGTGAGACTTGACACTCATTGCACCTTAATTATACTTATTCACCTCTATCATACTTATTCCATTCACTGCAGGACTTAGTAAGTATCACAACCTCCCCTGTTCAAATCCCTAAGTCAACGCCCATGATGCATTGAATGCACCAGTGCCTTATAGTGTCACTAAGTCAAAAAATAAATTGCACAGGTTGTGTTTTCTAAACTGGGAGAACCTAGGAATTGAAAAGCTTACAGAGTTTAATTCTTTCCGTAGTGAGGTTTAAGATCTGGGCTTCATATTAATGGAATGCCAGGGAAAGCTCAGCATAACCTGCAACTGGGTGTTAGTGTTAGTCAAACTCTGAAGGGCCACATTCATGTTACTCTCTGCCACACAAGTTGAGTATATATAGGTGTCTAGTAGGCTTTACAAGGCATACAAGTAAGCATCTGGTACAACATACAATGGAGTGGATACTCCTAATCCTTGTCTCCTTAACAATGTTCTTATGAGCTCTTTGTCAACAACTCTCAACAAAAGTTGGGAGACCATGATGGCAGCGGCAACTTTTAACCTCATAAATCTAAGATATTGAGAATATAATATTTTCCACCATTCATCTAGCATTGTCTAGGACAATCTTATGAAACAACTTCCCCATCTAGGTACATAATCATTTCAGAGGATCATCCTCCACAACAAAGTGTACTGATGGCTACCAAACTATACTTTCCAACATGTTCCGAGATTCAGCATCCAAGCAGGCATAATTCGATCCATCCCAAATACGCCAAACCAAAATCCCATAAGGTGCTAGCAACTTCGCAACCCAAGAGAAGGTGATCCAATTTCCCCCCTTTTTCTTGCACATGAAAAACCAATTAATCATTATGATGCCCCGCTTCCTCATGATATCCAGGGTAATAATCTTTAATAATGTACTTATCAAAAATAATAATAATAATCTTCTTTTTTTTTTATCGGTAAACAAGATTTTATTAATCGTAAGCATAGGCATAAGCCCAAGTATACGGGACATACAAGAGTACCGCCTGAGCGTGCTAGTTCAGTGATTCAAGAAATTCATGAAACCTCATTCCATTGAAATCAATTACAACCGACCAATTAAGTAAAGTATTGAAAAACAATTTCCTAATAATAATCTTTCATAAAGCTGCAGTCCAAGTGAAGAAGTTCATTCTAGGGGGGCTTTACACTTCAAATAAAATTTCACGGGAAATGGTCTCTAACATGGGCACACAACACATTGAAAAATGACTTTACTTCAAATATTTCTTTCCTAGGTGGCCCCAAATGATTTTGTCTTCACCATATTGTAACGACCCAGGGAAAACACTAGCGACATCCATGCTATAGCCTTATAAAGGCTAATCAATTCAAGATTTCCCTAGAATCACTTATAAACCCTAGTTTCACCTAATAAGTAACCAATGTGGGACTTGACACCTATGACAACATTTATAATTAACCTACTCAACATGGGTTATTCATATTCCCAATGATACAAGCTCCCCCTCTTAAATTACTGACGCCTTCATCAAGGCCATATCCCACACTGCTTCAGTATTACATGACTAGTATTACTAGGTGACTCCAATACTATATATGTAACGACCTAGAAAGCACTAGCCACATTTAGTCAAGATTGGGTTAAACTTAAATGAAAGTAGATCTTTCACATTCTATAAGAGAGCATATTCTTTCAAGATGTGAACATATATTGTCACATGAAAAATGCTTGGTCTACACAAAGAAATCCTATATATATAAATTTACAAACTTATGTGATACGTCAAATTGTAAAACTCCTTTTATTGTAAAGCAAATCTGACGTCTCACATTGAGACACGTCAATTTGTAAGTTTTTTTTTATAAGAATTCTTTTGTTACATAAGGATTCCACTATTTTTCAAAAAAGGGTACACCACACAGGATTATTTCCAAAAAAACTAGTCCCGCCATAAGGGTGGTCCAGCCACCCTATAGGTGACGGCCATAGAAGCACCCCTTGGGGTGGGCAAACACCCTGTATTTTTTTTCAATTCAGATATTTTAGCTTGTATATTTTTGTAGAATTAATTCATTGTGGGTAAGCCCATCTTATTCATCAGAGTAAAGCAGATGTATTAGCTTTTGATGGCGGGGTGTAAAGGACCAGGTTTACACTAAGTCCTAAATGAAGACAAATTCATTCCATAATTACCTCATCACTCTATACAGGTAATCTGCACTCTCGTTGCACTTGATTGAAAAGATATTTTGCATCTCTCCTAGCTTAACAAGTGTGCTGGGCCTCTAATCCCAACCTCATACACCTAGGATATAGAGGGTGCAGCATGTACGAAGGCCCCTGTAATTAGAGATCATGTTGCTGGTTTTTTTGAACATTTGCTTTCAAAACAAATGGGGTGGCGGCCCAAGCTTGATGGTCTAGCTTTTGATTCTATAGACCCACAAGATTCCTCGAGGTTGGAGAGGCCCTCCGAGGAGATGGAGATTCATGATGTGGTGAGAAAAATGGCCAAAGACAAAGTATTGGGGCCGATGGATTTTCTATGGGTTTCTTCCAAACTTGTTGGGAAGTACTGAAAGGGGGCTTAATGAAGGTGTTTCAGGAGCTGTTCATGGCGGGCAAGTTTGAAAAAAGCCTCAACGCCACATTTATAACTTTAATTCCTAAGAAGATTGGAGCATCGGATGTCAAAGATTTTTGGCCTATTAGTCTTATAAGTGGATTGTATAAGATCATCTCTAAGGTGCTTGCAAACCAACTCTTGGAGAAGATTATAACAAAACCCCAAAACGCATTTGTACAAGGAAGGCAAATCCTTGATTCAGTCCTCATTGCCAATGAGTGTTTAGATAGTAGGAAAAATTCTAGTAAATCAAGGATCCCATGTAAGTTAGATATGGAGAAGACACATGATCATGTTAATTGGGATTTCCTACTCTACTTGCTTGGGAGGTGTGGTTTTGAGGAGAGATGGTGTTCATGGATTAGATGGTGCATTTCAACAGCAAGATTCTCTGTGTTGGTAAATGGTAGTCCAATTGGCTTTTTCAACAATTCGCAAGGTCCGAGACAAGGGGATCCACTGTCTCCACTCCTCTTTGTTATTGTTATGGAGCCACTGAGCAGAATGACTTCGGCATTGGTTTGCAGATGATACGCTTATATTCTATGAGACAGAACAAAACCAATTGCAGGCACTGAGGGCAATCCCACTTTGTTTTGAAGTGGCATCAGGTTTGAAAGTGAACCTCCAAAATCTGAATTGGTGCCAGTTGATAATGTTCGTAATATCAGACAACTCGCTAACACTCTAGGATGCAAACTGGCTGCCTTACCTATAAATTACTTGGGTCTACCGTTGGGGGCTGCCTCAAGGACGGTAACAATATGGGATACAGTGATAGAGAAGATCGAGCGTAGACTGGCTGGTTGGAAGAGATTGTATATGTCGAAAGGAGGCAGGATCACCTTAATCAAAAGTACTCTCTCTAATCTACCAACAAACTTCTTATCTCTATTCCCAATTCCAGAATGAGTGGCGAGCCAGATTGAAAAACCGTTCAAGGACTTCCTTGGAGTGGCATGGGAGATGACTTTAAATTCCAGCCAGTCAAATGGACTAAGGTATGTTCCCCACTTCCCATCGGAGGGTTGGGTATTAGAAATCTCAAGACTTTCAATAGGGCATTACTTGGGAAATGGTTGTGGCGTTATAACATAGAATCGGATGCTCTATGGAAGTTGGTGATTGATCATAAATATGGAAGTGGGTGGGGGGGTTGGAGCAGTAGAGAGGTAAATAGGCCTCACGAAGTGGGGATGTGGAAGCATATTAGTCGGGGATTGGAGGTGTTTCTTTCGTCACACTAGACTGGTGTTGGGAGATGGTTCTAAAATAAAATTCCGGATCTGGTGTGGTAATAATACACTCAAAGATTTATTTCCTTCATTATTTAGAATGGCATGTGAGAAAGAAGTTTCAGTGGTTGATCTTATGGTGATAGCTGGGGATCAAATACAGTGGAACATAATCTTTAGCAGGGCGGCTCAAGACCGAGACGTTGGTAGTTTTGATGAATTCTTTTGACTTTTGTATTCTGTGAGACCAAGCATCCAAGGAAATGATAAGTTATGGTGGGTACCAGGGTACCAACAGGTAAAAGCACATTCTCGGTTTGATCATTCTACAAGTCTCTCACACAGGTGTAGAACACACAGTTTCCATGGAAGGGGATCTGGCATAACAAGGTGCCTCCCAAAGCAACTTTCTTTGCATGGACAGCTTCATTGGGAACAATCTTGATGACAGATAATTTGCGAAGACGCGAGGTGACCATAGTAGACTGGTGCTGCATGTGCAAGAAGAGCGGTGAAACTATAGATAATCTTCTATTGCATTGTGATGTTGCTAGAGTGTTATGGGTTGAGCTATTCAGCAGACTAGAGGTAGCGCGGGTTATGCCCGCCACAGTGGAGGTGCTTTTGGCCGGTTGGACAAATCTAGGTGGCATTCCACAACTCAAAGCCGTGTGGAAGATGATCCCTATTTGCATTCTATGGTGCTTATGGCAGGAGCAAAATAACAAGACGTTCGAAGACAATGAGCAATCTTTTGAGGATCTTAGATCTTTTTTGGTTAGAACATTATTTATATGGGCCCATAGCTATAGACTTTAATGGTCTAGACCTGCATGATTTTCTTGTTTCCTTTTCTCCTTAAATAGGTTTCTCTCTTGTATACAATCTTGTGTACAAGGGCTATGCCTATTATATTAATACAATTGTTTCCTTATCAAAAAAAAAAAAAGGATACTATAAGAAACATCATGCGCATATTCATCCCAATTAATTGCTGCCTTACTTTTGACACACCAAGAAACTAATAACATCATCAACGACCACACAGATTTCAAAAAATGCATGAAATCTCTGTAGTGAATTGAGAATAGTCCAAATACTCAACAATTAGGGGAAATTGCATAAACTTACGTATGTGGCTTACCCAAGGTTAATAAGACCAGAAACTGTACTGATGCTGATATCAAAATCCACTTTGGGTTGAATGATGAAGTTCCCTTCTCTTATTGGCTAACAAATTCAATTCATAAGCAACAAAATGAGCATCTAGAGTTTCAGGCAAAGTTATTAAAAAGGATAAAGCCATTTCACCACAAACCTCCCGAATCAGCAATGCAAATCTGCCCTCACATATTCTGACACGTATGCAGTCACTCTCTGTCAACTGCCCATTAGTGGGAATTCCAGGAAGCCTCAAATATATGTCAATAAAATTCTGGACAGAACTGCAAAACTTCTCTGGATCGAGAATTTTCAAAATATCTTGATAAGGCACCTGTTTTTGTTTGGGAATATAGAAGTCTGTCAGGGAATATATATTGCAAGAGGTCAAGCTACCCTGAACAACACTACACAAAACATATGCTTACTTGCTTATTACTCTTCAACACAAACAACGAGCTCTCGGGGGAAAGGACAGGATCAAAGTCATTTCGAATTTTGACCTGCAACATGATGTAGCACCAAAAATGTTAGCTCTTACAAGTAACAACTTAGTATAAAATGAAGACTAACTTGATGCAGTAACATCTAGCTCGAAAAATATTTTCCCAAAAGAAATAAAAAAAGAAGTTTTTGAGAGAAGATGCAACCATTCAGAACGACAATTTCTCAAGGTAAGATACTGCCTCCACAGCAGGTATTGTCCTTATGAATATCTTATAAGATACGATATAAGTAGTGTATTTATTGTAAAGAAGCTTTAAATGCTAAATAAGCAGACTCAAATAAATGCTAAAGCTCTAGAACAATCTAAAACCCTGGCAATCATTGAAATACTTGCTATACTTACAAATGATACAAGAAGGAAACACACACACACACGTTCCATATGGTTCCAAGTCTACTAACATGTGCATGAACAAGATGTGGTTCAATGTACTGCTGGAACATTGGAAACACTGTCATCATGATCTCATTTTGGGACATAAAACACCCAACTCTACTTTTATCCCTTTGAACTCGAGAAATCAAATGTGAATGAACACCGCCAACCTGTTTTTCCAGATATAGGAGTTAGCTGATTTTCTCATCAAATGACTTTAGAACATAAAGAAATAGATTAAGATGAAATGAAAAATTAAAGCTCCAAAGATTGAATAGGAAGTCATCCTTACAACAGCAATCCACAAGTCGAGTGATTTTCGAATATCAGGATGCAAAGCATAAACCCCTTCAAAAATGATCTGTTCAAATACAACAATAAGCTTAAGCTTAAAACAAACAACCATGCATTTGGAAAATAATCTAAAAATAAAGCTTAGAATAATATATCTAGTGACTTATGATAAGTGATCAAAACTTGGAATTGTAACCGACTAAAATTAATGGTATTGTGCAGAACCATAAAAAATTACCATAGAAAGTATTAATACTTATCATGTAGTAAAAAGAAAGAGAGATTTTTTTTTTTTTTTGTAAGTAGTAAAAAGAAAGAGAGATAAAGAGTATAAATGATAAAAGAAAACTAGGAGTCTCACAGAAAAGTGAAGAGTTAAAACTCCTATGTCTAAACTTCATGTGAGAGAGAAATATACTTTTTAGCATTGCTTTCAACATTTCTATCACATAAAATAGATTTATACATAATATAAAAAATCATCTTTATGGTCAAAATTATCATCTTCTCTCTTCTTCATTACGTAATTAATTATTTTTAAACATAATACAAAAATGAGGCCTTTTGTTACATCGCAGGCCTTAGGCAACTGCCTACCAACAGTGACAACTGAAAAGTACAAAGCCAACCACCTTTCTTAGGGACATGGCATGCCTTCCTCATGTCTTCAGAAAGATTCTTCCTATATGCTTTATGCATAAGCATAGAATTTGGTAGCAACTAGAAACCAAACTTCACAAATCCTTAGGAGGTATCTGATACGGGGCCATTAGTGAACAATATTTTGCAGATAAAAATTTCAAACGACCTTTCGGAGGGCCATTTGGTACTTTGAATCTAGAAGGTGCACCGATGTCCCCAAAATCTACCAGTTACTTCTACACATTCTATCGATTTCCCCTGGCCTCCTTTCCTTTCTATCTTTCTTCTGTTCCCTCCTTCCTCAGTTATCTATGTTTCTCTTTATGATCAAGAACCAGCAAAGACCTAGGAGCTCCTCCAACCTCAGTTCTCCCCTCCTCTTGTCTTAATGTTTTTTTTAATAGGTAAACAAAACTATATTAATCAAAGAATAGGCCTAGCCCAGTATATACAAGAAAGGCCCCTTTAAGCGGGCGCAAGAGAGACAAGAAAATCATGGAGGACCATTCCATTGAAACCAACAGCAATGGCCCAATTACATAGCGTACTAAAAAATAAAGCCAACAACTCCTCTAGTATTCACTCCATGTCTTCAAAAGTCCTCGCGTTCCTCTCCTACCATAAACACCAAATGATGCATGGTGGTATCATCCTCCAAACCACTGATATCTGGGGCTGACCTCCTATGTTGGGCCTGCAAGCCAAGACTGCCACCACCGTCCCCGGCATAGCCCAACCCAACTCTACTCTACTTAGCACCTCGTCCCACAAAGCCCGTGCAATCTCGCAATGCAACAAAAGATGATCTACCGACTCACCCCCTCCCTTACACATACAACACCAATCTACCATGATAACCCTCATTTTCCTCAAATTATCAGTTGTGAGGATCTTACCCAAAGTAGTTGTCCACACAAAGAAGGCTGCCTTGAGGGGCACCTTATGTTTCCATATCCTTTTCCAAGGGAACCGACAATTAGGATCTTGAGAGAGAGCAATATAGAAGGAGCGAACCGAGAACATACATTTCCGGTGCAGGACCCACCACAACCCGTCTTCTTGTAGATTGCTTGGCTTCACAGAGTACAAGAGACTATAAAAATCTACAAAACTGTTCATCTCCCAATCTTGCGCCACCCTGCTAAAATTGATATTCCAATGAAATTGTCCCCCCCCCAATTTACCCATAACATCCGCCACTGAAGCCTCTTTAACGCTGGCAATTTGATAAAGAGAGGGAAATAACTCTTGATTTCCAACCGAAAAGCCGCTCGCCATGCCGTTGCGAGTCAAAGCCGAAATCATCCTGCCTAGACCCACCATCACAACAACAAACAATAATGGCGACAATGGATCGCCTTGTCTTAGGCCTCGTGTACTATGAAAGAAGCCAAATGGGCTACCATTTAATAACACGGAGAATTTAGCCGTTGATACACACCATCGGATCCATGATCTCCACTTCACCCCAAAACCACATCTCCCAAGAAGATAAAGAGTAAGAAATCCCAATTTACATGATCATAAGCCTTCTCCATATCCAGCTTGCAAATGATTCCATTAACACCTTCCTTCATTCTACTATCCACACACTCGTTCGCAATAAGAACTGCATCAAGGATTTGCCTACCTTTAACAAAAGCATTTTGAGGCTTAGTGATAATCTTCCCTACCACCTCACAAAGCTGGTTCGCTAGCACTTTAGAAATGATCTTGTAAACACCACTTACTAAACTAATGGGACGATATGCATTTACCTCATTAGGCCCCACTTTCGTCGGGATCAATGCTATGAAAGCTTAAATGTATTTAAACTTTTTTCAAATTTTCCAGCCGCGCAAAGTTCTTGGAACACCTTCATAATGTCTTCCTTAACCACATCCCAGCATTCTTGAAAGAAACTCATAGAGAACCCATCCGGCCCCGGAGCCTTATCCTTAGCCAATTTTCACACAACCTCCGCCACTTCCTCTTCCTCAAAAGCCCATTCCAGTCGAGCTACATCGCTCTCTCCGATGGAATCAAAGACCAAACCATCAGGAGATGGCCGCCAACTCATCGGTTCGATAAGGAGTTGCTCATAAAAGCCAACTATATGGTCCTTGATAACCTGTTCTTCCCTACACTCAGTACCATCAGTTTTCAGCATCTCAATATTATTGTTTCTCCTATGAGAATTTGCAACTCGATGGAAGAACTTGGTACAACGATCTCCTTCCCTAAGCCACAAAGCTCTTGATTTTTGCCACCACGAAATCTTTTCCATCAGGATAATTCTCTCCAGCTCCTCACCCAACAATGTCCTCCGTTCTACTTCGACTTGGGTAAGGGATCTAACCTCTTGAATCTGCTCAATTTCCTGAATCTCCCTCATCTTTCCTTCTTTGTTTTCCCTTAGATCACGAAAGATTGTGTATTCCAAAGTTTCAAATCTCTTTTTAGCGCTTTCAATTTGCCAACAAGAATAAAGCTAGGAGTACCCTGAAATTGATCCGACGCCCACCACTGTCTTACTCGTTCCACAAAGCCTTCCGACTTTAACCACATGTTCTCAAATTTAAAATATCTCTGACCACTTCGCAAACCACCACAATCAAGCAAGATAGGCCAGTGATCTGAACTAATACGAGGCAAACGCCTTTGCCAAACGTCAAGGAAATGGCTCTCCCACTCCGGGGAAATGAGGAAACAATCCAAACTTTCTTCTTTGGAAGAGAAACTTGCACCCTTCCTTTAGTTTCTTCTATCTTATCATCTCCATAGCTAAGAGAGGGAGCCTTAGGCTCCTCATGAACTGATTCCAGTTATAAAATATTAAATATATGTGTATAGATGCCAACTCAAGGAATGAACTGCTAACTATCAGCCTCTCTCTTACAATATTACATGTTAAATGAAACATATATCCAGAGAAGTAATTTTTTTTTGTATAAGTAATAAATCCAGAGAAGTAATTGATATGAGGAATCCAAAACAGGTTTGATTAGATACCACTCCACAATCTTCAGAAACTTCAAGTTCTTTGAAGCCACTCCGAGCACCAGTCTCCAAGTCAAATGTGGGTACTTTTGTTCTTCGACCATTTCTTATATCACCAATATTCTGCGCCAGTGAATCATAAGAATAAGGATGCTAATACAAGGAATAAAGAAGCGAATAGGCATAAATGGTTGATATTTCAACTTGCAGAAGTCAAGGATTTATCAAATAAATCTTCAATGATTCAGAAAACTAGATGCAACGTTAGGACCACAACATCATAGACTGATACGGACCAAATAGGGAAAAAGAAAAAAAAATAAAGAAGTTATATAGCTTCTTGAAAGCTGTTGTTGTAACTTTCAGAAAGCTGCTATAAGATGTTGTGTCAGGAAGCTACTAGAAAGCTGCTTCTACAGTCAAGTGTTTGGTATTGGAAAAGGCAAACTTTTAATAATACAGCCTTTATTAAAGAGCCAAAAGGTACTATCCAAGTACACAAGAAGTATACATCAGATACACCTAAATATAGAAAGTAAAGATCAAAAGGTTTAATTTTGCGATAGGAGAAAATGGAAGATCTGAGGTTTATATGTGGTCATCATCCTGATCTTTTGTGTGGGCTAAAGGCAATTCAGGATTTCAAGAAATTCATTATTATGAGAAGCTATGGCAACTTTGAGAAGCACGCCTTAAACCACTTATCCAAAGCTACAACAAAACCCCAGGCCAGTTCATAAAAGTGGCAAAAAGCCAGTGACCAAAAAAGGTGTGATAGCTTCCCTTTTCAAAGCATAAGCACCAACTGTGAATCCACAAGAAGCCCCACCAATGTGCCCATGGTCTTCCACCTAAGGATAGTCTCCTAAGCAAGAGCCCCCAATAAATTCAACCTCATTGTAGTGGATTGGTGTTGTATGTGTATGAAAAGTGGGGAGTCCATCAATCATCTTCTTATGCATTGTGAAGTAGCAAGAGATTCATGGAGTTTGCTCTACAAGTTGTTTGGTGTTGATTGGGTTATGCCTAGAACAGTGAGAGAGTTGTTGGTGAGTTGGAGAGCACGGGGCCTCGTAATATTTTGGAAGTTTGAAGGTTAGCTACTTTATGTGTCAAGTGGCGTATTTGGAGAGAAACTTCGGTGGCAGAGCAGAAAAAGCATATTAAACTCCCTTTACACATGGATAGCAGCACTTAATAGTGTGCCTTTATCTAGCTTTCTCTGACTTTTTGAACTGCGGTTCTTCACATTTCAATTTGGACTATATAATAGAATGTTAGCACAACAGAATGAGTGAACAAAGCACAATCAATTTCAGGGGCTAGAAATAAGAAAGGCTCTTGCCCTACAATATATTGATGATAATAAGGCCAGCCACAAATAGATAGAAAGTCACACAAGTGTCACAAACTTGACCATAAAACCTGCTATCATCTAATATTTTTTAACATATTTATTTAGCCAGATCTCAGTTGGGCAAAATTGCTTCCAATCTAATTGTTTTAAGTTAAAACAGCTTGATGAATGAAATTGACGCCTTACCTTTGAAAGTAAAGATAAGTCAAGAGAGCTGAAGTCATCATACTTAAAATCCTTCACTTGCTCAGATTTATAATAGCTTTCAAGGGAAACTACTTCACAGCCAACAATGTTAGCCATTTTATGAGCCAAACTAGTCTTCCCAGACCCACTTGGACCTCCTGCAACATTGACAATGGCAAAGACACGGTAAAAAAACATCTCAGAGATTAAACAAGTTGAGCCACCTGGAAAAGTAACTTAATCAAGAGGGGAAGGGGGGAAAGAAAGAGATTGAGCCAACTCATTACCAATTCCAACTATAACTGGAAGACCTTTATTCTCCAACAAAGCCTGACAGATTTTTAAAAAACAAGTGTGAAGTTTGGATACTCGTTTTCTTATAGTAATAAGTGTAAAGTTTGGATATAACTAAATGTAGTTATAAGCTTCTTAAACAAGAAGCAAGAAGTCACCAAAAAAATTTCCCATCTGCTTATCACACCCCATACCTGGATTGCTTGAACAGAAAGAAGCAATCCTCTATCCAAGTCATATGAATCTGGCATTGGAGCGAGCTTTATGGTATCCCTGAAAGAGGCAGGATCTGTGGTTGCTTCATGAGAGAAGTCTATAACATAACATTTCTTTTTTTATTTAAGAGTAGTCTATAACATAACATTTCATGACAGCAGATCCATGAAAGATCACTGGATAGAAACAGTAAAAAGTTCGCGAATGTATTCCCTATGTGAAGGAAACATACCAACAACTGAGCGATCAGAATGGGAAGGATCTGACGAGATGAAATGCCATGCTGCTACTACAGGTTCCATTTTAGATTTAGTTGGTGATCGAGTCCATGGTTGAGATAGATCCTCAATGCGAGAAGCAAGGTTTGAAGAAGTAACACGAATTGGCCTGGGAGTTACAATCACCCTTTCTTGATTACTAGTTGGAGATGTATTAAACAAAGGTGGTGGTGAATTAAGGCGAGGTACACCTGCACATGAAGTAAAATTTTGGGAAGAGTAACAAAAATCTGACCGAACAGAAAAGATAGATAAAATACAGACAACAGCTTTTATTTCACTTAATTAAATAAGTGAACATATCAAAAGATGCCCCAAAAGGAACTCAGCCACCAAGTACAGAAGATGTGATCATCTCTAAGGTCAAAGCAGATATTACAAATAATCTGAAAAGCCAAAAAAAAAGGCTTGCGCCAGCTTCTTTAACAAGTAAATATCTTGGCACCAATAAAAGAAGAACTAGGAGTCAATTCAGTTTCCGTGGATTTTAAGGGATGTGAGAGCGCTACATCTTGTCCAGACCAATAAAAAGGAGTGAAGCAAAAAGGGAGGAAATCCAACATGGACCAAAAGGAGTAGAAAGGGGGGAATAGAAGATATGAAACATCAAGACAAAAATAGGAAAAAAAAATAAAGCCCAGCTCCCAACCTTTTCTATCAAGAATCAATTCCAAATATGATTTGGTGATCCAAGGTCCATTGATGGCCATTCTCAACGCTTCCTCTCCCACAGTCTATTAAAGAAACCACAACAAACTATAAATTGCAGTTGGACATGATAAAGAAGAACACATCTTAGAACTCCATAAATGGCATGCAACATGCACAAATCACTGTCAAACAGAGGAATATTATTGGAAAATTAACAAGACACCATGCCGTTCACCAAGAATGGCAAACAAGGATTTTATTGTCCGAGGACATAGAGGTAAAGATATTATAACTTGTAGTCAACTTTTCAAAGAGAAAAATGAAGAAAAAACTTGGTAAATTGGAGTATATCACGTAGGTACACAAACTTAAACTGAATCATGATGCACATCACCAATAGGACAAGATTAAGAACACAGATCAATCGACCCTTGTATTCACCAACATCATTTTAACCACATAAAATACATAATACCAAAAAAACCCACTGTTAAAGCTCAGATGTTAACTTGAGTCCACATATTACAAGAATTAAATCAAGAAACTAAAAATGAAATTTCTTGACCTTGTTTTGCATGTGAAGGAACTCAAGTTCCTTCTCTTGGCAGATAAAAGGCAGGGGGGACAAGGTTTTCTAGGTCCTTGTGAACATACGATTGCTGTATGCACCACAGGAGTGACTGAAATTTAAGTGCATTCACTAGTGTATGATTGTATGAGCTCAAATATGAAATTCAAGGTTCTGAAGTCTGAAGGTCATTTTCACTTCCTGGATAAAAACTCAAGCAGTCACTTGTCTTTTCATTTCGCATCATCCTCCTATTAACCAAGCTCTTTTGCTCCCTATTTTCTGGTAGATACAAAATATCAAAAACAAAGAAGTAAAAAATAAATGATCGGTCCTCCAAAGAAAATAAACAAAAAATGATGGTAAGATAGTGGATGGCCTTGCTGCCTATGATGGCACCTTCTCCTATCACTATAAAATGTTAACCAGGCAAAAATTAAGTCTGTCCATGTATAATTGCTAGCTCCATCCATTACCAGATCACTAACATAGCTCTCGGTCATTCTATTTGGAGAAGCCAAGCTATTCAAACAGGATGCAGATACCCACATCTTTTTTTTTATCCTTTCTAGAACAGCATTGCCGTAATAAAATAAATTAAAAACCCTACGTGTCTTACAATACTTCTCTCTTCTCCACATAACAGACTCCAAGAATTCAACAAATCTTACTATTTTTGAGCAAGTAAAAACAAGGTGATAGAATAAATTTTGAGTGGGAAGAAAACTACCTAAACTATTTATGCATCAATATAGATACAAAATAAAGCATATGCATGAAATGATGATTGTATGCCTAACATGAAATATTTGGGAACCCTTGACTTGTGAGAGGAGGGATGGGTGAAGGGATTTTGAAACAAATGATAAAATAAATCTATAAAGAAGTTACATACTTTCCTATCCGTGCCCCTCAGCACCATGAATGTCTCACCAAGAGTATCAATGGTTTCAAGTGACAGGGAAAGATTGCCATTATTGACTGATGTAGATGCTCTTTTATAACTGACTACCACAGTGTACCCCAAAGCCAGCAACCCACCTAAAGTCATCCGACCAACCTGTTCCAGCATTGAAGATGAGAGAAGTCATGAAAACCATCTAAAATCATTAATCATCAGGATATAGTACATCGTCCATATAGACTCATAATAATACTTAATGTTACAGATGAAGTAGTAAGTAAAAGCTAAGCCTTGAACAGGTTTCCTTGGTTATAGTAACAGCTAACCTATTTTTGTATGCCATTGTCATTGATCACAGTGGTGCAAATTCCTTACCTCAAATTCAGCTTTAGGCCTGATGATGTATATTTTGTCAACAATCCTTTGGTCACCAAGTGATAGATAATATCTAATACCAGATTGCCGCACCTTAATCCAATCATTTATCCGTGCTTCCTCACTTGCCGAAGGAGGTCTAAGGTACATCTCAATAAAACTGAAACCAGAGTAAAGTTTCTAGCACACTCAGTACCAAACATGGCTCTAGAAACAAAAAGAACAGAACTGATTCTTAGATTAATAAAATGATAGGAAATGGTCAGAGCTAGAAACAAGAATCTGCTGAAATCATTAAGCATCAGGATATACTCACTTGTCTGTTTGTGGGTCATTTCCTTGAAATGCATATGCAGCATGTCCATCTGGAGACTATCATAAAACATAAAATATGGTGAAAGCATGTGGCTGATAAATATTACCTTATAATGAATTAATAATTTCATAGAGAGGAAATGGTTTATCAATAGAAGGCATGTGTTGTTTATCATTTATGCAACTAATATTATCATAAAATGGTTGGGAAGCATAAACAGACATGGACCTGGCAAAACTATAAATCAGGCACTACAAGCAAGAAATATTTCATGCACCTGGCCTTAGACCACATATATTTCCATACAAGACACAATAAAAAGAGTTTTATTGTGCTCCTTCAATGTCTTTGATTGCATTTTTTATACAATAGTGAAACCAATTAATAAGTTTCATATGAAAAGTTTAAAGCAACTACCAAGTACCCCAATCATTAAAATAAAATAAAAAAAGGACATAGTTGAGGACAAGTCCAATTGTACATATAGGCCAAAAATACATTAACAATGCCAATGAAATATATACGGACCTCATTTCTGCATTTCAACTTGTAGATTGCCTCTCTAAATGATGAGACATAGCTGTTGTTAATTCTAATCTACAAAACAGATGTAACAAAAATAGAATTAGAAGTGAAAAATCAGAGTTGATAAAAATATGAACACCAACCTGTGCATGATGAAGGTCTGGTTCAATGTGCTTTCTAAACAATGGGAAAATACTGTCAATGAGGTAATCAAGCGAACAAGAATCCCCAATATCATATCGAACTTTAGAAAGAAGGCTGAAATGAACACCACCTACCTGATACACCAAAAATATATTCAAAACATCCGATCACCGTTTTCGGTAACAATTAATAACCCTGCAAATCCTCTCCAGTACAAACCATAAGTCCTCAAAAACAAATAATATTACCACTGCAACCCGAATATCGAGCCAAGAGCGCAGTTTTGCATGTAGAGCATAGGTCCCATCAACTATCACCTAGATAAAAATGTAAGAAATTAATCAGCAGAATAGGAAATTGAGTAAATCGTAGAAACTGCAACTACACATGCTTACCACCTCAGATGAAGCACTCTTTATTGATTTTGAACCAACACGCCTCTTTTGTTGATAATCAAAAACCGGAATCAATGTATCTTTGCCTTTTGTCAAATCCTAGAATCAACATGAATTCGGTTTCTCAATGCAAGGAGACAAGACTAACCTTAGCAAAAGTCCGGTGCATTCTTCATTGCCACAACTTACAAAATGCAATAATCTATTTTCTTAGACTCAAGTTAATCACATATGGTCAAATCAGGTTTTAGCACAACAAATTGGCCCAGGTTTCTCTTGGAAGAACAATGTCTGAAATAAAACTTCTCATTTTTTCTGATTCTTGGGCACAATTGAGCCAATGAAACTCTGCTCTTTCAAAAGCTATTGAAGTAAAAAGGCAACTTGCCGATGATTTATCCAGCTAATTTTTTTTCTGATGACGAGGAGACCAAGCAAAGGCAACATGTATTTTACCCAATTAAACCCCCAAAGCCGTGTAACGCGTCCATAATAATTGTTTCAACCCAAAGGTTCAAACCCTAGACGTAGACGAAGCATACCACCAAGACTAAGGTCTTTACCACTTGAGCCAACCCCTAGAGGGTGGAGGGTAGGACTTTTGTTCTTTTACTTCTTCTATTCACTAGGGTATGTTATCTTGTATACTTCCTATGTACATGGATTGTGCTCCTCTGCACATTTAATAAGATTGCTTTACGTAAAAATAGAGTGGAGGGTGTGATCATGGATTCAAGATCCACCATATGCAACTAAATTCACTAGCAAAAACAGAAAATAAGCAACTCCAAGATCTTAAATCACATGTTGAAAACCTTTTAAAAAACTACACAACTTGTAAAGCCTCCAAGGAGCTCTCACATGACTCAAGCCAATGTCACATGTAAAAATAGAATCCCACGATAAAGAAATGAGAAGAACATGCAGACCTCAAGATTTCGGACTAGCGTGTCAAAATCAATGGAATCCAGATCATTCCCTTCATCAACTCCAACACGATAGTTCTCCATGGATACAACAGTACAACCAATAACAGATGCCACCTTTTCTGCTAAGCTTTGGGGACCATTAAATTTACAAAACAAATTAGAACAATAGGATGTAAAACCAACAGAAAACACCTTTACTCGAAAAGATTTATGAAGAAAATTTAATAAAAATTAATAATCATGAACGGATCATGGCATCCATACCTTGTTTTACCAGAACCGCTTGGACCACCAATGCCAACTGTGACAATACCTTTTTTCTCTCGCAGTTCTTGGATAGATTTTACTAATAAATAATAGCCATGATCGAATGACTGCACCATATCAAACCATCTATTAGTTAGGCCTATCAAAAAAAAATGATAAGAGAAAACCATCAAAATGTTGACTGAACGACATCATTAAGAAATATGACTTCCCATCCCAATTCCAAAACGAATTAGCTTGTTAATACTACTTTCCAATTTCTCGTGCCATAAAAGCTCAGAGTTATGGACATAGGAAGTCAAAAAACAAAACAGCGCCAACAACAAGCAGCGAAGCACCCCAATACCACAACATAAACACACATGGATGGGTGCAAAAACCATTCCCACAATTAGCCATGCTCATGAAATCACAAAAGCAGAATAACAAATTCTTGAAATTACGTAATAAATGATTAACTCCAAATCCTATCTCCACCAATAGCTATAAAGCAGGCTTCTCGAAGAAAAACTATATGAAATGTGCGCACACGTGAAATCGTTTCCTACGCCATATAAATGGAGATTAGAGGCAGCAGAATGGGAACATTAACACACAAGATGAATCAAGAATCAAACTTTTTCTATAAGTAAATCAATAATCAAACTACCCACTAAGCCCCCATCAATATGCATTCAAACCCATACAAAATCTCTCTTCAAGAAACCCAATTTCAAGAAATGCTAATCCAAGAAAAAAAATCAAGAAATGGGTGCGAGTGTGTTTGCTCGCGCGCGTACCACATGGAGAGGGAGGGATTGAAGGATGGAAGAGGAGGAGGAGGAGGCGGAAGTGGAGGGCTGTTGTTGGAAGTAGTCCCGGCCTCCTTCTTGGAAAACCCGCTGAACAACTTCATCGTCCATTTTTTTCAGAGGGCGATGGATAGGTCTCAGAAATCAGAATCAAACCCTACCCCCCAAATACCAGCGCTGCACCTTTCTTTACTCTTCTATCGCTATCTTTCTTTGTTCCCACCACCTGCTTGCTTGATTGCTTGTGAGGGGAATCTCTGAGTACATGAGAGACGAGGATTGTCCACGCGGTTTTTGTTTGGTTGCTTTTCTTGCCTTTATTTTTTATTTTTTTTTTAATTCCTCGAAGCCTTCCTTTGCCATGCCTGCAAAGCTCGAAAGTGAGGAAAGCTCCCACTCTCTTTATCGTCTCTCTCCTTCAAAATCTTTCTATCCATATTTATATACCATTCTTCGGAGAAAATAGGTGAGGAGAGTGATTGACTGACTACTCATAGATCGAGCCACGTATGCAAAATTGCTTGGCGATAGGCCATTCCTCTGTTAAAGATTATTTTACTCACAAAAGTATTTTATAAAAACTAATTTATAAATTAATTTAAATTAATATGATATATCTATATCTATACTTATATATAAAGTGTAAATCGGCTTGGTACAGTATTTTCGTCTATATCTTTTTTTTCCAATTTTATCCTTGATTTGCATACATTTTTACTCATTTCATCTAATGCATATCAGGAGGGGAGGGAGCATAGTTTCTGTTTCGGTGGAGGATTCGTGAGGCGAGGGAGCAGTTCATAGCAAGGGAGAGGGGAAGCTTCAGGGGAGGGCTAGGGACCACTTATGGTGGCACTTATGGTGGCTATGGGCGGCGACACATGGTGGGTACACGAAAACCATGGAGACAGGGGCACCATCCAATGGTGCGACGGATGCTGGTTGGACGGAGGTTAAAAGCAGCGAAACCGTGTGATGGAGGTTGGGCTGAATATGCTATGGTGAAAACTGGTGTTGGGTGGTGGTCAAATCGAGCTAAATGGGTGGAGAAACCCATGCAGTTCATGTGTGGTTGTGTGTGTGAGGAGTGCTCTGTTTTTTACAATAAAGAACAGGGGTTGGTTCATGGCGTGGAGGAGCTTACGACGTCACCTATTAGTGATGGTTTTTGATGCAGAAATTTCAGGGAATGAGGCTTCTTGATTTGCACAATCTTACGAAAACCTTTGGGTGACCTTTTGCGCAAGTTATCAAAGCGCAACTAATCTCAAAGTTATGAAAACCGTGCGCAAGTTATCAAAACCGTCCTCCAACCTTCTTTGAAAAATCTCGAAGTAAGCTATATACAAACCTGAGCTTGAGGCTCGTCAATTCCCCTCTGCCCTCCTTCTAACACTGTATCTAATTCTATTCCTAAATTTTCTTTGATATTATAGAAGAATGAGGTACCTCGTGAATTTCCGATACCTTATTCCACCATTCCTAAGCCTCTATCTAATGATCCTCTTGTCTTAAGACAAAAAACCTTGGTCTCAAGATCTGTCATCTTGGCATTTGTCATCCTCTATGATCTGCCTTTTCTCATCTTTCTTGCCACTCTCATGACGTTGCTCTTCGTCTTCATATCTGTGAAGCTGCCCTTCACTCTCACTTTGGAGCCAATCCACTTGCAGGTCGGAGATTTCTCTTCTCCATTGACTGTTGCAATGGTGGCCTCACTTATTTTACCACCACCACTATTCTTTGTTGTCTTTCCTACACTCATCANTATTCCTAAATTTTCTTTGATATTATAGAAGAATGAGGTACCTCGTGAATTTCCGATATCTTATTCCACCATTCCTAAGCCTCTATCTAATGATCCTCTTGTCTAAGACAAAAAACCTTGGTCTCAAGATCTGTCATCTTGGCATTTGTCATCCTCTATGATCCTGCCTTTTCTCATCTTTCTTGCCACTCTCATGACGTTGCTCTTCGTCTTCATATCTGTGAAGCTGCCCTTCACTCTCACTTTGGAGCCAATCCACTTGCAGGTCGGAGATTTCTCTTCTCCATTGACTGTTGCAATGGTGGCCTCACTTATTTTACCACCACCACTATTCTTTGTTGTCTTTCCTACACTCATCATCACATCTTATTGGTTTGGAATGGTTTTGATTGTGTTCAAGATCTTTCTCCATTGGCTTTATCACAGTCTCCAATACATTCCTATCTTTATCATAGGATGCAACATCCAATCATTTTTTACCTCTAGACTTTATATTTTAAATCAAACTATCTTAAAAATTAGCCCATCTAAAAATTTTATCACAAATAATTTATAGTGTTTTTTTCTTTTAAATTAATACTAATTGTTCATAAAAATTTTATGAGAAAATAATTTCTGACATGTTAGATTATAGTTTAGATTATAAATTTCATAAATTAAAAAATATATCATGTCTAAATTAAAAAATGTATAATAATTTTGAATCATAAATAAATCATACAAATTTAACAAAAATATTTTAAATATTGACATTTCTATATTCTTGATGATACTACATGACTTTTACAAGTCGATCATACATAGATAAATATGGGTTTGATTGTATTCATGTTAAATCACATTTGATTTCATATTTTATATTAATATTGACCATGTTAGGCTAATATATATTTCTATATAATAAATGTCACATTATTATATATATTCTTCTTCAACATATAAATTTATTCATCTATAACGTTAATATTACATTAATGGAATGGGGGTTAATTCATTGGTAGTCATCGGATATTTTTTTTCTTATATTAATGGAATTAGTTTTTTCTTTTACATTTTACAGTTCAAGAGATTAACTAGGATCTTGTCTTCTTTCTGTTGTGAGAACATGAAATGGGTATTTAAACATGAAGTTAGATAATTTATTAACCGTTTTTCTTTTATAAAAAATCTTAAAATTTTTCTAAAAGATCTAAACTAGGCAAACGTCCAACGGACGTTGCTTTATTACTAGTTTGATTATAAAACAGCAATTCAGTAGTTGTTTTGCTGTTTTATTGCTATATTATTTTATGATAAACTTCTTGATGAATTATTATTATGCCTATAGTGTTGGTTTTCGTGTTCGAGAATGAGATTATTGTTGGACTAGTGATGACGTTACTGTTTGTTGTAATTGAGATAATCTGACTTGATGATGTGGATTTTCTTTATTATTATTATTTGAGACTTGTGACATTACCTGTCAAAATAAATAATATTAACTTATAAATTTAATTTTATAAAAAATTTTCATGATTATAACACTTTTCTTCCATAATTAATAAATGAGTAAAGTAAAGCTTTAAAATCAATAAATGTTTCTATCTTTTGGGGAAAGAAAATCTTAACTTTTGAAAAATAAAATTCAGAAACACCTAATTATTTTTTCCTAAAAACCTTATCTAATGTTTTTCCTTAATTTTAATGATAAAAATACAAAAATTGAATTAATTTAGTAAGAACAAAAAAAGCACACACCTTGACCTCGCGAGACTCTTTGCCTAAAGTTTTATCTGAAAATTTTATCTAAAAAAAGCGCACACTTCTGTATAGATGGAACTTGGAACTTGGAACTTGATAGAGGCATTTGCTTTTACGAAACCGAGTCATCAAGCCTGTAGCGTGTGGGTATGCGAGAATTGATGTCAATTGCAAAGAAAATTTTACATATCACACTATTATATCAATTTTATCT
This sequence comes from Carya cathayensis, assembly GCA_011037825.1. Lineage (NCBI taxonomy): Eukaryota > Viridiplantae > Streptophyta > Magnoliopsida > Fagales > Juglandaceae > Carya > Carya cathayensis. Next base: position 926,422 of record QGSO01000249.1, on the reverse strand, counting down.
CATTATATTATATGCAATACATTTATTATCATTAGGTAATCATTTATTAGATGATTATTTATCATCTAATGATCATAAAAATGTCACATTTTATATAATAAAATGAAAATAAAATAGTAATATGATATATAACATTACTTTACTTGCAATCGGGTTTTTTATTTTTTAAAGAATAATCATTGCATTCATAATAATGGTAGGAATATCATTCATTTACAATGAGCAATTATAAAGAAGCAACTAATAGAACTTGGGCATGAAGAAATTCCGGACATTTATTGCACTATAGAACTGTATGATCTACCAAACGAGCATTCCTTATAAGTAAGTGATCAGCTTTATTTCCTTATCTACTCACATAAAGAACATTATGCATCGAAAAATAAGAGTGTAACTTTTGTATTTCAAAAATCACATTCATTTGCTTTGAGAAATTTGGGTCTTTAGAGTTGAAAGCTTCAACGATAATCAAATAATCCATTTCCAATAACAAGCTAGTAAACCCTGGATGCAAAATCATCTTAAGTCCCCTCAAAGCAATCAAAGCCTCGATATCATCAACATCATACAACCCCACTTCTCGCCTACTCATCGCAAATAACACTGACCCCTTTTCGTCCCTTACAATAACTCTAACAACTTTTCAAGCTTCAAAATGGAAAAAAGCCCCCATCAAAATTAAGTTCAATTGTACCTTGGTTAGGAGGTTTCCAAAATAGAACCTTCTCCTTACATACAATCAACTACTATTTTTTTATAGTAATATACATCTCAACATATGCTAAACAGTTATCCATAATATCTATTAACACACAATCAAAATTGTGAAATAGCTTTAAATTTCTATACTTCCATACAGCCCACGAAAAGTAATAAATTTAGAAAGCAAGCATGCACCAACTTTTATCATATTCAACACCACATCAATAAAATGATTACCAACTTGCAACCTTGACCTCCTTTCGGGGGCTTTGCAATGAAAGAATTTTGAATTTTGATCACCTGAATGAAGCCATAAAGCCTTTGACTGTTGTTTCCACATTATCTCCTTTCTTTATAATAGAAGATTTATATCATGTCTAAGTAAAACCAAATCAATCTTTGGAACTAATAATGGATCGGCACCTACTAATTGGTTCAGTTATAGTCGTTTAGATCTCAATTGAGATTGAATAGTTCCAAATTCTCTCCCATGTCTTTGCTTTAATTGAGAACTACACACTGACATAGCATTTCTCATACAATCAACCACATCAAAATGTGCCAAAGAAGACCATAAAGACGATATTATGTCCTCACACCTAGCTGCCACTACCCACATGGCTTTAAACCAAAATGGTTTACAACCTTTCTACTGAGATTCAAGCGCACCCACAGTATTGAGAATTAAACAATTATGATCAAAGTATGAAGTAATGACATTTCTGATCTGAGAAGCCGAATATATAGACAGCCAGTTAATATTAGCAAAGAATCTGTCTAGTCTTTCCTGAATATGATATCTCACACCCCTCATATTAGACCATGTATACAAAGACCCATCAGTTTTCCAAACTCTGAAAAGCACAAAAATCAACCATTTTCTTTGAGAAGCATGCAACTACCATTCAAGACGATTACGACCTCCCTTTTTTTTTATTGCACTAAAATCTTGTTAAAATCCCAAAAACACAACCAAGGGCTCCGAATAAATGCAGAAATTTTCATCAACAAGTTCCACACTTCATACCTCTTAGTTATTTCAGGAAGCCCATAAACTGTAGTGATTCTCCATTTAATCCCAGAAACCACACCATTCACCCAAGCATCAAAATGATGTTTGGAATATGATGCAAGCTCCAAATTGGTATCACGGATCCAAAATAGTCCCAACCCCTCACTATGCCCTTCACAATTCACTAACAAACAACCATAAAATCCAAATCCATATTTCAATTGCTCTAATTTATAAGTTAATAATTTAGTTTCCATGACAAAAACTAAATTGGGAACTTCCCTATGTATTAAGTCCCTAAGGACTCGAACTCCCCTTGGGTTCCCAAGCCCATTGGAGTTCCAACTGAGGATCCTCATGGTTGTTGGCGAGGATGAATCTCAGCTTCCATCGATACCACTTCCTCATCAAATAAAAAATCATCCTCAACAGATTTTGCCTTTTTTGGTTCCCCCGATGTACATATACTTGAAGAACCACAATTCTAAACAAGGCGTTTAAAGGGTGTAGAAGAACGCTTACCTGAATTATTATGAACTAAACTAACTGCTTGTCTTCTTTGTCGTCTTTGCAAAGGATGGTGGGTCTGACTTGGAGCCTTGGCAGACGTCGTACCATTCCTACCCTCAACATATTACATATTTTCTTCAACAGATCTCACATTTTGGCCCTTAGAACTTAGCCTAAGCTCAACTACCTTCTTTCCATCAGATAACTGCATATTTCCTTTGAAAGATCCCTCATTGTGGCCCTTAGTACCTAGACCAAGATCAATTGAGTCTCTAGTAGAAAAGTGAACATGGCTCCTCATCACCGAATTTAGTCCAGACCCAAAACCAATTCCTTTTGCCAAAACATCATCATTTATAGTCCCATACCACCAATGACTCTTCCACAGGAACCTTAGCCGAAGAGACCATAGCCACCAACTTGCAATTCCCTCATGCAATAGCAGTCTTGCCCACCATGACACTCTCAGAGGCTTGATTTTCATTCCTTTCCACATTCACTGCTCCCTTACGATTAGAGGAACTACTTCTCGATACCCTTAGCCAAGCACCATATGGAAATCTCTTCCTTTCATAAATAGTTCGATTTCCACCCATAGAATACAATCTCGATCACCATGGCCTAATTGACCACAACAATAGCAAAAATTAGGCTATCTTTCATATTTGAATCGAACCCATGCGACAGTGGCATCTTGTAAGACAACACGTTTCACCCTTGGTTGCAATTTACGAACATCCATACAAAAATGGATTATTGAAAACAAACCCCATCTAGGAGAGTTTTTGGGCAAATCTATATCTTCAACAGCACCCAATGATTCACCAATCTATTTAATAATGTCTACTGACTTACCCTTCAATGGTAAATCATGAATTCTAACTCAAAAAGATGCAAAATTCATTTCAATATCAGAAGGTTGAAGACCACCATCGTAATTATGAAGAAGCACAAGACTCCCATCAAATGACCATGGACTATTTCGAATAACCTTTTCTAGACAATGCTCATGATGGGCTTTTGAAATATCCAGACAAGCATCTTGCACCACAACATCACTAGTCTCAACTTTAGACAGAGAAAATCTTCTCCATTGATCAATTAATTCCTCATCCATTGTGCGATATGATCCAAACCAAGTAATAAATAACCCAAAAATCTTGCAAAAATGCAAGAAGTGCGACTCTCAAGTGGCAACCACATCAATTGCGAACTGATAGAACACAAAACCAGACAGAGTAACCGCTAGGCTTAACTGCTACCTGTAATCGTTGGAATACCACCAAAACTTTGTTGTTGCAAACATGTTAAGGCAACTTGGGTAGAGCCTTTTTAGCCCACGTTGTGGCATAGTCGCCATTAATGAGGGAACTTTTTTTTATCTAAAACAAAACCGAAGAAAATCTGAAGGATGTAAATCATATATGAAGATATAATCCCAACAACTACTTGGACAACCTAATGAGACTTAAAACGAGAAATGATATTGATGTTGGATAGAAAAGAAATTATTCTGCAAACTAGTTTTAACAGATAATTTATAGGGAATGAAGGTAAGAGAATCGTCCAAAACACAAAAAAATGGCTTGGATATTCAATTCAAAATTATCAAAATCCAAGAATATCGAAATCAACTCGTAAGCCAGGTTGTAATAGTTGAAAATTGACAATATCAAAATTTTATCAAAAATAGAAAAATTCCAATAATCACACCAAAAGGAAATATGTAATTAAAGAAATAATCTGTAAAAAAACCTAGCCCAAATTGGGTTCAAAATCACTTCATAAACAATAAATGAAATATTATTATAAAAGGCAAAAATGAACTAAAAATAGGGATTCAAAATTTCAAAGGGGATAACAATGGATTTTTTACTGGGAAAAAAATGCACATCGAGCATAGCTGGGTGACCACGACGTGCGTGCCGAAAATGGATTTTCAAATTCGGGTCATATGCTCGATTCTGATACCTGTAGTCAAAGTTATGGTTAAAATATTGAAACGTGCCCAAAACTGCCCAAATCAATATAAGATTACGATTTCCTGCTATCTTTACGTTGATCTGCCACCTCTAAGTATTTCAGAGCCATTAACGTGCAATTTGGCAATTCAGCATCATTTGACTCTGATCTTTCTACATCAGATATTTACAGTTTTAAGTTTTGTAATTATGTATATTCTTTTTAAAAAGTAGATAAATTTTGAATCTGAATAAAAAAAATTGTTCTTTTAATAATAGACTCTATTTTTTTCAAATAAAATGTGCACAATTTATCCACCCTAAAACTATATTTAATATTACTCTATATATATTCGTGGGAGTGGTTCGTGTACACAAATTCCATGTCTCTAATACTGCCTATATACAAAATAAGAGAGGTCAATTACAACCATGTCCATGAAACAAGCTTTAGAACAGAGATTTACGGTTGAAATTCTGAAAGGGACATTGTGCCAAATCACAAAGTAAGTGGATAATCATTTGACATCGAAACAACCAAATTCAACACTTGTGTGCTGTTTCTTCAACCATCTTGGGTTGGGCTTATGCATTGCTCGAGTAAAAGTTAGATGCCAGAAGTCACCATCCAGCATCCAGTACGTACCTTTGGTTTCCCACTAGAGCTTAACGCGCGCGGCTTATGTTTATAACTTGAGTCCTCCACGTCTACTTACAGTTTTATTTATATTTTTAATTGTAATGTTTATTTTGTTAATTTTTTTTAAAATTTAAATTATAAGATTTAAAATCTCATAATTTTCAACGTATGAATATCAATAACTAATACGTGAAAAAATCAATTTTTTATAAGTTTTTTAAAATACATTTAACATTTTTTTTATAACTTTATCATGTACATATGCAAACATTATGGGTGTATTCGGGCTGCTTCAGTCTGGAAGGTCACGGATCTAATATTCCAGTCCATCATTTTTATTGGATTAGATTGTTACCTATCGTTTCAGTTGATTAATTCGGTTTGATTCGGTCCATAAAATTTTTTTTTACATAAAAATTAATACAAAAAATTAATTAAATTAAAAAAATTAAAATTAACTCATAGTATATAATTCGGTTGATCTCGATCCAGTACGATCTAAAAAAATACATTTATCGAGACCAACTAATAAAACTATCAGTTTAGTATGAACTGAACCATTCGGTTTACTCAATATTTCCAACCAACCATTCGGTCCACTCAATTTTTCCAACCCCGACCGATAGTCTCCCTAGCTAGTAATGCCACGTACTCCACGTCCAATATCTTCTTGTTATTTTTGCACTTTACTAACGCGTCTACCAGCGTAAAGAGACGGCTTAACAAAACATTCAACTTGAATAAAACTCGTACATTCGTACATGTGTGGCATTTTCCTCTTCAGCCACTCTCGAACTCAACATCAATGATGTCTTCTATAAGTAACATAGTACCTACAATACTTTTTAAGCAATATTTATGCTGCTCAAGAAATTTCCTTGAGTGTCATTAATATTTTGAGATCTATTTGACATATATATTTTTCTTTTACGTATAAATAAAATCATACTACCAATAGGATCATGCTACAGGGACCGATAATTATTTAAAATACTTTGACTAGATTTTCAATGTCGGGTGCTCTCTCCTTTAAAAGTCGTGTTTAAATTTAATAAATATCTAAGCGTTTGGGTGTGAAAAAGAAGGTAATTTAATGAGTATAGTATAAAGTCGCCTCGCCTTACTTATGAAGAACTTGTCAACTTGCTGTACGTTTCAATCCCTAATATGAAGGGCTTAGACTTTTTGTTGCTTGCAAGATATATATTTGTCACAATTAATATAATGAACATAAATTATATATATATATATATATATATATTTATAAGTTTAGGATAACAATGGCTGTGCTCGTACGTTGTCGTGTTATGGACCTATGGTGAAGCATGCGCATGAATTATGATCAGCTAGCTGGTTTCAGTAATGGAGACTTTGAGAGGACAGTATGCCGGGAGTTGGTTTGGTTTATTTTATTATATATAATTATTATAATTTTTTTGAATTTTTTTATTAAAATTTAATAAATAATTTTATTTTTTTAAAATTTTTAAATAAAATTAATATTAATTTTTTTTTAACAAAATATTTCATTTTATCTTATTTGTACAGTAAAGCGACCATTTTGACAAGCTGTCAATTATTTTAGGATGGCATGTGGGATCAATTAATTAATTCTCGTGATCAAACTCATGCTATCGTAATGCATGCTCAAACTGCACGTGAATGTTTATTAATAATATTAAGTAAAATAAATTATCTTGCTTCGATCCAACCCAAGAAACGTAGATTTCTTGTGATCTTTGCTTCGATGTCTTAAACTAATTACTTCAATTTCTAATCTCAGTTGTTTTAAACCTATCGATTTCAAAATCTAAATTATTTATACTGTCTTAATTTTTAATAATGGAATCTAAGTTTTTTAATATAAAAAATAGATAAATTTACACACATTAAAATTGTACTTACTTCCAAAAAAAAAAAACCAAAACAAAAATGTATAAAACATTACTAAAAGATAAAATAAAATAAAGTGAATAATTCAAAGAAATGATAAAGAATTTTGAAACAATTAAATATCATTTTCAGTTGTCTCAATAAATAGATCATAATAAAGAATCAAAAAAATTTTAAAGGAGACTGACAAAAAATACGTGGTTAGAGGCCGCTCAATAAACGAAATGCCTAAAGTTTAAAATCCACAATTTGCAATATATCCTTTAATATCAACACTAATTAAATCCTAAGTTTAAAGACTATATCTAGTATGAAAAAATTTAATTGTAAGTAATTCTACGCATCAATACGTACTTCCGATATAATGCTATAACATTATTTTTACATCATTTAACACTTTGACTCCAAAACATATAAAGTTATAATTTATAACATCCACTAGTGATCTGACTATTGAACAACACGCCTAAAAGCAACAACTTCAGTGTGCAATAATATTTTAGTAAAATAATGGTAGTATTGCATGGGGCATATTCTTAGGCTATGTTTGTTTTAAATTAAATTTTGAGATTTTTTTTCAATGAAAAGACTTTTAAACTCAAGAAAGAATCATTTCTAAAATAATTTTTAATTAATTACTTTCCAAACGTAAACAAAAAAAAATCCCAAAACTTTTTAAATCCAATCATATTTTACATATCTAAAAAAAATCAATAATTGCATATATATATATATATATTTTTTGTTTTAGAAAAAAAGATCTTTGATACGAACAAGGAAGCAAATAAGTGCGTAGGTCCACTTTCCTTGTTTTTTTTTTAAGGGTGTCTGTAGCGCTGCCACTGAAAGTCAACGGCCTCCCTCGCCCACTACTTTCTGTCTAACATCTGGCTTTTTCCTTAAAAAATTTCTCTTTGCTATCTGATTGACTACGTCACCCTCCCCGTGCGCAATGCTATCATGCGCCCACCTTCCCTTTCTATCCTTTCCTTATCACGTCCTCTCTCTCTCTCTCTCTCTCTCTCTCTCTCATGTTCGATCATGATTCTATAAAAAACTCAGGAAATGAAGAAATGGAGATTGGAGAGAGCTCATGATAACATGCAGAGGACGCTATGAGCCTATCCCCCCTCACCAGCCAATTTAATATTTGATAGGTACTAAATAAACTAAACCCTGGGTGGAACGGTGCGCACGATAAGAGTCGCAAAATTCTCGAACCCCACTCCCCCCTCTGAGTCAGCCTTTTTGTCAAATAGTCAGAATCAGCTTCACTATTTCCCCACAACACTACAAACCCACTTTTTCTTGTTGAATTTCTTCGAGTCATAATCATACTCTCTCTCTCTCTCTCTCTGTGAAAGCTCCAAAGCAAAAATGGAGGGTCTTCCTCCTGGTTACCGTCCCAACGTTGGCATTTGCCTCATCAACTCCGACAACCAAGTAACTTCTGTCCCTTCTTCAGTTTTTTCCTTTTTTTGTTAAGGGCGTAGATGGTCAGCTGTTTCTGTAATAAGAAGAGATATTAAAGATCGGTAGTGGATTTTCTTATAGGAAAAGTAGAATTGAGTGTTGAATATCTTTCTCTGAGGTTTTTTCAATTTCCTGGTAATGGTTTTTGTCTTTGTTGGACTTACCCTGTATTATTCTTTTCTTGTGGCTTTCTTGAAATCAGGACTCAAATCAAGTTATGATCTTTTCTTATTATTTTTTTTTAAACTATAGAATATTTTAGTCTGGACTCATCTGCAAGACTGCAATTAGAAATTCCAGCCAAACTCTGGCTGGATTTATGGATGTTGGGTATTTAGGTTGGTTGAGTTTTTTCAGTAGAATTAAACACTACGCTAGAATGATATTTACCTACATGGATTAAATGTTGGAGTGGAACAAGTAAAGCTGCAATAAAAACTCAAGATTCATTTCGGAGCTCTGCCCGCACAAGCAAATGGACAAAACATGTCAACTTTTTGAGATTTTCTTGCAGGTATTTGTGGCTTCAAGATTGAATGTTCCAGGTGCATGGCAGATGCCTCAGGTGATACAGCATAGATGCTCTGTTTTGCTTTTATGATACCTCTTAAACAAGCTCATGTTTTTATTTATTTAAGCAATTAGATGCACACATCATATGGATTCATAGCCAAATTTTTTTAAGGGCACCGATTTGATTCCGTAGGATTTGACCGCATGACTTACGGTATATGGTAGATGATACTGTGTAGAGTAAATGCATTCCTTATCATTGCGCTCTATTAACAGAATTCTGTTACCTCATGAATTAACTGTGGCCGCTAAGGTAGTGGGGCCAAAGGGTTTGACCTAATTATTCATATCACCACCTCTCCATTTGCTATTGTCATCCTACGAGACATTTTCCACATGGTAAAAGACTCTTTACCAATATTTTCCCTATTGGTTTGTTGAATGGACCATCATTACCTGCCGTCTCTAGGCAGAAAAGTTTGTCATGTTGGGTTCTAAGTCTATTTTGGCCTCAGACAAATCTTGGGTTTACTTGGAGTCAGTGACATCCTTCCTTAAGGCCATACTTAAAGTGAAAGGATCCATTTGATGGATTTTGGTCTCAACCAACCACTATAGTTTGAACTTTCTTTTGTATCGTGTCGCAATGGTTTTTTAGATTCCCAATTTTTACCCTAGATTTTTCCATAGTGGCAACGTATTGCTGCTGACTTTAATTGGCTATGGGATCTTTAATCTCAGGGAGGCATCGAAGATGGCGAAGAGCCCAAATCTGCAGCCATCAGAGAACTGCGAGAAGAAACCGGAATAGTATCTGCTGAAATTATTGCCGAGGTTTGTAGGGGAAAAATGAAGCGCGCTTCTACTGTTTCAGTTTGCTGTTTGTTTAGTTCTATACCAGTACAATTATGCCCACAAATTCACTGGACCACCAAAATGTCAAAATTTAGGTCTCCTCACGTTTAAAAAATAATGCATAATGACTAAGAAAACATAAGATAGAACATGCCAAACTTTATTTCTGTACCATCATGATTCTTTGAACATTTTTTGAAATCACTTCGATGAAGGTGCTAGAGTTGTATAATTTCACCGCAGGATGAAGCTATCTCAGAATGCTTGAAGCTTATAAGATGTGCTGGTATAATATGTTGCCACTCAAAAGTCTATTTTGTAGGGTGGAGTAAAGTAAGGATAGCTTCTTTGTTAATTATGATTCAAAATATGTGCTAACAGGTTCCAAATTGGTTGACGTATGACTTCCCTCCAGCTGTGAAGGCCAAAGTGAATCGTCTTTGGGGAGGTGAATGGCATGGGCAGGCACAGAAGTGGTGCGTTTTTCTTTCTTCGGACACTCAAATACATCATGAAAGAAAAACTATGTCTGGTTTTTTAAATATCCATTTGATTTTTGTCCCTCTTCAATTAGCCTATGTTTTATTTTGGTATCTAAATACCATATTGTTTTGAAATCTGCAACTAGTAATGAGATGCATCTTGAGCTTGATGAATCAATCTCAAGGCCTGGTTTCTCTGACATTCTTCTAATTCTCATTTTCCACATTATCTTCTGTTACACACAATTCTATTAGTGTTCTTTTTCTTTCATTGGCCTTTGTTTGAATCTCAGAAACAACTGTGGTTAAGGCAAATCAAATTGCTTGAAGTAGCAGCTTCACTTCTTAAGCACTTAAGCAACTTTCTTTCCTCAGTCTTCTTCAGATCCAAACATAGGTTATGCTTTTCCAGGGAAATATATTAATTTTACCAGTTATATATGTGCGACCAGTATGCATTTCTTATATGAGAGGAGAAGTGCCTGTTTGAACATCCAGTTAAAGGAACTGTTTATTTATTTTTTTATTTTTAGTCATTAACCTATGTTTGGAACCCCTTTTCCAAAAAAACTATAAATGGAAGATAATGCCCCAAGTCTGCAATAGACTATTGGCCTTCTTATATGTCCGAAAAATCTAACAGCTTTGCGATAACAGAGATTATATGTATTAGAGATTAAGAGCTTCACAATAACAGATGAAGAAGTTTAAGGTCACGTTTTAAACTTGTTTATCAAAAGCTACCTTCCCAAAGGATGTTTAGAGTGTAAACATCAGCTTCTTGATTAATTTAGTGGAAAGCGCCTCTCAGTTGCTTTAATAATAAATTAAGTCTCATATGGATTTTTTGTTCCTCAATCGGCTAAGATGTTTTCAAGTCTGACATATATGCTTTTTGCATGCACAGAAAACAAGTGACACCATGCATGCACGACATGGAATACTTTTGTTTGGTTGCAGTGAAAAATACATTTGGGTTTGTCTAATTTACTGGAACTCTACACCCGTCAGGCTCCCATCTTAGTGAATTATGCGTACCCACAAATGAAACATTGAACAAATGTATTTTTTTTTTGTCTTTGCCACTTGTATTTTTTAAGTCTCCATCCTTTATGCCTTTCATCTCTGCTTATATTTATTTTGTCTTTGCCACTTGTATATGAAACATTGAACCCTTCCGTCAATCTCTTACAAGTGTTGTAATGCGCAATCAAGAACACAGGATCATGTGCTACCTTTTAATCTTTAGTGGCTTCCCATTAAAAAAAAAAAGAAATTGATTCTATATAACTTTTGGGCAATTAAAATTCTATTCATATGGTTATTTTACCCAATACTTTGTGCTGCCCGATGATGAATTTGGACACATGACAGGTTCCTTATGAGATCAACAAAAGATGACAGTGAGATCAACCTAGCTAATGGTGAAGCAGAACCTGAATTTGCAGAGTGGAAATGGGCAAGCCCGGAAGAAGTTATTGAGCAGGTGTGCTACAGAAACTCTTTTGAGATAATCTTTCTGTGTGTTTGGACTTGGTAACATAAGGGATAAAACTGATGGCAGGCGGTGGACTACAAAAGGCCAACGTATGAGGAAGTTATGAGCACCTTCAAGCCATACCTTAGTGGAAGCACAATATCCACAAAATGTAAATCGTCTAAATGGTGAATGTTGTGGGTGTGGATCTTGTGGTTTTGTAGTTCTGTCCTTGATCTACTCAATTTACCTGTAAAATGTGGATTCGGTAGAACTTTGCTCTTTGTAAATGGAAATGCCAATTAAGTACTTAAAATTAAATGGGTGTTTTTGTTTTGTGATGATAAAAGCTGTGTCCAGTTATTTAGTTCTTCTCAGTGGCTCTTCTTCAAAGGGTGCTTTCAAAATGTTTATAAAAGAAACTTGAGGTCATGGCACTTTCAGACTTGGAGCAATCTTCCACGAAACTGGGTAAAAGTTTGTTTTGATCTTTCAGTAGAAGTTTCGAATTTTTCACCTTGGTTTGGGTATTTTTAGGGTGTGCTTGAAAACATAAACTCTTCCCAGATACTTTCAGCCTATTTTGCTCATATTCATAAATTATTCACTATTATTTTTATTATTATTTACAAATCATCTAAAATATTTTTAATATCCAAACGAATCCTTAATATCTATAATACAAGATATAAACATTCTATTTTTCCACCCTAAGTTGTAAGAATGTTTTTTTAGTAAGTTCTGGCCCTCCTTTTTGTAAAACAAAACAGAAAAAAAACATTATACCCACACTATCGTACGTCAGAATCCAAGCCAGCATCATCCTCGGCCGCAGCTAGCACTTGGTCGAAGCTGAGAAAGGCCTCCCAAACCAAAGCTTACAGTCACTCGTTAGTCGTTGCGGAGGCTTCATTCATTCATTCATTGCCCTCAGATAGCCGACAGAGTGACTAGTGAGTGCTCCTAGCCAGAACAAAGGTGGATGTAGACAAAACATGATCTATTAATATTACGTATAGTCATCTTTGTCTACTTCTTATACATTTTACTCATGTGATTGATTATATCAATTTTTTTAATACACAATTAATCATATTAATATAATACGTAAAAGAATATGTAAAAATGACTGTACATAGAATTTTTATTATATCAATTACATTATTTTGTAAGAATAATGTTATATACAGTCATTTTTACATATTTTCTGCTCATTTTATTTATGTGATTAGCTGTATTAATTTTTTTAATATATAACTAATTATATAAATAGAGTAGATAAAAGAATACACAAAATAACTACATATAAAATTTTTAATTTTGTAAATTTAATTTTATAATTAAAATATTTCTCTTATAATAATACTTTGACGTGTCCATGTAGTCTACCACTCGTCAAACTTCCATAAAATTAATAGTATTTATGAACCATTAGATTGGTTCTTATTTTTAAGTCCTTCAATGCACAATTAATTAGTCTTTTTACCTGTACTCTCCGGATTGGTGACATTGGTCATCATTATTTAGGTCATCATCCCATCCGCTTTTCCTTTGTTTTCCTTGACTTTCAATTCATCCAAACATAAAATGACGGGTGTGTTACTTTGTTCCTGTTAAATTACATTGGTCACGTTGTAAGAAATATATTGGGGGGAATAGTTCAACTTGAGCATAGAAAGATAGAAACTTATGCAATACATTATACGAGGAGAACACCGTTTTTCTCTTGTTGGTGCGGGATCTCTGCCTGATTTAACGGAGGGATCTTCGGTTACGCACCGCCATCACCTTTGTCTGCTGACCTGGCACCATCTTATTGGTTGCTTTACGCTATCGGAGAGAAACCATATCCACCGGAGTATTGCCAAACTATTTTCAGACCCGACGCAGAGAGGTGGAGAGAGAGAGAGAGAGAGAGACACGGAGACATAAGCGACAAAGTGTCGTTGGACTGAGCTGAGGGGAAAGATAGGGTGCGGCGCGTTTCAGATTTAACAATGGAAGGCTTCGTACGATGGTTCCAGAGTCTCTCCACCTCTTCCTCTTGTTCTTCCTCTGCTGTTGTCGACGCCATTGACTGTAACAGCCGTCATGAACGCTCACCAAACGACGCCGTCCAACCATCACCATTACCATCGTCAACCACCGAACAACACACAGAAGAGAAACAAATTCAAAAGGAGCTGACGATCACCGTGGATATCAATATCTCGGGCTTGAAGCCGATCAAGGTCCCCCAACGGAAAAATCACAGGCTTGCCCCTACGGAACCTCGTAAGGTTAGTCAACTGTCAAGCGCACAATCTCTCTCTCTCTCTCTCTGCTGTTCTTGCAATTGTGGCAAACTGATAAGATAAGGCCCGCATTTTGAGACCTGCTGCTGCAACTAGTTCTGTCCTTTTCTAGACTGAATCTCTGGTCCAAGTTGTGCGCTTCGTATCATTTTATTCTTTCTTTATTTTGAAGAAAATAATAATTTACTTCACGGCTATATACATCTGTATCTGACTAGATGTAAAAGAATTCGCCTTTCCATCTCATATCCAAATTGAGATAATTTACGGCTACAGTTCAGTTGACGAGGTCAAATTTTATTATTAAGATGCATACACAGACACACGAGCGTCCATATATATATATATATATAGACACACGCATGTGAACGAGGCGGTGGTCGATTGATTCATATCCTGTCTGTGCTGCTTTGAAGAACACCGAGGGCACTGAGCAATTTCGTGTCCTCGGTCGCTTTGTTGACCGAGAAACAACAAGGTTCTTCTGAATTTTTTTTCTTTTGGTTCATCGTGTTTTAGAATTGTTTGTCAATCAATTTCATGCGCCGATCATGGATATGAAATTGTGTTAGCAGCTTTACATATTAGATACGGGTCATTGGTATCTTTCTCTCGAATAATATTGGTGTTGAAAAACTTGTGTGTCATTTTCATATGTAATTTTGCGATTCTTGATTATGGAATAAATGAAAAAACATCATTTTGAGGTAGGAAAGAACATCATTTTGTTTTGCGTGTTATGTGTCTGTTTCTTCGTGTTTTTCCCTGTACTTGGCCATGAAGGTGGTTTATTTCGTGCTCTTTGGGGTTTTCATTATTCAAAGTAGTCAATCCAAGGTTGAAGTAAATTAATAATATTTAACACAGATCTCGTTGAGGAAATAGCCATTAGTCCTTGAATTTACTTTCAGGTAAGGTGGTCTGGTCAAATCAATGTTCATGATCACTTCTTACTGGTGTACATACTTTAGAGGATGTTATACTTTGCTGTACTGTTGATAACCTATTGATAGTTAACACTCAGGCAGACAAGCCTGCCATATGAAATTTTTTTTAGTATTGATTTAATTTCTTATCCAGAATGTGAAACTGCCTTGTCTTTGTTCAAGTGCTAAATGATTTAGGGAAACGATGAAAATTTATCCATGTCAAGTTGACAAATCAGGGGGAATGATGTCTGTAGAAAGTGATCCGACATCAATTGATAAATTCATGAGATAGTGGCACTAAGATATGGATGGATAACAAGGTTGAGTAAATGTGGTCAAGAGTAGTGCAACTCTTCCTTTATGTTCCTTTTTTCTTAGTAATGCAATGAAAATGAATTTTGATACGGATCATGGAATTAATGTGAGTGCGTTTTGATGGTGGTGCAACAATAGTAAGTAGATTTTCTAAGCACTGAGACAGTTAATCAAGGAAAATTTCCAAAGGTCGCTTTTTCTTTTATATATATATAAATTTTATGTATGACCAGGTTTGATTGCCTAATTGGTATCATATCAGCAAATCATTCTTTAAGAATGCAATGTCAATGACAATATTCGCCTGCTCAGGTTGTATGGATCGCACAATTATTATCAATAAAAAAGATTAATAAAATCACTCATAAGAAAATAAATGTAGATAGAGTCTGTATGTGGTTCGGGAATGCTCCATTCCTTTTTCTCAACAGTCCTGTCGTTTGTTTGGAGTTAGCATGGGTGTATGATGGGATATATCCATAATTCCGTAATACAAGTTCTAATGAAAAAATGTGCGAGGACTTTGAAATATCAAAATATTACATCTTTGTTACTATAGAATAATTTGTTGTCCTTTCATTTTATTGCATAGTGTCTGTGAACTAACTACATATGTTCAAATGTGCACTTACAATGACAATCTTTCTTCTTCTTCTTCTTCTTTTAAAAAATTTCCGGACTTCAATTGTTGTTTCCACTTGCTTTTGAAATGTTGATGTTTCATGTTTGATTTACTCAGACCATGCTTGAAAAAGAGTTCTTCACCGAATACGGTGAGGCAAGTCAATATGAAATTGAGGAAGTAATTGGCAAAGGAAGCTATGGGGTTGTTGCGTCTGCAATTGATACTCACACTGGAGAGAGGGTGGCTATAAAGAAAATTAATGATGTCTTTGAGCATGTTTCTGATGCCACACGCATTCTAAGAGAGGTGAAGCTCCTAAGGCTGCTACATCACCCAGATATTGTGGAAATAAAACATATTATGCTTCCTCCATGTCGAAGAGAATTTCAAGATATTTATGTCGTGTTTGAGTTGATGGAATCTGATCTTCACCAAGTTATAAAGGCAAACGACGATCTTACACCTGAACATTACCAATTTTTCTTATACCAGCTTCTTCGAGCTTTAAAATATATTCACACAGGTTGAACCTCCTTTTTTCAGTGTCCTATGATAGAATTTCCTTTGGTTTTTACAAATCAGTGCCTCTGATACGTTTTCTTTTATGTTTTTGTTTTCTTTGCAGCAAATGTTTTCCATCGAGATTTAAAGCCAAAAAATATACTTGCGAATGCAGATTGCAAGCTAAAGATATGTGACTTTGGGCTTGCTCGTGCATCATTTAATGATGCCCCATCGGCTATTTTCTGGACTGTATGTGTTTCCCTCATTAGAAATTGTTAGGTGTCACTTTTTTCAATGTTTAATTAAGCCTATACATCTGACCAACTGTAATTTTCTAAGGATTATGTGGCAACCCGATGGTACCGTGCTCCTGAACTCTGCGGTTCATTTTTTTCCAAGGTGAGTATTCCAATCCCCTGTGATTTTCAGTTCTAATGATTTCTCCTATGGATATTTAAGTTTTCAGAGCTACTCCTTTTGTGATTTCTGCTTGGGCTCGGGGAGACTGTTGCGCTTAAGTCTGTTTAGTGGAAGATACGTCTTTATTGATGAATCAATTGAAATCTGAAGAAGCTATCCTATTTACCATATCATTTTCTAATTTTGTTTCATAAGATCTCGTTTTGAATTTACATGGTTATATTGTCTCTGGATTATGATTGGTATGGCAGGCTGATCATCTATGGTGGTACATTTTTTGCTTTTGTTATCTGATTTCAACTCTCTGTTTTCTGCAGTGGGGGAGTTTATGTTATTTCTCTTTGACTTGCATGCTTTGTGTAGGATTAAAAATAGAGCCAATCCCTCCCAGATTTTGGTAATGAATTTTTTAATTGTCTTTTACAGTACACCCCTGCTATCGATATATGGAGCATAGGATGTATATTTGCAGAAATGCTCACAGGAAAACCCTTGTTTCCTGGGAAAAATGTGGCACATGAATTGGATCTCATAACAGATTTGGTTGGCACTCCTGCAGCTGAATCCATTGCTAGGGTTTGTTGTATTTTTCGATCGGTCTCTTTGATATTATGTTTCTCTTAAAACATTTTTAATATTTGTTAAGTGGTCCTTTGAATTTAAATTCACATCTGTTTTAAACGTATGCTTATGAGAGCTCATCAATTGGATTGTTTCTATTACCTGCAGATTCGGAATGAAAAGGCTAGAAGATATTTAAATAGCATGAGGAAAAAGCCACCAACTCCTTTCTTGCAAAAATTCCCCAATGCGGATCCATTGGCACTTCGTTTACTAGAGCGTTTGCTTGCGTTTGATCCTAAAGATCGCCCGTCTGCTGAAGAGATAAGATTTTAGTAAAACTGATTGTTGTCTACTGCAATTTAAAAAATGATCATATGTTGAATCTGGTTGGACATCATATATTTATTTCCTGATATTGTCACTTGTCTCTTTTCCAGGCATTAGCTGATCCATATTTCAATGGATTGGCAAATGTGGACAATGAACCATCTATGCAACCCATTTCAAAACTTGAGTTTGAGTTTGAAAGGAGGAAATTGATAAAAGATGATGTAAGGGAGCTAATCTATAGAGAGGTATGACCATGGAGATTATAGGGGCCTCGGTACTACTATTCTTTATATCTTGATTTGCATTGTTCTCTTTCCCTTTCCATCTGTTATGGTGTAAATCTCAAACCATGCAGATCTTAGAGTATCATCCACAAATGCTGCAGGAGTACCTACAAGGTGCAGATCAGAGTAGCTTCATGTATCCAAGGTATTAGTGTTATTGTGCTTGTTATTTCTACTTCTACTACTGTTAATACTACCAATCCTAGTTTATTCTGCTAAATTAGCTTTATTTCACGACACAACATCGTGTTTCTTCTGGAGAGAACTTCCCTTTTTACTTGGAGAATTTATTTTGTGCAACGTAATTTGATTTAACTCATGATTAACCATTCATGTTTGATGACTTTTTTATGTCCTTGTTTTTTTTTCCTTCTTTCTTAATAAGTTTTATGTAACCCAGTGGAATTGATCGATTCAAGCGACTATTTGCCCATCTTGAGGAACAGTATGGTAAAACTGAAAGAAGCACTGCACTCCAAAGGAAGCATGCCTCCTTGCCTAGGTTAAGTATTGAACAAAATATGTTTTATCTGATGGCTATGCAGTTTGTTTGATTTTTTCATCTTTTCCACACTGATGGCTGTTACCCTTTCTATCCACCAGGGAAAGGGTTTCTGCACCCCAAGATGAGACTTACCAAAATGGTAATTGTAAAAAGTGTAATGCAGCTTCAGCTTCTCGTGCAACCATCCAGAGCCCTCCAAGGTCCAAAAGGATTGAGACGGTAGAATATACTTACCAAAATGCATTGGCTATGCAGAACGGCTGTAGCAAACCAAGTAATAGTCCCCACAACCTGTTGAAGAGTGCCAGCATAAGTGCTTCTAAATGTGTGGCTGTAAAAGGAAATAATTGTGAGGTAAGTATTCTCTGATCAAGTATTAAATGTCCATTTGTTTGCAACTCTCACATCATAGAACGCTGGCCTTCCCCACATTCGCAAACTACTCAAAAACTGTTTCTCCTTATGAAGAGGGCATATAGAATGGGGTACTATCGTTTGTGTGTATGCACTATCTTGTTGGCACTTTTTGTCGCGTGTAGTCCATTATTGACTGAGAAAAGTTGCTGGCTACGTGAAATGGAAGCTTCCATTGTTTTGGACACAAACATGTAACTCTGCACCTCTGTTGTATCACAGGAAGAAACAATCCTGGAACAAGACGAAGAGGCGGTTGGTTGGTTGTCATAGAAAGTCGGAACAACATTATGCTTGGATTATACTTCTGATATTTGCACGGGAGAGCTTTGTTTTACCAGCTAGGCCCTGATGCTAATTGTGCCTTTTTTGCTAGTAGAAGGAAAGAAAGATTTTATTATAATTATTCACAATTGCAAGAATTGGGTAATTGTATATGACATGGCTTTGGCCAAACTATGTGAAGTTATTATTATTATTATTTTTTTATACATTTGGGGAGGGGGGTTTCAAACTCCAGACTTCCATTTTGGAGACTGGGGGTAATGCCAATCAAGCCACATGCCTTTGGCCTATGTGAAGCTTCTTGGTATTTCTTTTTCCCTCATCTTAGGTCGGAAGGTATTAAAGTATAAAAATCTTTGCCATGCTTTTTAAGTTATTAAGCTTCAAGATCTGTGATTTTGCTGAATTTCTCTCCATAAGTTTGCTGTTTGTGCAATATTATTTAACATATTAATTTCCGAAGTGTTAGCTCATTAATTCGGAGAGCCAATGAGAGTTTGTTCTAGACTTTTAATAACTAACAATGTTTTGGTAGTTTTTGAGGCAGTAACTTCTTAAGGTGGAAAAGTTGTTTGTGTTGTGTGTGTGTGTGTTTTTCCATTATCGTTTGGACCATTCTCCAAAACTTTTCCACACCTTCGTAGCAACCAAATGAAAACTTCAATTTCCCCGTTATTTTCCCAGGAAACAAACAGACCAGAAGGCCAAGGAAGGAAATGAAAGATGAAAACCTATTAGGCGAGTATAGAAGCCCGGAACCTACTCCCCATAATTTGCTCACGAGCTATTTGGTAACGCGCCTTCCCCACGAAAGAAATTTCTTCAACATAGTTTGCTGATAATGATGTCACAAAAGTAGTGTACATTACGATATGGCAATCCAGCTTTTAAAATTACTTCTTAACACACACACACACACACATATTATATATATATATATATATATATATATGAGAAATAGACTTCATTTATTACCGAATTTAACTGATAAATACAGGGAAAATTCAGATTACAAGTCAAATTACTCATCTGTGTGGGGTTTCTTCGTATATAAATTTCTTTGTGACGAGCATTGTTTTAACTTCTATAAGCTCTCTAATAACAAAACCTACTGAGATATGAGACTCTGTAAAAATAGAGACAACCATTCTTAATTTTCAAAGGAGGGGAGGGAAAACCACCCTACATTCTCCAAAGGAGGAGCGGGAAAACCACCCCGCATCCTCCAAAAGAGTAGAAGGTTCTCTTGCTATGAACAAGAAGTCTAATAGTCTATTTCTTTTTATTTTTACCTAACACAACTAACAAAAAAGAAATGTATAGGAAATATCGAAAAAATAGAAATAACAACAAACATAAACTTGAAATACACTGAAAATTGAAAAAACACTGAGCAAAGAGGCTATAGTGTGTCGGACCGTTGATCTTGAAGTTACCAAAATTACTGACCCTAGAAATGTCGCACGTGGGGATAGCAGAGCCCTTTGTGTGATGGCGCGTGAAGGCCATATGTGCATTTTGAACCCCATGTGTAGATCATACACCACTTCTTTTGGCAAAACCTTCAACAATCTAAAAAGATCAGCGGCTTTGGAACCTCGTGGTGGGGTGCGTGGTGGTCGCTGGCCACCGGAAAACATCAAACACCATTTCTCCATGCTTTTGACTGAAAAAAACAAAAACCAAAACATCGACTGGAAAATTAAATACTTGATGAAATTGCATCTGGGAGGAGAGAGGGAGAACCCCTCTCTGAGGTAGTTTTCGGTTTGGGTTTTAGAAAGAAGGTAGAGCTTTTCTCTCTAACAAAAATCAGGGCCAGCTTATTACTAAAGTATTGAATATGAACATTCTCAGTTAGTTTATAAGCCAGCATGAAAATTCGACCATGACAATGACGGTTGGCGTATTCATTTCTCAATTGGTCTTCTTGCAAAAGTGCACCTTTTGTCTAGTTTATTTTTATAATTTATCTCATCTAATTATTATAATTTTGTTAAATTTTTATATTAAATAAATAAACAATTCAACATTTTTAAATTTTAAAACAAAAATAAGATTATAAAAATATATTCTAATAATATTTTATTTAAGTTTCAACTTTTATTTCAACCTATTGGATCTTATCTGCGAAAACAATCAAGGTAAGGGCTACTAGTACTTGACTGTTGTCTAACATATCTTAATGACCGTGTTAAACTTACTTTCCAATTGAATTATAGAAATGATTTCCTAAATGGCTTCTGTCCGACTATAGGTGAAACAAAAGCAGCAAATTTTTGAAGATCGAATTATAAGCCTGAATGATATCATTGCATAGACCGAACAACATAAACCAAACGTGAAATTGAGGAAAAAAACAACGTATATCGATCAAATCCTTCGCATATTTGACTATGTCGCGCACAAAAGCAGCCTGTTCTACAAATATACATAGCTGAATATAACGGTACAAAATGGCCACTACCATAAACGTCTGGTGCACTCATGGCTTGCATGCGATTTCTTTTACGCTTTATCCTTATCCGACTGAAACTTTTGTTTCCTAGTTGAGTTCTGTTTTTCTTCAGTTGCGTTAATTTCCAATTTGGTCTCTGTTTTCTGAAGTTGAGTCAGTTTTGGAATTTAATCCGGTTTGAGTCTGTAAGGCTACAGAAGGAACTGCATTGATATTAAAAAAATTATCTTTGAAGTTGTTTATGAGAAACTTTGTTTGGGAGGCCAAGGTTCCCCGAAACCTTTATTCACTTGCTCAAATTTTCCCCTGTTTCAAGATAGGGAAACAGAGGAGAGACTCCTACAATCGACATATCTCAGGCACGATATTTGTGTTTACAGGCACATGTATATCAACCCCCTTCATATGTGTGGTAGCCAATTTTTTAATCAGATCTAGTTGTGATCAAAAGGAAATCATTTCACCATTTAAATATTACCAAATGGCAGATCTTCCAGTTCCAAAGGGGAATTTCCAACCAGCTTCCAAAAAGTAAACGTGGATTTTTCTTTTTCTTTTTAAGCAAAGATATACCATGACTCACCTAAACTTAATTTTTAATGTTATGAACAGATCAAGTCCTATTTTTTAATTCGAGACCATTTTTTACTCGGTTCAAGTCTAATTGGGGTTGTTTGTTTTCAAGCTTCCACGTTTTGGACGGTTTCAATTGATTTTATGCGGATTTTGTTTTTCAAACAATGTTTCTTTTGTTTCTTGTATGAACAGGTTTCATCGATGAAAACCATGTAACTAAGATCAGTACCCTCTCTTAACGGAGATAAAGTCAAA
Source organism: Carya cathayensis (assembly GCA_011037825.1). Classification (NCBI taxonomy): domain Eukaryota; kingdom Viridiplantae; phylum Streptophyta; class Magnoliopsida; order Fagales; family Juglandaceae; genus Carya; species Carya cathayensis. The sequence goes on along the minus strand of QGSO01000249.1, from coordinate 904,146 downwards.
ACATATTGCTAAGGTAAGTGTACGCTCTAATGCAGTCAATGTCCTCCAAGTTCCTCAACTTCCTCCTTCTCTTGGCCTTCTCCCTCTTCTTACTGGCCTTCCTCAACCACCTCACAGCCTCATCGCCACCCACTTCAACCTCTCTCTTTCCCAATGAAGCCCTCCCCACCAAAACTGGCTACCTCTCGGTCAATCCTGCCGACTAGAGTTCTGCCATGTTTTATGCCTTCTATGAAGCTCAGAACCGCATTTCACCGCTCTCCCAAACACCACTTATCATAGGGCTCCAGGGCGGCCCTGGCTGCTCCTCCATGATTGGCAACTTCTTCGAGCTCGGCCCTTGGCGCGTGACATCTCGCAAAGGCAGGTCTGAAACCTTTGTACTAGAACCAAATCCGGGCTCTTGGAACCGCATATTCGGCCTTCTTTTCCTGGATAATCCGATTGGAAGCGGGTTTAGTATCGCTTCGGCAACCGAAAAGATCCCAAGAGATCAACTTTCTGTTGCCAAACATCTTTTTGCTGCGATCACTTCATTTATTGAGTTAGAGCCGTCGTTCAAGTCTCGTCCACTTTACTTTGCAGGAGAGAGCTATGCCGGAAAGTACGTTCCAGCAATTGGGTACTATATCTTGAAGGCGAATGCTAACTTGCCGGTGTCACAGCTGGTGAACTTGGGTGGTGTTGCTATCGGGAACGGCTTGACAGACCCGATGACTCAGGTTGCTACTCATGCCGCGAATGCTTACCATTCTGGTTTGATAAATGAGAGGCAGACAAGGGAGCTGGAGAAAGCGCAGAGGGAAGCGGTCAAACTGACCAAAATGGGGAAGTGGAAAGAGGTAACAGATGCTAGAACCCAGGTCTTGCTTATGTTGCAGAGAATGACAGGGCTGGCGACTTTGCACGACTTTAGCAAGAAGGTTCCTTATGAAACAGAAATGGTTTTTGCCTTTTTGAGGAAAGAAGAGGTAAAGAAGGCTTTGGGAGTAAAGGAGTCAATGGCTTACGATGTATGCAGCGATGATGTGGCGGCTGCTTTGCATGATGATTTCATGAAAAGTGTGAAGTTCATGGTGGAATTTCTGCTGAAGGAGAGCAAGGTTTTATTCTATCAAGGTCAATTCGATATGAGGGATAGTGTGGTTTCAACTGAGGCTTGGGTGAAGACGATGGCGTGGGAGGGGCTTAGTCAGTTTTTGACAGCAGAGAGGAAGGTTTGGAGAGTAAATAAAGGGCTTGCTGGGTATGTGCAAAAATGGGGGAATTTGAGTCATGTTGTGGTTTTAGGAGCCGGACATCTTGTGCCTAGTGACCAGGCATTGAATTCTCAGGCAATGATAGAAGATTGGGTTTTGGAGAGAGGGCTGTTTGGCTATGAAGAGGAAGTATCGTCTGTTTTTTCTCTTTTTGATTAGTCGGATTTCTCGTCAGATTCTGGGGTTACCATTTTGTAGCTATGAAGAAGAGGATTGGTCATCAGATTTCCGTAGTTCAACGTAAAATTCGATGATCAGTCTCTTCTTCCTTTGGTAGAAATGGAGGAATTTCAATTAATGCTTCAAATCATGATCAAAACTGGGATGTTGAGCACGTATCTGTATCGAATAAATTCCAACACTCCGCATACCAATCGGTGAAATCGGACTTATCAGCAGAATTGCAATCCCAGCCCATGACTTTGTACATGAAATATCCATTAATGCTAGCACCAAATGAACAACGACTGTTCTACTTTTTTTTTTTCACAATCCACTATATTTCAGTCGATCTAGACTATGAAGAGTACTGATTGATGTTGATAATATATAGAGACTGACAAATGCATTAAAAAAAAAAAAAACTCTTGACTAGCTAGCGCAATCTTAAAAAAAAGACTATCTCGTGGGTTTAATTGTTCATCAAAAAATAAAGTTTTTGAACTTTTTTAATGTAATTTTCATGGTAGGAATGCGCGTTAACTAGCTGTATTAATGGAACTCCAAAAAGTCAATGACAGTACCTGAGGTTAGTGATGGAGTCAGCAAGTCCCAACTTCCTCAGCAAGTCCCTCTTGGCCATCTTACTCATCTTCTTCCTCCACCACATCAGAGCATTATCACCGTCCACTTCCCCAAGCTCCTCTTTCTTTCCCAGTGAAGCACTGCCCACAAAAACTGGCTACCTCCTGGTCAATACAGCCACCAGTTCCGCAATGTTCTACGTCTTCTATGAAGCTCAGAAGCCCATCTCGCCACTCTCGGAGACTCCGCTTATCATATGGCTCCAGGGTGGCCCTGGCTGCACCTCCAGGCTCCATGGTTGGCAACTTCTTTGAGCTTGGTCCCTGGTTTGTGAAAGAACACAATGCCAGCTCCAACTTACTTACACCTTGCGCTTGAACGGAATCTGGGTTCTTGGAACCGCATATTCGGTCTTCTTTTTCTCGATAATCCGAATGGAACCGGGTTTAGCATTGCATCCACGACCGAAGAAATCCCAAACGACCAACATTCTGTTGCCAAGCATCTTTTTGTTGTGATAAGTCGTTTCGTGCATCAGATCCATTGTTTTAAGTTTCGTCCAATATATTTTGCAGGTGAGAGCTATGCTGGGAAGTATGTTCCCGCAATTGGGTACTATATTCTGAAGAACAATCCCCACTTGCCAGTGTCACGGCGCTTGAACTTAGCGGGTGTTGCTATAGGAAACGGGCTCGTAGACCCCATGACTCAGGTTGCTACTCGTGCTGCTCATGCTTACTATTCTGGTTTGATAAATGAGAGGCAGAAAAATGAGTTGGAAAAGGTGCAATGGGAGGCAATTAACTTGACCAAAATGGAGAACTGGAGAGCGGCAACAAATGCCAGAGTTAAGGTCTTGGATATGTTGCAAAGCATGACAGGTTTGGCCACTTTGAATGATTTTACTATGAGAGTTCCTTACAAAACCGAATTGCTATCAGAATTGTTGCGGATAGAGGAGGTGAAGAAGGCTTTGGGGGTGAAGCAGTCGATGGATGAGATCTGCAGTGATGTTGTGGTGGCTGCATTGCATGATGATTTCATGAAGAGTGTGAGGTACATGGTGGACTTGCTGGTGAAGAAGAGCAAGGTATTCTTGTATCAAGGGAATTTTGATTTGAGGGATAGTGTGGTTTCAATTGAGGCTTGGGTAAAACAATGAGATGGGATGGACTTTGTGAATTCTCGATGGCGGAGAGGAAGGCTTGGACAGTGAATGGAGGGCTTTCTGGGTACCTGCAGAAATGGGAGAATTTGAGTCTGGTTTTAGGAGCTGGACATCTGGTGACTAGTGACCAGACATTGAGATCTCAGGCAATGATAGAAGATTGGGTTTTGGAGAGGGAGCTATTTGGCTATGAAGAGGAAGTACCAGCTGAATTTTCTCTGTTTGATAAGTAGGATTTGCCGTCAGATTTTGGGATACCTATATTGTAGCTTATGTCTTTCCGAATCCTGTTGTACTAGCATGGTATTGAAGTTCGATACTAATATCATGATTATATAAATTGGTTTCACAAATTCCTGCTTTAGGATTGTATTGTCATCCTAACCCATTTCTTGCTGTCCATTTCAATCAGAAGAAAAGAAATCCTCAACCCATCGGACCATCCATCATAGGCAAAGATATTATCTCATTTAATGCCCTGTTAAATTTTCGGCAAAAATCAGATCCCGGCTAGATTATAGACCTAAGTTCTAAACAATCCAACATAACTTCTTGGTGATGGGTGGTATAACGAGTAAGAAATTATTCTTCTACAACTCAATAGCCTGTACTTCTCACGTTAGTCACAGCATACGATCTAGTCTTCGTTTTTATTTGATAAGCGAGTTTAAAGTCTACCTTTTCTAAGGAGTTATAGCTGCTTTGGTAGATTGAACTTCAAAGTTCGCAAGGAAATTTTCACTGCCCGTATGATCCTGAGGTTGAAATTCATAAAAAAGAGATCATATTTTTCACTAGAAAAAGAAAACCCACAAAAATTTTCCAGAAGAAAAACAAAGATCTGGATAAAGGGATTTTTTTTTGGTTTTGGGGGGGGGGGAGAGGAAGTTGTTAATGTAATGGCATTTGGAGGCGGATTTGTGATGTAGAGGGGAAGATGGGAATGGGAAAAGAAGCTCAGGCCAGGTAAACTTAGGGAAGTTATCTGAACACCGAAGATTCAATCCCATAGCCAATCCCCCAAGGCACAAAACCCGTACTATGATGCCATTTTTTATTTGATGTACAGGGCCAGAACGGCAGGGCATCCTGTAGAAAACCTACAGGTTTTTCAGAGCCATATCATCTTTGTGTAGCTCTCCCCTATTTGCCTTGGCCCTTTCTGCTACTTCTTCTATATAAACTTGTCAGCTCTAGAAAGTAGAAAGAACGAGCTGATTGAACACATAACCTAAGCCTAGGAAAAACTACAACTGCGACGACTAGAGGAAGCTGAACGCAGGATTGAACGGCGCTATGTCAAACCTAAATGCGGACTATTTATAGAGCAGCCGTATGAAGGTCGGGCAGGCTTTTAGCTGGTGTTAGGTCTCTTCTAGTGTTTTAAAGGCGACAAGGCTCGTCTCAATAAATCTACGAATCGATTTTATAGTGGCGACTTCAAGCCGTTCTCAGTATGTCATCGTAAACAATTAGATTCTTTCCTCCTTTTTCTTTTATTTTCCTTTTTATATTGGTTTATGTAAATAATTTTATAAAAATACAAATAATACTAGTGCCCATCCTAACGTCTCCCTGGTCTTGAATCTTGATGTTCGTGGAACGTTCGCTTCAGCTAAGCCTTTGGGAAGCTCTCTCACTCTTCGCTCCGCTCTTCTCCAAAACCACTGCGTTTCAGGTCGGTTTACAATTACTCGAGCTTTCATTTTTCTTTTTTATGCTTTTGCGTTAGGAAAAAAGAGAACAAAATGGCCCCCATATTTCAATGGAACATCAGGATTTCATTTTTTTTCGATAGTTCTAATCGTTTCTCGTATTTGGTTTCTCGCCTTGGTCGATTTATTGGAAGGAAATGTGGTTTTCAGGTTTGGCGTTGATGTCATTCAGGCATGTCCTGTTCATGTAGTAAGCTTTGTGGCATATGGCACTGACAATCCCAATTGTGCAATCATGTGGCTTGGTATCAACTTATATCAAACTCTTCCAACCTTTTTTTTCAGCTTAATTTAGCTGGATTTATTAATGTATTTTTGTTCCCTCTCTCCCCTCCATCTCTTCCAGAAAGCTTGATTACTGAGTCTTGTAGAAAGAGTAGGGGATAAAAATAAACTTGATTTCGGTGAACTTAATAGCCATATGAATTTTTTCTTGTAAATTTGACATATTTAAACGTGTATAAGTTTTGTTTGCTAGTGCTTCTGTGGGAAACGATTGAGAGCTGCTATTGTTTTCGAAGCTGAGAGAGGATACCGGAATGCTTTGGGTAGAAAAATGAGGTAATGCACTTCATTATTACTGAGCATGGGATGATTGTAGGCATTACTTTCAGCAGCATCATCTTATTGCAGGTTCAATAAATCTCTCATTTCAAAAATATCAAAAGTTTGTTCTCGCCCAAAGCATAACTTGTCATGGTTGGAGGAAGTGGCAAGAATCAAAAAATCAAAAATCCTGAAGAAGGTAGATCTTTTCTTGTTCACATTGAGTGCTGTCTATTTTGGTCTATCATAATGACTTAAGGAATGGGACAGTGGTTCATTTGGTGCTCATGTGCATGAATTATTTGGTAACACTGTCATTTTGAATCTATGTAATATATCTAGCAAATTATTCATTGGGAAGTCCTGATTTTCTGGTATTCCCTGGGTCTTTATTATTGTGAGGGAGATCCAAATTATTGAGCATGTCTTAAGACTGTAATCGTGCATGGTTTGGCTGTTAAGGAATTCCCACATCCAAAATTGATTGAACTCAATACTTCCTCAGTGGGGAAATAGTCAGAATGAATATTTTACAGGAACCCTTAGCCCAATTGCATGCCTGGGCTTTTTGGAGTTTTGCTAGTCTGTTGAATTTATAGCACAACTGTTATTTTTTTTCTTATTTAAACAAAAAGAAAGAAGTTGTATGCTTGTTCGTGAAGGGTTGCTTCATACCTTTTGTGAAGCAGTTCAAAACAAGTTTAAGAATTCTCTAAATGCTTTTTTCCAAGTCAACTATTTATATACTTCAACTTGTTTTGTCGTAGGTATGTGCTATGATGGATTATGATGGTCTTCATGATTTCATTGATAATGGAAGCGCTAAAAAGCAATCTGGTATGAACCTTAAAGGTGCAGAGGATGAGTTTAATGACTCCTTGGAATGTAAAAAATTTCCGTCCATCATTTTAGGTAGTTCTCCTCAGGTTGAATTGTATGATGAGACTGCATGTTGGTCTGAAATGAGTAAGCTTTTAGCTACCCAAAATGGTGAAGAAATTCTTCCCAGTTCATTTGGTACCGAGCTAGTTCAAGAGAGTTGTAGTGAAACATGGCCGCCTTTGTCTCCTACCCTTCAAAATGTAACGACTTCCTTACTTAAAGAAGAAGAAGAATCTTATGAGCCTTCTCAGCCGATGGCTTTAGAAACCATAGAAAAATCAGATTATTCAGTCACTGTGAAGGAATCTTCTGTCAAAGTGGGGTCTGAATCCCCACTAAATGCTGCCTCCATTCAATTATTTCTTGACAGATCTATCAATTGCATCCCTGGATTAAGTAAGAGGCACTGTCGTCAGCTGGAAAGTTCTGGTTTCAACACGGTGGGTGCTATATCTATAAAGCGAAGCCCTTTTAGGTTTTATTTTCTTAACTAGAAATAATGGGTTTATGTTTTTCTTTTTCTTTTTTACCCCATGTAGTTGCGGCAATTGCTACGTCATTTTCCTCGAAGCTATGCTGATTTACAGAATGCACAGACTGCAATTGATGACGGGCAATACCTGATTTTTGTTGGGAAAATTTTGTCTTCCAGGTCTTCCTCTTTTTTCCCCCTGAAAGGATTGAATTTTATTTGGAGAAGTTGTTGTATTTCTTGCAAGATGTTCTACTGATTAGACCTTTTGCAGCTTGGTCTTTAAGATATTTTAATTACTGTTGTTATAGAGCTTTGAGTGCCTGCCTTGGCACTTGGCAATGGGACGTGTTAACAGAGTGCTTGCATCTAATCCTCTTGAGCTAAACTGAATTAATTTCTTGCGTCAACTCTAACTCAAAGCAATACCAAGATACTAGCATACAACCCATGCACATGTGTATTCATTATTTCCATGCTTTTGTTTAATTTTAATTATCTTTTTGATGATGTGAAAGTTCACCAATACAAGGCTCTTTGGACTCACCTTGGGGAGTAAACCCTGAATAAACTACTACACCCATCATAATAGTGTATTGGTAATCCAGAAAACCTCCTAGTGTGAAATCAAACCCAAGATTTGAGTCTACAGCTGATCCAGGCCAGCTGTTTGACTAATATGATTGGTCATGCCTATGGCTTTAACAAAAAAATTCTATGAAATCACTTTCAATATAAAATAAATTGGAAATATGTAAAATAGATCATGAGGTATTTTTTAGTCTTATGATGTAGCATGATATAAATTTTCATCAATTTTTTTGATATAATATTTTTAACCCTCATCAATGTGAGTCATAATTGTTCATTTTGAATGGAAACCAACTCCATTGTCATAGACTCTTTACCACTAAGACTAAATAGAGAAAGAGTAGAGAAGATATACAAATGAGCCTTCAAGTTGAACAGAGGGATTCCGAAGGGTCAGGAAACAGTAGCTATGAACCCCAAGGGGTTGGCCCAAGCGGTGAAGGCATTGGTCTTGGGTTATCACTCTCTTCAAGGTCCAAGGTTCAACACCTCATGGGTGCAAACAATCCTTTGGGGCCACACGGCTTGGTGAAAAGTCAGCGATTTAACTAGTTCCGTGTAGGGAAACTTCCGAGGGTGCGGTGCACGGGACCGGGGTTTAATCTGCAAGGGTGGGTCTGAAGGGCCCTGCCTTGAAAAGGTTCCCTGACATAAAAAAAAGAAAAAAGGGAAACAGGAGCTATGATCCCTAAAGAGCACTTTTGGTTCCTTTTTGATAATTTCGAAAGCATTCGTATTTCTCATAGTGCAAAGGGTTTGCATTATCTACAATTGTGCTTTTCTCCATGTAGAACAAACTTTTCAAAACCACATCAACTGACATATTTACTTTTGATTTAATATTTTGTATCTTTTTAGATCATTTGATTTTGTTTATTCTTATCGTGTAAGTCAGTAGCTGTTTAGAACATTAGGGAGATGGAGTTTTTTTTATACATAACTTTTATGGTTTTTCTTGCAGGGGAGTCAGAGCTAGTTATTCTTTTTCATTTCTTGAGGTGGTAGTGGGCTGTGAGATTGCAGAAAATCAATCAAATGTTGAGGATACAATCAATGATATTAATGGCAAGGGAAAGAAAACAATTTTTTTGCATCTGAAGAAGTATTTTCGTGGTACTCGTTTTACATTTCAACCTTTTCTGAAAAGTATTGAAGCGAAGCATAAAGAGGGAGAGATTGTTTGCGTAAGTGGTAAGGTGAGTTTCTTGGAGATACTGTGTCGTTGAGTTACTTGTTTTGTTCTTCGATGTGGTTTGATGGGTCTTGAAGTCAATTTCCAATTTATGGAGTTATATAGCAAGAGTCATACCTTGAGAAAAGGCAAACAAGCTAATAAATCCTCATTATGTGACCTTAATGCTTTGAGTGAAACATTATTGCCAGTATTTTAAAACTGGATATAAGTGAACATATTTTTGGTTTTAAGCATTCTATTTACTCCTCAACTTGATGAGGTTTTTCCTTTTTCTTCACTCAGTTTTTTGGCAGTAACTTACCAATATTTAAAAAGAAAGGGCATTGTGTACGTTTGTGCTATGAGATTCTTGTATAATCCTGCTGAATTACAAACTATTTATGCCATACTTACATCATTGCTTTAATTAAACCTCTAAGAAAATGGTCTTAATGCTATCATGGGTGATGTTATTGTAGAGATTGTCAAGCACAGGCATGCTGCTGCAGATGGTTTCTTTTGGAACATTTTGTTTTTTGGAATTGGCTGCAAGACTGGAAAAACAACATAGATAGGATTTTTAAAAGTCACATTCTATTCTTATGAGCTGGTGGGGATTTTTGACAATGCAATCTTGAGGTTGTTTTTCCCAAAGAGGGATTAATGCATGTTCACTTTTAGTTTGGATATTGAAACATTGTCTCTATTGCGCCTACTTAGTTAGGGCATTCTTTGTATTGTACCTGGCTATGCCTATTCTTTGATCAATAAAATTTGTTTACTTATAAAAAAAAAAAAGGAGTTTGGATATTGAAACAGAAAGGCTAAGAACTTCAAGTACAAAACCAGGAATGCTGTTGTGGTGTTGGCAGATCTCCAAGATATGGGAAAGTGATTTCTAAACTATTTTTTTTTTAATCGTCAAACTAGATTTTATGGAAAATAATAATAGGCTTAGCTGAAGTACATGGGACATTCAGGCTATGCTATGCATGATTATCTAATAACACAAGAAAGTCATGAATGTTCAAAAGCCATTAAAATCAATTACAATCGGCGAATGGTATAAAGTGTTAAAAAAGAATTTTCTAAGCTGATCAATTGACAGCTCATGATCTTCAAAATTTATTGCATCCCGGTCCCTCAAGGTGCATACCATTGCCGATTTCACTAAATGGAATTTAAACTCATTTTCTATTCCCCTCCAAAGAAGTCCTGTTGTAGTTTCTCCGTACAATGTGCCACTTAAGTTGGACAAAATACTCCTAGCAATATGTGAACATAAATGTTTGCTCATTTTTTTTTTTGATAAGAATAAATGTTTGCTCATTAATAATGTACTTGGTATTATTCCCTTCTGGGACTTTTGTTATACTTGCATATTGTAGTAAAGTTTGTGCATGAGAGACTAGTTACTCTCGTCCATTTTACACGCGTCCTTTCCAAGATTTACTGCCTATCCTATGGGCTAAGACAACTAAAACATAGCACTAGCTCCTGCTCTAAACATTTTACCCGTGAATTTGTTATGTGTTCTTGTAGTGATTGGTAGAGCCAAAAGAGCATCAGCCAGCACATGATTGCATCATGACTTTTTGAATGTAAGATATTTCTAAGATCCATACAACTGGTTAAAGTCTCCCCCTGGGAATTACATTACATTGTATCTCAGATATAATTTTTTGAACTTTTATTATATGTATAAATTGGTTCATCAGTTGGTGTACTTGGACAATGACAACTGAAGGGGCTAGACTTTATCTTGATGAAATTAGGCACAGTTTTTGCGTAGTTTCTGTTCGAGGATGCTATTTCGAATATTATGAATCTCTTGCTTGTTTTGCTAAATGTCAGAATTGTTCTTACCCCTCCCATCTAGCCCGGCTAAAAAAAAAAAAAATGTTAGAGACTTTTTCTTAAATATTGCTTTTTGATATAGGTGAGGACTATGCGTACTAAAGATCACTTTGAAATGAGAGAGTACCATATCGATGTGCTGGAAGATGAAAATGATCCATCTTATTGTGCAGAAGGGAGGCCATATCCTATATACCCGTCTAAAGGGGGCTTAAATCCAAGTTTTCTTAGAGACATTATTGCAAGGTTGGTGCCTTATGCCTTTTTCATAGTTCTATTTACCATTACTACACCCTTGAACTTTCCTTTTCTGGTTATTTACATTCTCCCATGAATATTTGTGGGAAGCTATCTTAGTTGAAGAATCATGTTTCTTCATTGAAAAATGGTTGTGTTTGGTAATGAATAATGAACTTTTAGTGTGATGGCATTCCTCTTTATCTACTTGTTTGAATCGTGAAGGGAGTTTGCTTTCTTTGAGACATTTTTAATGGAGAGAAGTATACTTCTCTTGGGGATTTTGATAGCGACATTTGGAAAATTTAGTAAATTGAGGAATGCCTCCAGGCCTTTGTAGAGGCAGGTGTAATCTAACTGAGTTTGAACAGGGGATATGCACAGTTTAAAGAGACTTCAGTAACTGGATAAATGTCCCAAGTCCTTTTCTGTTACCAACTTTCTATATATTTGTGTGTGAGATTTTTTTCCAGGGTTTGAAATGCAATCTTATTAATTAGCTTACCCTCTTTTTATTCCATTGTTTTTTTTTTTTTTTTGATTGGCACCGGGTGTCCAAGAATAGCTTTTCGACTAATCCCGAGGGTGCACAGGCCCTCAGAAAGGAGTTCCCTGCAAGTGCACCTCGGGCAATTAAAGGAGAAAATCCCCTAGTCCGATGTCCACTAGAGATTGTTTGCACTCAAGGGGATTTGAACCTTAGACCTAGGGGGAGCATACCCCCAAGCCCAAGGCTTTTACCACCTGAGCCAACCCCTAGGGGTCTTTATTCCATTGTTTACATCACAATTTTGGATGCAATCTATTTATTCTAGTGAAAAAGCTGAGTAGGTTCAATTGGATGCTTGACCCCACTTTGGTTATTTGGCTGTCATGACATCAAAAGAGTTATTTAACTGTAATGATGTTCCTTGTTTGTTCAATATAATTTTTCTTTTTTGTATTGTTTTTTATTATTTCCTTAAAGTATATAATTGGTTGGTTTTCCGTCTGTAAGCATGCTTTTCTACTGATAGCAAAATTATTATTTCAATTTTTTCCAGAACCTTACAAGCTTTGCCTATTAATGTCGACCCTATTCCTGAAGATATAACTCAAGACTTTGGACTGTTAAGCCTTCACGATGTAAGTAGCTTTAATTCTGTTTGTTTTTCCATTGCGTACTTGGTTATTCACAAGTGGCATAGTCATCATTCACTAGTATCATAAAAGGCATTATTGAGGTATGCAGATTGCATATGGGAACCTAGAACCTGCTCCTGTCCTGTAGCGATATTAATGTAGAAATGCACAGCCTATTGGAGTCTATCAGATATCTATATCATAAACCAGCCACTTATCTTCTTTTATCTAAGGAAGATTTTTTATTTTCCATTTGGATAAACAATAAATTATCTTTAAAAATTGCAAGAGGTGCATAACCCAAGTACACAAGAAGAATATAAAGGGCATAAAACCTCTGGAAAATTGGGAAATTAATAATCAAGTTCTAAATGAAGAGAATCTAAAAAATGAGAAAAGATGTGGAGGTTCCAAAAGAAAAATTGACCTCAAAACTGAACTGTAAGAAAATTCCACTTGATTTTATCAATTGTTTCTCCACGCCCTAAACCATTCTCCCTACTCTTCTGCTACCAAATGCACTGCATGACGCATGAGAGGGTTGTTCTACCACTAACTAATCTACCAGTTCCTCCCAAATTCCCTTAAATGGTCTCGCTGGGAACTTTCTTTTATACACTGTGTGTCATTTAGCTATTCAAGTGCTGACCTAGTTGCTTATTTCTGAATCATTCTTTGATTGTTCATACCTTAGCAATTTTAATTAAACAATGAAATATGGATGTACATGCTGTGTTAGTGTTCACTTTGTTCTCAGTGTGCAGATTTTCAGTGGAGAGCTAAATGATATTGTTTTTAAATGATGTAGGCATACATTGGGATTCACAAGCCAAAGAATATAAATGAGGCTGATTTGGCACGCAAAAGGCTTATATTTGATGAGTTCTTTTATTTGCAGGTGAAACTTTGTTTGCACTACATTGCTAATTAAGATTTTTCCTCCTACTGTTGAGGTGGTAATTAAATAGCTACATTTTGTTCATTGGCTCCTTGCTGCTATTATGAAGCCATACTTTTATCTTTTTTCAATTTTTCATCTGATGCCCTTTCAATAGCAGCTATTTAAGGATTTTCTCATTACTTCCCTTATTGTTCTCAATGTAAAGTCTCCTCATTATATTGTGACACACCCAAAACTTCTGTTCTATGTGTTGTTTGCACACATCATAACCATCATTAAGCAATTCATGTGCTTCTATATGCATTGGACTCTTGAGTTTGTTTATGGACTTCAGGAAATTTTTTTGCAGCTGTACTTCTGTTGCAAACCTTATTCCATTCAAAAAGCACTTTTATGTTTTCTAATAAAGACTTTTAATTTGATATGAGAATGCTGCCCTGGGACAAGTAGGGACTTTGTCCTGGACACCTGGTGCCAATCGAAAAAAAAATTGATATGAGAATGCTGTTTTGGTATTATGGATCTGATTCCTATTAACTGTTTGCTTCTCTTTTTCACATCACTAGTTACTTGATGGTTTTATAGTGAAGTATGTTCTTAATTGCTTCATACCTGAAGTCCCTTCTGGAATTATTAATGCTGGTAGTATTTATGCTTTGCTGTTATGCACTTGTAACATGTTGACTGAAACTAATCAAATCATTGTTCTCTGTCAGTTAGGACGCTTATACCAAATGCTTGAAGGCCTTGGTACAAAAATAGAGAAAGATGGCTTGCTGGATAGGTATAGAAAACCTGAATTAAATGCGACTTATGTGGAAGAATGGTCCAGTCTCACCAAGAATTTATTGAAGGTTCTTCCGTATTCCCTTACTTCTAGTCAGCTAAGAGCTGTTTCAGAAATTATTTGGGATCTAAAGCGGCCAATACCTATGAATCGGCTGTTACAGGTTTTACGTTCTACATCATTATTGCTGCTCTCATGCCAAATTATTTGCAGCCCATTTTTAGTTATTTTCAGGCTTATATCCTATAAATGTATATGAATCTTGTTCCTATGGTTGTAATGTCTAGATCTTGAACTAAATTGTCTCAACTTAATGACATTCTCCCTCTTGTTGTTGGGGTTGGGTGGCATAATTTGGAAAAATATGAAGCTAGAATTCTTGTCTGTCATCTCCTGTTTTATATAAAGCTACAGAAAAGAGATACGCTTCAATATGTTGATTTATATTGGAAATACTGAGCTTCCCTTTATGTTATTTTTACTTGGGTTATGTTCTTTCATCTAGTAAACTTCCCTTTGTTACATCCCTCGAATCAGTGCCTACCAGACACACCCAACTTTGTTTTTGACAAGTGTCATACATACCCAGCTTAAAGTTACCTTTTATTAATGAGGACAACTTCTTGTCTGGTTGTTTTGGTTTCCTTTGATCATCACTGCTGATTTCTGAGTAGGCTTGTAAGCATTTACAAGCTAGTTCTACATCTTACTTCCTTTACCAGGGGAAAAAAAAGGAACTCTCTACTCCAGTTTTCTATTAACAGAGATTATTCCAAATATTGAGTTGCAGTATTTTCAGTGACGTCTGTGCACATGTAACCGAGAGTATAAAAAATGAGAAGGTTTTCCATCTAGGTCATATTTAGCGACACTTCCTTTCAGGGTGATGTTGGATGCGGGAAAACTGTGGTAGCATTTTTGGCATGTATGGAGGTTCTTGGCTCCGGATATCAGGTAGTAACTGTAAAGATTTTATTCTGTTATTACTCACAAAAAAGATTGCTTTTTTATGTCTAAAAAAATATTTTAGTTCATTATTAATTTATTTTCACAAATGCAAGCTACATGTCAGTTTCACAAATTTCAGCTTCTGTGACATGTAGCTTGCATTTGTTTCATGGATTTAATTTGATGTTTCTTAATTGATTTGAACTGATTTAGTCCAGTAAATATATTTTGTAATATATAACTATTCTTCCAAATGCTATGTCTAATGTGTAGGCAGCATTCATGGTTCCGACTGAGTTGCTTGCTATTCAGCATTATGAGCAGTTGCTTAATTTGCTACAGAATATAGAGGAGGTTGAGTGCAAACCTTCAGTTGCTTTACTAACTGGTTCTACCCCATCAAAACAATCACGGATGATTCGTGAGGCATGGCATTATCATCTTTTCGTTTGCTCTTTTTCTTTGACCATTTTGAGATACCTATCATTAAGATTGTGGGTTTGCAGGGTCTCCATACTGGAAATATCTCAATGGTCATTGGGACCCACAGTCTAATAGCTGAGAATGTGGAGTTCTCTGCTTTACGCATTGCAGTGGTGGATGAGCAACATCGCTTTGGTGTGATTCAGAGAGGAAGGTTTAACAGCAAGGTGGTTATTTTCATTGACTTGAGATGATATGTTTTCTGGTGATGTACTGAATGTAAAAAGGCATTGGTAGGGGAGCATCCTGCCTTAGGGGGAAGCACCTGCGCGAGCAGTTTCACATTTCCCAGAAAGCTATGCAGTTCCAAATTTTTTATTTTAATCTTAAATTTCTAATTGTGGGTTAGTACTTTGAAGATAACCTATCATTAAGCAAAAATGAGTAACGTCTTCACAACTTCACACAATGAACTCCTGTTCCTGACAATGTTGATTATAGTGTCTGGAGCATGAGTTCTTTCATTCATCCTATGGACGTCTGAGTTTTATGTACTTAGAATAAAACATTGTTGGTAGAAATATCAACATTCAAGATTCTGATCTAAAATATCACCTGTCAGATTATTTCTGAAACCATGTTCTTGGCCATGGAAAAGCTGTCATTCTCTTTATTTTCCTAGAATCTAGGTCAGGCAGGCCTTTTCATTTTGCCTCATCAACAATATGTGAAATTTCTAATTAATGCTTAAGTTGTTTTATGTTCTGCAATTCATTATCTAAGTTGAGGTGATTGAGACAGCTACTCCCTGCAGTTATATTATACCTCTTTGAGTTCAAGAATGGAGGCGGGCAATTTAGAGGTGTCCTCAAAAAGTGATGTGCATATGGCACCTCATGTTCTGGCCATGTCAGCCACTCCTATCCCAAGGACACTGGCTCTGGCATTATATGGGGATATGTCACTTACACAGGTATGTAAACAATTTGCATTTTCCATGATCTGGTGCCGCATTGAAATGGAGTTCTTGAGTCTGTTAATGTGCAATTTGAAGCAATCTGCAAATGGTTCTTTGTTAGTAACTTCCTTTATGTTTTTTAAGTTATAGAATGTATGTTGAGACCTAGCAAAAAAAAAAAAAAACCCATAAAAAAGAATGTATGTTGAGGATAAGGCTGTAGAATTTGTGCAATTGATGATTTGAAATGCAATTGGTGTTTTGTCCAGGTCATAAGTAGGATGTTAATAAGAACTTGTGCATTGAATTTAATTGGGAGAGGGTATCTTGGATGATCCTTTTATCTTTCTTTTTTTTGGTTTTTTTTTTTTTTTTTGGGGGGGGGGGGGGGGGGGGNGGGGGGGGCGGTGGTGCGGGGAAGGGGGTGAGTCATTTATAACTGACATTGGATGGTCTTATAATATAGAGGGTTTCAGTGGGTAATTTAGGCGAAGAGGGATACCTGCCTTGTAGATCAATAATATTTGTATGTTATCAAGATGTGGTTTTGTAGATTGGAAAGTTTTGTCCTATTCTTTATATGTATATTACACACACAAAAATTAAAATTGACTTCATTATCAAATATTTGGACCCCTCGTGTTCTTGCAATTTGTTATTTAGCTTTTGTTTCCTCTTAAATGTATTTTCTTGGTTTGTCTATTACAGATTACTGACTTACCTCCTGGAAGAATACCAGTTGAAACATTCATTATCGAAGGAAATGATGATGGCTTTGAGAAGGTCTACAAGGTAATTGTATTTCTTGTTGTAAACAACCTGCTGTTCTCTGTAATATCATTTCTCCTTTTGTAGTTCTCTGGTTTAAGAGTGATTGTTTATTTTGAAACATGAGAAAGCCATCAGTGCAAACAAGAAGGTGTTTGTATTGGACTTAAATTGTAGTCGTTGAGGGAATAATAGCAAAATATCTGCTTTTTGTCTAAAAAAAAAAACGTTCCCCTTTTAGAAACAAAGGGCTCCCTAGTATTGTATATTTTTCAGAAGTAAACTGCAATATTTGAGAAGAAGAATAAGCAAAAAATATGATAAAATAAAACAGATGAGATGCTCATATTGGACTTCTCTCTCTCACTGTCACTACTTTTCGTATCATTTAAAGACTTGGAAGAAACTCACTTTACCTTACCGTAGAAGAGATTACACCATTCATAGGATGCTCACATCACAAAGTGCTCACCTCCTATCTCCAAATTACTATTTTTTTTTTATGTCATTAGATTGCTTCTACACCAATCATAGATTACATATTAAGGACTTTAAGGATTGTAAAACAATGAGATAAAGAATACCTCAGCAAGGTGAGTCATAGAAGCATTGGCATTGGGCCCTTAAATTATTCTTCATATACTAACCATATGTAACAATATACTCCATGAATCTGTTAACGTTCAAAAAACAAGGAACAGAAGAAAAAATAGAGGAGGGGGGGGGAGTGTGGAGGGTGAAGTAAAATATCCTTTCACTGACCTTATGTGGCCTTGATTTTTGGACATGGACATGAATGTTGCTTTTTACCTCGGTATGAGGGGTTGATCACATCTCTAGAAAGCCTAGCCATTGGTTGCACCAAAAATATATACTTCATATATATGTTTTTGTGTTTTTTGTTCAAGTATTTCTATATATACGTGTCTCAGGTTTTAAAGGTATATTATTCTGGAATGAAGGTTGGTTTTTAATGGATTCTAATTGAACGTGTGCAGCAGTGTTATATTTATGTTAATTACTTTTGCTTTTACAGATGATGCTGGATGAGTTAGAAGTAGGGGGCAAAGTGTATCTTGTGTATCCAGTGATTGAACAGTCTGAACAGCTGCCCCAGCTTCATGCTGCTTCTGCAGATCTTGAAGTTATATCTCGTAGGTTTCAGGGATACAGCTGCGGGTTGTTACATGGAAAAATGAAGAGTGACCAGAAAGAAGAAGCATTGAAGCAGTTTAGATCTGGAGAAACACGTATATTACTTTCTACACAAGTAATTGAAATTGGCGTGGATGTTCCAGATGCATCTATGATGGTTGTTATGAATGCAGAGAGGTTTGGAATAGCTCAGCTTCACCAACTTAGAGGACGAGTTGGACGTGGAGAGAGAAAATCTAAGTGTATATTGTTAGCATCTACCGCCAGTAGCCTAAACCGGTTAAAGGTGCTAGAGAAATCATCGGATGGTTTTTACTTGGCAAATGCAGACCTACTTTTGCGTGGACCTGGCGACTTGCTTGGTAAAAAACAGTCAGGCCATCTTCCGGAGTTTCCTATTGCCCGGTTGGAGATAGATGGGAATATTTTACAAGAGGCACATCTTGCTGCGCTGGTAAACATTATTTCTCTTTCTCTTAACCCCTTTTTGTGTTTTTGTTTTTTGGATTTAAATATACCGGTATCTTGTTCAATACTTGATGGCCTTGATAATCTCTTTTGTTTTGCTTTTAAATATTTTTTTCTCCAAAAGTATAAAGCGAGCAATGTTGGTTTGTTCAATGCACAGAGAATTTTAGGTGATTCCCATGATTTGGAGCGATTCCTGGCACTCAAAGCAGAACTTAGTATGAGACAGCCTCTTTGTCTTCTAGGCGATTGAGTTGTAAACATATCGAACTTCAACTATTCTATGCTCAAGATGTTTCATGGAACTTTGGCCACAAAATTAGTACTGCTTTTACAGCTGTATACATCTTATTGTTCTGTGCTTGATACTTTCAATCTAAAACATTAATGGTGGTTCTAATTTATTCTGTCATAATGCTTCAATACTCCATCTGTGTGCGTTAGACTCTCCTTCAATGATATCGTCTAATACGTGAAATATTTAATTAAATGGGATTGAGTGTAGAGTTAGGATTCGAGACTTTTGTTTTAATATCATGTAAAATCATCTCTTATTTCAAAAGCTTATAAAGTTGATGGAAAGAGAGATTTAATCAATTATATCTTAATAGGTTATAAATGAAGTTGCATTCCAAACTTCTTGATGGGTTACGAGAGAAATGAAGTTAGTCGATTTGGGTTGGTTGACAGTTCAATATAGTTAAAGATTTTCCAACTATGATACTGGCCCGACAATGTGAAGAGATTAACTGAAAATCAATTCTTATAGTTTTAGCTCACTTTAGGATTAAATTAAATGGTCTATAAACAGTAGAACTTTTTACAAGCATTTGTAGACTTGCACAAGTGTTTAATGTTGTCCATCTCTCTTAGCTGAATCATCTAATATGAGTCCCTAATTACTAGTTTATCGAAACTCAAAATTACTTCTTTACAGTGAAACTGCTACCTCCAGTTTAAGTGGGTCAGTCACAAAATAAACATAATTGTGTTATGACAGATCAGTTTGTACTCTTATCTTGTGCATGTAGTCTTTTGTTTTTCTACTTTCGGAAGAATGGCATCATGTCAATTGCCTATGGGTCACATTGCATTTTCATTTATCATCAAGTGTGGAGTGGTGGGGGAAATTGAAGATACAATTCCCTTATCGTAAATAAAATTAAAAGAAAGTAAAGAGCATCAAAGGTCTTGACCAATTGACATTATGGTTTTTGTTTTTTCAATTATTATCATGTCTCCTTCCTACTATCTGTAAAGTTTTATTAATGTCTTTTAGGCTTTACCGAATCATTATTCAGTTTCTCAAACATATGCTATGATTCAGGCTTTATTTTCCCATTTCGTGAAGGTGAACATTTATGGTAGCAAGCAACCAAAATGACAGTCCATCATGGTGATTCTCTCCCTGTTCATACTCATACTCCAAGAATGTGCGCATAAACTGTGAAAATTTGTTCGATACTGAAGATTCGAGTTACATCTGAGTCCATACTAATTTTAAAAATACAAATTAATATTAGTATAATTGAAGTATTTTAGAACCATTACAAAAAATTTGAACTTCTAAGCATTATAGGATTCCATTCAAACCTTTGTATATGCATTCCGGTTATTAAATTAACATTTATATTCAAATTCTCTTAAGCAATATGGGATTTCATTTAATGATATCACTGACTTATGTTCAATATCGGATTATTTACAAGTATATTGAGTTATGTATAATCAGAAGGAATATAATCCAACTTTGATTTATGCATCTGATCTACATATGTTATTCAATGGACGTAATCATATGCTGCTTACTAGGGTCTGCCCTCCACTTATAGTTTTCCCCAAAGAACCCTAAACAGAGAAGAATTGGTTATAGCATTTTTCACGGCTTTTTCTTAGTCTTCCCCTTTGTTTGCCGACAGAGAAAAGAACAGAAAACAAGAATCCCACTTTGGAATTGTAAAAGGGGAAGTCAAGGATGTGGTTAATGAGGACCCCACATGTAATCCACTGGGATTACAAGACAGGGTATGCTCATGGGCTGCCCAATCAGCAATGCAAGGGGAGGTTTGAGAGGACAAGCAGACAAGTGGGTCCCAATATGGTTCCCTACCCAATCATCAAGAGTAGGGTCCACCTCTCCCATGTTGCATGTGTTGTCCCTAAACCTAATCATCGAGCTTGGCCCCACATTTCCCCCACGCTTTTGCCATGAATTCCCCCCTATGTATGGTTTGCTCCGCCCGTGTGGAAAGTAGACGAACCCGTGTGCGTGCGCATGACCTGACGACTTGACCCTTTCACCAGCATCTGCTTCCTTTCTTTACACGCCAAAATTCAGTCCCATTCAAATCTAATAAATCTTTTTTTTGGGTTATTTTTAAACATATTAGTTGATATAATACCGAATCTTTATTTAAATAATTGATATAAAAATCCACTTAAAACACTTTTTCCATGTACATTTTGCATTGGACTAGGATTAAAGTAAACTTTACGACTGTTAATTTCATGTATTTTGATGATGAGCACAAAGCATGCACAAGTCATGTGCCTGTACTGCATGTGAGAGAGCTAGCGCTCATTATTTGAGATTGGTTCGATTATATTATATGCAGAAGACGTGAAATATTAAAGCTGGTCAACTCGTGCTAGAGAACTTTAAACCATTAGTACGAAATCATTCGCTCGTGGTCTTCTTTTCTTTCTTCTTTTAGCTGCATGCATATTTTATATATTCAAGGGCCGGCGAAGCTAGGCAGTTAATTCCTCTCTGCATGTATTCATGTATCATGTATATGTATGCATGTATTCCTCTCTACATGATTATTTTGTACATGAAATAATTACCAATATACAAAGATAGATAGCTAGAAATTAAGTCTTGTTAAAAAAATGAGAAAGGTTGGTACTGATGAATGCAGCACATCTCATGTAATTCTTAAGGGTAGGTCCATGCCATTTTCTTAGTCAACTGGAACTTTTGGCCGTGGTGAACTAAATGAGGGGTAGTTGGCAAGTGCGGAAGCAGAGTTAATTAATTACGTACGTACGAGAAAGAAGCACGTTGAATACAGCTTGCAGCTTACCATTTGGATCATATTTGTAGACGTTCTCTGCAGGCAGCTTTTCTCTTCAAATCTGGTCTAAACTTGAATATAATATTGTAGATCATGTTCAAAGTTGTTTACTGATAGAAAAATATAGTTGTAAACATAATTGTGCACTAATCTGTACACCAATGTGATGTGATTGGTCAAAAAGTAGATTTTATTAAAAATAGTGTTAATTTAAATTTTAAGTATGAATAAATAAGTATTGGTACACAGATTAGTGTGCAACTGTGCTTATATGTAGCAAAACTCTTACTGATATTATTGGGGCAACAAAATCCTCAAAATTCCAATTTTGTGGGCTCTTCTTTTTTTTTTCCTGGTTTCTTGGTCAGCAATTTTGTTAATTAGCTCATAAATATTCACTTTGAACAGACGGAGCATGTTTACAATTGGGTTGATATTCATGAAAGAATCTGATATATACGATGACCAGCTGTGTGAATGAGCAGACTACAGTTGGTTGTAATTGTTTTGAGTCTCGTCAAGTTAATTTGACCCATTCTTGGATCTATGTGTAGGGATATATGGAGCCCTGCGAAGGGTGCATGCAGGCCTAATTAAGTATATATTAAAACATTAATATTGTAACTAGGTTAATTAATATCCCTACATACATGATATATATATATATATAAATTACTACGAGAAAAGTACTGCTCAGTTATTACTAGTTATATTTTATGAAAATAATTATTTTTTGTTAAAATAGATTCATTTTCGCAAGAAATAGTCATTTTCATAAAAAATAATTATTTTCGTAAGAAATAACTGATAATAACTGAACAATTTTATTGTAGTGAATCAAACTAATTTATATCATTCTTTCTCTTTGCTAATCAATTAAAACCTCACCAACAAATTGACTGACACCCTATTGTGTTACAAAGTGTTGGCGTTTGATTTTCCAATCCCAACAGCTAGAGACAATAACTCCTGTCACTAAAATGGCAACACCAGCATTATGTGACAAAAAAAAATAAAAAATAAAAAACTGTGATCCAAAAACGTTTGGTAGCTGCAAATTAAGGGAGTAACAGAAGTGTCTCTGCACACAAGCGTGCCCATCCCAACATAAATGACTCTAGTCCAAACTTCAGGTTCCAAAGTTATGTTTCTCTTTTGCATCAATGCAAAGAGGCGTTACAATTCTTTTGTACCTGCTAGTAGATCATGAAATATTAGCATTAAATTCCTCCTTACCTAAACAGTAATTACATATATTTTGCATTTATGTTATGCCAACCTCACTCACCTCCCACGAAAATCACCTCCTCTTGATCTCAGGTCAAATTCTCAACTACCCAGATAAAATCACACATGCACAGAAATTGCCTCGCATGCTGAGAATGACATACTGGCATGGGATACTTATCGTTTTGGGCCATTAAAATTTGAATTCTTTTTTATATTTTCTTTTGAGGGCATAAAAAATATCATAGGTGCAGAGTTAGAGCTCAAAGCCCTAGTCTAAGCTCCCAATCATTTCACCAGCTGACCGTAGAACCGACAACCAGACTCAGGTTCCCTCTAATATCGCTTAAACAGGAAAACCTGCCGGTTATTCTCCTACACTAGGTCTTTGTCATCAGTGTGACACGTGTCAAACATCAGACGGGTCAGACTTTTTGACTTGACGACCACAGTCAAAAACCCTAAACCGACTCCACACCAAAACCGAAACCAAAACGCACATCCTGATGATCAGTATCTGTCTTTTTCCCTGCTCTATTTATTTGACCTTTGTATCTTAACCTTTTCCTCTCCATTTCATCATCTACCTCTGTTTTCATCCCTTTCTTCTTTTGAGTTTTTTACTTTACCTTTTTCTCTTTGCCAGAAATCTTCTTCTTCTTCTTGTTATTTTGTTCTTCAAGTTCCATGGCGGTTTTGCCTTCAAGCCCGTCTAGCTTGGAATTGACCATATCTATGCCCGGCTTTGCTTCATCCCAATCTCTTCCTTCATCTGGTAAGTAAGAAAGTTATTGCTTTATTCATTTCTACTTCTTCCATATCTCACCCCCCTCTCTCTCTCTAGATCGCTCTCATCTTCTTTGATCGGCAAGTTTCTTTTTCTTTTTACCTTGAATTAACACAATCGTATCGGTTTGTCATCACATATATCAGTTTCCCCTTCAATAATTCATTTTTTATTTGTTTTTAATGCATGATCTTCTTCCTCTTGCATGACTAATCAAATGGGTTTTCTCTCTTCCATAGCTGTCTTCTCTCATGCCCCTTACAGATATTTTTACAACACGTATTTATATATATGCAGTCGATTTCATAGTGTTTAAAAATTTGTTGGAATAATATCAGGGTTTAAAAGTGAAGTGATTTGTGCAGTGAGGAACTTGGACATAAACCAAGTGCCATCAGGAGGTGTAGAAGAAGAGTGGATAACGATGAATATGGAAGATGAAGAAGAAAGCAGCAACGGAGGCCCTCCCCGCAAGAAACTCCGTCTCACCAAAGAACAGTCCCGTCTTCTCGAAGAAAGTTTCAGACAAAACCATACCTTAAACCCGGTAATCCTCTCATGACTTCTTCCTTTATGTACAATCTGATCTATCTCCCCCGCACCCATTTATTCTTTGGTAAATAGAAACCAAATGAAAGGGTGCAACGCTTTCCTTTTCTTCCCTTTATTTAAATATTTTGATAATGTTTATTAATCTTTTTGGATTTTTTTTTTTTTCTCTGCAGAAGCAAAAAGAGAATTTGGCTATGCAGTTGAAGCTGAAGCCGAGGCAAGTTGAGGTGTGGTTCCAGAACCGTAGGGCCAGGTACTACTGTACCCTAAACATGCTGAGATGAATTTCAATGTTGTTATTCTTTTGGTGGTGGTTGGGTTCAGATATTTGAGGTTGACAGAATAATAATAACAATATTGCAGAGTATATAATCTGAATCCGATTCTAACCCGTATCAATCGTACGTACACTCTATAAAAAGTGGAAAGCGATCCCTTTTGTTGATAAGATTTTCTTGCAACAAGATCTGTAACATATATAATATATAGCACCATGTTGATTCTCATGGCCCGGTTGCTTTGGTCATTTTAATAAGAAAAACTTCTGGTTCTTAAATTTCAGCTAAGAGAGAGAAAAAAAATCAACAAAAACCTTGGAGAATTATATATATATATATTTAAATTTATGAATGGCCTAATGGGAAAATGCTACTTTTTCTAACTCTTTAAGATCAGGGAGGGAGGAGCTGGTAGGTTTGGGTTCAGTACTCGACCAAACACATGCATGTAGAACAAGTACATAAGTTTAGCAGTATATATTTAGATGGATGCATGTCTGTGCAGTGTCTGTCAAGGAAGAAAGACATGATGATGAGTGATTTGTATCCGGTAATTAAGCATATATACGTATTTTGCATAAAGTTTATAGAATCAATGATATATTAACTAATTAATAATACATCATGTAATATCCGCAATGCACCACAAATTGCAATTAATTAATACTGGGTTATGAAAATCTAAGAAAAAGCTTATTAATTTGTGCAGAATAATTATATCATATCAAACATGAAATAGTAACGTACGACATATATATATATTTTAGATATAGTGGTTGAATGTAAAAAAAATTAATATATGGTAACACAGTCATGCATATTAATGTTATGGGCGACTCGGCATCCCTACTGATAGAAAATATTAATGGAGTTGGTGGGTTTGAAGTCTCACCGTAGAACACCAATAATAATAATAATAATTTTTGTTATTATTCTTATTATTAATAAATATACATGCAGTTTCCATAGAAAGCTGAAAGCACATGAGAATTAGCTGAGAAAAATTATATATGACCAATGAATGATGTAGTTGTCGACTGATGATCATCATGATGAGCTCGATCAGCCATAGAGCTAATTTTTGCATGAACATAATGAGTAGTACGGTTGTCCAAAGTATAACAACAATGATAGCATGCAGCTGCTTGCTTGCACATTTATTGTGAGGGATCTGTACATGACTACTCCTAATTAATGATAAGGTCCATGCATGCGTTGTTCTTCGATTGGCCTCGTGTGCTCCTACTCCTCACATCATAACTGCAACTTTGACTTAGTCATTAATTTATACTTTGGACTTGCCCATCCATCCATCCATGCATGCGCGCATTTAATTATTTATTTATAATTATCCATGCATGGATAAATATATATATATGTAAAATATATATCCTGAAATGGGTGTACGTTTAATTAAGAAACTTACCAAAAATGTAAGTCATGAACTTGGCAGCTTAATTTGATCATCAGCATATATAAGCTTTGAGTTCTAAAAAATGAAAGTAAAACTGCATATACATATATATATAATGATGGTTACTGCAATAATAATTAATTAACACATGCAGGAGCAAGCTGAAGCAAACAGAGATGGAATGTGAGTTCTTGAAGAGACGGTTTGGGTCACTAACCGAACAGAACCGGAGGCTTCAAAGGGAGGTAGAAGAGCTGAGAGCCATGAAAGTTGGCCCGCCCACCGTCATATCGCCCAATAGTTGCGAGCCTCTCCCAGCATCCACTCTTTCTATGTGCCCTCGTTGCGAGCGTGTGACCTCCAACGCCGCCCTCAAGGGCCCTACTAAGACCGCCACCACCACGCTGTCCACTAAAGTGGCAGTGCCTCCTCTTTAGTCATGTCTATCTTCATGGACTACAGCTTGTTAGGGCGCAACTGTTAATTATCAGGTGTAATTAATTAATGACCTATCTATGGAAGAGAAAAAAAAAAACACAAATAAAATAAAACTAATAGATTAAATTAACAATGTTCATAGAAAAATAAATATGTACCTACCTATCTCGATTCTGCTAATTAATTAGGATCAAGTCTATATGGATAATTCTATTTAAAATTGCTTTAGTTTCGACTAATATTCTTGTTGTATTGGTCAAGCTTGCCTTTGTTTACCGAGGAATTATTAAAGGAGATTTAAAAGATAAAAAAAAACCAAAATTTTATATCATGTGAGAGAACAAACGAGTCAACCAAAGACCATATACATGATAGAATAAAGTTTATAGTATTTTATGTTGTCCACAACCGACAGGCCTTGGACAAGGAAAGGGGAAAAAAAATGTTGTGACCGACATAAAGCAGATGATCAACTGGGGAGAGCTAGAGCTCAAAAAACATGGGGATCATGCAATTAGGTGGATGGAAGCTGGTGGATGTTGATTTTTTGCTGTCCTGAGAAATTATTGTTTAGAAATTAATTTGTAACAAGTACATGTACATATTATATGCACCACTAATCTTGTCGATCTGTCGTCCTTTGAAGGATTTTTCTTAGAAATGCAATTTACAAGTCTAAAGTAAAGACACTTTCTCCTTATTAGAAAGGTAGAAATTGGGAGATTAGATACAATTAGCACGAGATGCCGGTGGTGGGGTCTTTTATAATGTTTGTGTGTGTACGTTGAGGAGTTTGGCCTTGAAATTGACTTGTGATTTTGAGAGTCTGATGAGACCATACTCACAAGCTAGGGCCTGGTCTTCTTTTTTTTTTCGGCCATATTTTAAAAGGACATATATGATATATGTAAGGAATTAGATAAACACAACCTAGCCTTTACCCATATTGCAGCCGTGTGGTGCTTCCCACGCGACCGCCATGTACTGTGAAATTTCAGGTTTTTGCATTCATTATTGAAATTTTCAACGTATCCCTATAAAATTATGAAATTGTCTACCAATTTCCTTAAACAAATTAGTTAGATTTTAATATTATGATTATTACACAAATCAAATACTTAAAGAAAAGAAAATAAATAAACTTGCATAACAGAACGATTGGTTACGAATGAAAACCGTTTAAAGAATTCTGTAAAGGTAAAATCCTACGGGGTAGCCAAATCCAGGAAAGTCAATCTTATTGTTTGAAAATCAATTACAAGTAATTCTCTATTACAAAACCTTTGTAACTTGACTCTCTTACTTGTTCAAACAAATGACCAATTTATCTTCTACTGCAGTAGCAGCCAAAACATCTGGCGATTTTCAAACTATTGACTTCCCTCTTGGAACTCCAATGGCTGAAATCCAATCAACGATTCTTCACACTTTAAGTTTGATTACACTCAATGAGAGATAAACATATCAAAATTCTCCAAGGAATTTTCTCACCAAAATATACACTAGAAAGTGCTCTAGAAAAATATGTAAATACGAATCTCTACTGATCCTAACCAATAAAAAATCTTAAATAAACAATATGAAAAATGTTCCAGTTGAAGTAGGGTTTTGCTGACATGTAGAATCTGTCGTGACGACTTCTCTTGACAAATTGCTGACATTTCACGATAACTCTTTACTGCAGTGACTAATTTCTGTTCAGTTTCTGTTTTGGATAAATGCAGATTCTTATGGATTCGAATTTTACTTAAATGACTTATTTAAACAACTCTAACTTCTAGATAAACTCAACATTGTTTAGAAATAAAATCGATAATTATTTTACATTCATCCAAAAATTACAAATATAATGATAAGATAAATCTTATCATTTAGTCATCTAATTCTAGCCAACTTTTACCTTTACAATTATATATGTTGGATACAAAATGAAATAAGGTCGAGCACATTGGAAACTCATTACCAATAATAAAAGGAAGGATGAGACAAGAAAGAGAAAGTTAAATAGAGTTGACTAACATACAAAAAGATAAATCCGGTAATGGGTTTGATCCGCTGAACCCGATTTTAGGCGGGTGGGGCCATGTTGAACCTTTCAAGTTGATCTAGTCAGGCGCTTTTATGCACAGGCCTAGTACCAACTATTCTGCATCTAGTGCACTCACTTTGGAAACAAAGTTATTTTTCTGGTAGTCTTTTCAGTGTGCACACTCGGGGCTCCGAGAATAAATAAGAGGAAGATTTACATTCTATTTCTGCTCGGTTAGCTACCGGGGTTTGCACAGCCCTACTATGAGAGTTAAACATGGTCTCTGATGTGATATGATGTACTGGTATAATGGTGGTCAGTTATGCTATGCCAAAAGAATTTTGAATAAGAATATTTTTAAACTTTCGCTCTGATATTTTTGATAACATGTTTTGATTATGCATTTTAACCATATAAATATTTTGTTCTGCATTCTAAACTCTGTAAATGCTCATGTTTATATATTGGTATATGTTCTCTGATTATTAAGTTGTTAATAACTCACACCTTATCTCCATAATATTTTTAAGATAATTTGATGATTCAACTGGAGAGCAAGAATAGATAATGTTAGAAAGTTTGATGATCGTATAGGAATAAATACCCGAGGGTATAGGTACTTATTTGAGAGTTATAGTTAATAAATTGTTTATTTTTAGTTATTTTGATATGTTGAGTTAAGGAAATTTTCGAGTCTTTGGAGAGTTTCTAATTTTTATTTTTATTTTTTTTGAGAAATTTTTTATTGTCCCTATGAAGGAATATGAATATTTGGGTCGAGCAAATGAATAAATATTTTAAGGAGTTTTTGAGACTTTATAATTGTGATATTGGAATTGATATTAAGTAATAAGAGCTAACTTTCCGAATATCCGAGATCGAGACGTTACAAATCTCACATACCCACTTTTTCAACTCTATTCAGTTTAATTTGAAAATGGAGATGTATTCCCACCATGATCCATTCGTGAAGAATCAGAATCTCATTCTGGTGAAATTTCATCAAACATGACGGAGGACTTGGCATTTCAGATTGCAAAGATTCCATTCATGTGAAAAGGAAATGGAGCAAACTCCTTTTTTTGCCGATTAAACGGCATGTAATCTGCAGCTTTCAAATGGAAAAGAACCCAAAATTCTCTGTTTACAATTGAGAAACTAAAAGGGGAGAGGAGAATTGGGAGGGGCGTTGGAAAAGAAGAGAGAGAGAAAAAAAATGAAGAGGAAAAAAAGAGGGGAGATGGCACGGGGGAAAGCACATAGAAAGGAGCCGATTCAATAAACTAGGACCCAAATAAATCTCATATATATTAAGATTCTATTGGCCTTTGTAAATTGAGAATTGTAACCTGACCGGTTCTTAACTTTTCTGGTTAAAATCATAATGAATAGTAATTCTAAGTAGAAAACCAGCCCATGTCTTCCACGTTTAAGAAAAATGCCTTCTTTTCGTTCCTCCAGGAAGTGGTAGGAAACTATGTAAAATGAAGCCTCTACATGAACAACATGTCCAATAAGTAAATAAAAAGATGAAGAATGTGTGTAACCCAACATATATAGGATCAACTCTTTCACGAAAGGCCTAAAGTCGGGGGGCCCAAATTTAGCCGAAGATTGGTCGCTTCAACTTTAGAAACAACCGGCCAGCAGTCTCTTGAACTGATGATAGCTGAATTTGAAGAAGAGCCCAACACAAATAAGGACAACTAAGATATGTTGGAGATATTCTAGTCCCATTTCTGATTTTTCATAAGCCCCAAGGGAAACAATCTTTGATCCTGTCTGAGACAAGGACCAAACCTTCATATATTTCGGATTTAATGTATGTCGGACATATAGATATGCTCAGGTCAAGTTGCATTAGATGATCAGTACTTCTTTCATTGGCTGTGCCCGGGTCAAATAATTCCTTCATTAGGCAGGCATGGTTTTCCTAGAACAGATCAGACACAGCCCTCTAAATTTTTCTACTACACATTGATATGCATGGAGCTTTGTAGTACAGTACATGAAATTTCAAGGGGTGAAACTAGATTTTGGAGGCCAATATTGGACACTAAAATAATTTAGAGGTTTGCTTTGATGTTGTCTGACACATGATTCGATGTCGGAAATGGATCGAAATCGAGAAATTTCTGCCGGAGTGGGCTATCCAAGAACAATAAGCCGGAGTTATACTATTATATATAGTTTATAGTGTTAAACCTAAGGTTTCAAGTTTTGTGTAATTATATATTTACACATGGATTTTGATGATAACAAATGAATTCATAGAATAAAGGAGTCTCAAGCTCAAGTTATCTACACAATGGAGTCAAGCACATCAAGAAACCAAGCATGAGCAAGAAGGGAGCAAGTTCACATTAAAGTCATAGAATAATGTTGTAAATCTCTTTAAAATTCGAAATTAGGATTAAGGCTCAAAAATTAATATTTTATCATAAAGCATTAAAATACATTTTCCACATGTGCATGAATATTTTGAAAATTAAATTTGAAAATTTTGAAAGATAATTGATTGTCATCTTTCACATGTGCATGCCATGATTAAAGGGTTGAACTTTGAAAATATTAAAGATGATTGATTGTCATCTTTCACATGTGCATGTTTTATTTGAATATTTTCAAAAGTGATTGATGCTTTTCTTGACTTATGCAAAAGGAAGATGCCTTTGTTTGAAAATTTTGAAAAGTAAAGTGTGCTCCTTTTGTCATATGCAAAAAGTAAAAGATTAGGTTTGAATTTTTTGAAAAGTAAAGTGTGCTCATTTTGTCACATGCAAAAAGTAAAAAGATTAGGTTTGAAATTTTTGAAAAATGAATGATGATGTCTTTGACATGTGAATCTTTTTAAATTTGAATATGAAGTCTCATATGCCTATAAATAGATCATTTGAGAGCTTCACATTCACAACACCAAGAGCATACAACTCTCATTCAAAGCTTTCATTCTCTCTTCTCTAAGCATTGAGCCTTAATCCTTTTTCATTTTGAGAGATATAGGTTGTGCTGTATTGTTCTTATTTCACTCATTGAGGAGTGTTTTCTGATATTCTACCCACTATCAATTCTTGTATCAGTAAAAGGGTGTGTACAACCCTTGTGCGTGTAGAAAGTGTTCTACACAGGGAATCGTTGAATCACCACGTGTAAGGTGATTGCAAGTGTAGAGGGTGTTCTACACGGATCCTTTGTAGCGGTGTTGTTCAAAGGTGTAATAGGTTTTTACCTCCACCTGAAGGAGGTTGAATAGTGAATTCGGGGATCCTCAAGGGGTAGCTTGAGGCGAGGACGTAGGCAGTGGGGCCGAACCTCGTTAACATACTGAGTTTGATTCTCTCTTACCCTTACTCTTTATATTTATTGCTATTTCGTATTTTGTTTATATTTGATATTGTATATTTGATTTATAATTGTTATTTTTTTTAAATACAACTCAATTCACCCCCCCTCTTGTGTTAGTCATCTGGGCAACATATAGCATACACGTTACTAGAATTAGTCCGTCATTAGTGATGTCAGGTATGTACCTCTATTAAATGGGTATGGAAAGGGAGGGAAAAGTACACAAAACATATAAATTAGAAAACCATCAATGTTTGTTTCTTTTTGAAGTTTAGCTCATGATGATCAATATGGAATAATATTGTGCGTGAATGAATGATTAAACTAGTTCAATAATTGCATATCAATGACTAATTGCGCCAGAGTGAGTGCTTGTGATCTTGATCATTAATACCAACCAAACATATGGGATATGTCCACCAAGAGACAGCCTTCCAACAATTCTCAACATGATAATTAGATAATATTCTTTAAAAAAAGTAAGGTATAACGTGGTGAATTTCTGCTCTATACTATGATATTAATTAACTCGTTAAATTAGCAGCACTTTGTTCATAACAACAATCAATTCATAGTCAGATGATTAGCCTCAATTTCACAATACTCACCAAAAACCAATTAACTTAAAAACAGAAAAAGAAAAAAAAAAAAATATATATATATATATATATATATGTGTGTGTGTGTGTGTGTTTGTGGTTGATCAAACCCTAAAGAAGAAAAAGAAAAACAAAACAAAATCCTTGCCTCTAAAATTTTCTTGGACAAAATTATATCTAAGGTTGACTGATCATCGTAAACTACATTGCGAGCGTGACCTTTTATGTGATTTAGGAAAAAGTGCAAAAAATAGCAAACAGAATAAATCACCTCAGTCATTTCAGTACAACTTCCAATGCAACAACGCAAAGATGACTTTGTTGCGCACTTAATCCAAACTCCCCTCTCAGCCGAACATGTAGAATAAATTCACTGAGCACCAAACAACTTCAGTCCTACGGGGTTCGCACCAACTAGAGAGCTTTTCGAATTCGAAAGAGGAATACCTATGGAGCGGTTCGGCTGATAAACCCATAATAGCGGCCCCCATTCATAAGGTGACACGTAGGTTATTTCATAAGTTTATTCTATATCTGCTCCCACTCGATCATAATAGCAACCCTTCCTTTCACTTCTTGCACTCCATCCCTGATGAAGGAAGATTGGAAGGATTTCTTAGAGCATAATATTTCGTCTTTAACCTTTCTCTTCTCCTCTTCACCTGCAATAAATACTTAGATTTGGGCATCTCTTTTCCGATCGGCAACAACAGAGGAAGGTAAAACCCTCTCTCTCTCTCTCTCTCTCTCTCTCTCTTCAACGTTCTTGTCAAGGCAAGTTTAATTAACTGTGCTGCATTTCTCTCCAAAGAATAACTATTTGATATTTCTTTTGTGTGTTCTTATCATTATTGTACCCACTATTTGATCTTTCTTCTCTACAATAAAGAATCCCTCACACCTCATCTTCATATGTCAATTTTTCAAAAAAGGAAAACAACGCAAGAGTTTTACTTCAAATGTTGATGCTTGCTTTATAGAAATATAGGGCTTAAAGTATGGAAATAAATGTTTTCCATTAAAGAATCCCTTACAACTAACCGTGCTTGTCTTTTGCAAGTGGGGAAGGAAACCCAGAAATGAATCTGACTAAATTGGCAGCATTGTCATCACCTTGACTGAACTTGAGGTTGTAAGGAGGGGAGGAATGGGAAGCGTGTTGGAGTCTTGTCGACTGGGGTGGTGCGAAATTGTGTGGCGGTGATGCGACTGAAACGTGTGGGTGAGATGCTCAATCCGTGTGGGTCAGCTCGTCTAAACTAAGTTTCGTCTTTAGCAGAGGTCTTGGTGGTGACAGTGGAACTGAGCATCGCTTTGTCACGACAGTCTTGGTGGCACTGGAAAATTAAGTTGGAGTCTCAGCGTTTGAAGGTGGAGAATAAAACCCATAGTTCTTCTGAAAACATGATTTTGTAATGGAGAAATTAAAGGGGATTGATTGTGTGTGATGAGCTCTAATTATTTTAGTGTGTTTTTACCTATGTGTCATATTGTGAATGGAGGGCTGCTTTTATGAGTTTATCAGCCGGACCGCTCTGCAGCGTTTCTCTATTCGAAATGAATGGTTTTGTTTTGTTGGCACATCTTTGATGACAAAGCTTCAGAAAATTTGTCACAAAGCTAGTGTCCTTTCTGACTTCAAATGTGTCAAAACATGTACTCAACATGTCTCCAAGCGCCATTAAATATGTTGCTCTTTTGTTTTTCTCTTTCTTGCAGTTTTTCTCCTTAAGATAACATGCAGCTCTTAGCTATATTTTGGAACTTGCTCCTCTAGATAGAAAGATATATGAGAATGGTATGGGCCGAGGAAAGAGAATAAGTGACACCATCTCAAAAGAATGTTCTTTCACATGGTTAGCTTTGGAATTGGAAGTTATGACCCATATATTAGGGTACACACTACCCTACAATCACGAAACCTCTAATTCCTATAAACCTATGTGTTGTTGCTAATGGCATTGATTACTGTTAATTATGTTAATCAATTATCAAACTTAACGTACACTATCTTATTCTGA
The DNA here is from genome assembly GCA_011037825.1 of Carya cathayensis. Lineage (NCBI taxonomy): Eukaryota > Viridiplantae > Streptophyta > Magnoliopsida > Fagales > Juglandaceae > Carya > Carya cathayensis. Next base: position 870,204 of record QGSO01000249.1, on the reverse strand, counting down.
TAACCTTATCTTTAAGGAGTCACGGCCCGAGATAAACTACGTCAACCTTATCATTATATTCACATATAATGAGCTGATCTTGGTTGCCTCTTAATTTGTTTTAGCCCTCTAATTCCATGATTAATTATTGGTATGTATATGATTGCTGATTGCTCTGTAATCCAACTATATGCCCTTTGCTTCACATGTTTAGTCACTATTAATAAAAGAAAGAGCACCCAATATCATATCATGTATTATATATTCGGTAAGTAATTAAGTATTAATTCATTCATGGATGATCGTAATCTTCCAAAGCTTCTCATTATCTACATATTATATATAGTACTTAATTAATGTGTTGATCACAAGATTGCCAAAGAGGCTTAATTGATGTGATCAGGACTAGTATAATGTGGGCAACCCCAGCTTGCGCGCCCATTGGATGATGCCAAGCTATTAATAAAGGATATCTTTCGTCCTAAATCCCATGATCTTCGGGTTGTGCAATAATCCGTGTGAGACATGTAGAGAGTAAAATGTGAGGAAAGGTTTGTTGATCTTCTACGCACATACACAAGCATGCATGACTAATCTGAAATTTAGTGACAGTTAGTGACAGTTCAGAATTTGAAATTTCAAGTATATCATCTGATGATGACAATTCTTTTGTGACTTTTTTTTACTGTTGTTAATGATGTTTCTGATATTGGGCTAACAAAATTTGAAAGTGATGATGATGATAGTGATTCGGAGGTTGCTCTAGTTGTGGATGATCATGAGTTAAGTCTACAAGAAGCCTATAATGATCTATGTGAAGAAGTGATCAAATTAAAAAAACTCAACAAGAAGCTATACAATAGATTTACTGTTATGGAGAATGAGACAAACAATCTTTCTGAGACATTAAAAAATTCTGGTGTTGAAGAATCAATATTAAACGATCAAAAAACTGCACTAGAAAAAAAGTTGCAAAAGTTTCAGGAGTGCCAAGAAAAAACAGTAACACAGAAGTTAGAATAGATGTTGAGTTTTCAAAAATTTAGTTGTGATCGCACGGATTTGAGATATATGACTTCCCAAAGTATGGAATTTAAAAGCTTATCATCCGCTGCCACTTTATCAAAAGATATCATTTTTGTTAAAGGAAATTAAGATTAGGAAGCTCCAAAGAAGACCGTGTCTAAAACTCATGTTCCAAGAGCCTCACATGATAGATCAATGACAAAGAAGCCTAACCAAGGTAAGTTTATTCCTACTTGTCATTATTGTGGTGTTGTTGGTCATATAAGATTAAATTGCTTTAACTTGAATAAAGTGAAGAAAAATGGAGGTGAAAAAAATCCAAAAAGGAAATGAAAGAGTCTAGAGAATTAAGTTTGTGATATGAGTCAACAAATCAATTTTTTAAATCTCAAACTTGGTGAACTAACAGATTTTTGCTTTCAAAATAAAGAAAAGATCATACAAAGTGATGTTGATAAAAAGAATAGACCAAAATTTAAAGTAAAGTGGGTAGTCAAAGAAGATGATATGTCACATTAATTGATAGGACTACTTGCATGTTCTTGCATTCTTTATATTATTGCATTAGTTTAGGACATGCATTTTATTTTTCTGTTTTGCTTTTATGTTTCTGTTTTTTAGTTTTAAATAAAAGAATATATAATCCAAAATTTTTTTTTTCTGGTTTGGTTCAAAACTTTTCTTTAAGGAAAATGCATGCTTGATAGGTCAAAGTTTGAACATTTGTGTTCTCACTTAATACATTTTTGAACCTATGCATCTCTCTATTTTGTGTGATTCACTTTGTGCATACTAACCCTATGGATTATCTTGGCAAAATTCATTTTCAATGCACGGTGATAAACCTATATGTATGCATTTTATAATTAAAGTTCATTTGTTTTTAATGAGATGCTCATTAAAGAGGGAGTTCATGCTTTAAATTGACTAATACTAGTTAAACCTAATACATCAATAAAGAGCTCTCCTCTTGCCAAACACAAAGAGTTGATCCATATAGAAAAAGTCGGTATTAATTCATTGTGGAAAAAAACAAATACCTTACACGGATCTACCATCTTAAGTTCTTACAAAAAAAATCGTTGCTCTAATCATTATAGAAAAAGATGAGCAACAAATATGAACACAAAAAGGGGGTGTACAAACTAATGTTTGGAGGAGATACTCATGTATCTAGGCCCTAACATAAAGTTTGAATTTTAAGGTGAAGTAACAAACTCTTGTGAGCATCTGTAAGAAGCAATCATTCATGAATAAAGGTATAAAAAAATATATTGAAGAAAAGAGTTCATAAATATGCTATGGTATAACTATACTCACTCACACACTGACATGAACTTTGACATTGATGATCTTATGAGGAGTGAACATCTATAGTGATTGTTGCAAATAAGAAGGAGTACTCTATTGAATTTATTTTGTGAGTTACACTATGTTTTGAACTAAGATGCATCTAGGCATGTTACTTGCCCTATTGCCTATTTATTTTTTTATATACAATAAATACATGGGAGTTGTTCATCATGTCTTTTTTAGTATCTTCATAGTGGCACATATAAGTGATATTTATTCTATTTTGTGTCTTGTCAGATTAGTGACAAAAAGGAGGAGTATTGGAAGAGCAAATTGGAATATTTTGATATTGTGAAATTTAGGGGGAGTTGAGTAAGTGGGAGTTTAATGAATTTGCTGAAAATAAAAAGGGGGAGCAGCAGAATATTGAGGAGGAGAACTATATACTTTAGGGGGAGTTGCAGAATATGGAGAAGGAGAACTAAGTACAGACCATGGTTATTGATGATGACTAGAACACTTTTTTTATACATTATGTCTAACCTTTGATTATTATTGAGACTAATTTCAAAAAATGTTCTATGTCATTTCTTCTTATTACAGTATTAAGATTTTCTTCATGAGATCTTGGTTTGCTGCTTGTTATGTTTCAAATCCGAATATACAAGAAAACTCAAAGATCCCAACACAGAAATCTTCACAAGTATTTCAGTATAACAATATGTATATATAGATTCAAAAAACAGAAACGAAATCAAGAATCTCAATATGATAAGATATTGATCAAGGCCGAAACTCAGTTGAGAATTACTAATGATAAGATAATGATAACAAGATAACCAGATGACAAGATAAGCAAATAAATCTGTAAAAAGAGCAAGAAATATGCAAGGAAATAAGAAAGAAGAAGATACAAACAGAGATTACGTGGTTCGGCCCTAATGGCCTACATTCACGGCAGGAACAGCCTCAGAGATCATTTTATTGATGAATCTGCAAGGCCAAATCGCCATAGTACAAGATAGAACTACAATCGAGCCAAGAAAAACCACAAGATTTGGCTTTCCCCTTTCCCTCAACCAAACCCTAGTTCTCTCTTTCACTCGGATCCCCCAACCTCTCAGACGGCCGCTGTACAAAATGAATCACACACCCTCTAACCCTAAACCGAAATACACATATATATACATGAGGTAAAGATCAATAGGACGGCTGTCTTTCATCCCATCCTTTAAGTAAGACGGCATCGTTTGATGCACTGCATAGGATGCCGTTTAGTATACTGCTGGAATGTCGTTTAATGCACTGCAGGTCCTCATTACTTCATTAACCATATAAGTGCTGCTGCTTATCACGTGTATTGATTTCTGCGTGAAGATGAGTTAGAAAATAGGTTGAATATAAAATAGTTGACACATTTATCACAGTTTTTGTCTTAGGTACACACTACATTCATTAAGTTGGTTTTGTGACCAATCCGCCAAAGGGGAAGATTGTAGATGCAAGACATTCATCAAGTTGGTTTTGTCACCAATCCACTAAAGGGGGAGATTGTAGAGGAAAAAAATTGAGTAGTATTAGATGACTAAATGATATGGTTTATCTTATCATTATTTGATTAAATTTGGATGAACGTAAAATAAGAGATGACTTTATCTTTAACAACATTGAGTTTATCTAAAAGTTTATAAGGTTGTTTAGATAAGTCAGTTATATGAATTTCGAATCCATAAGAGTTTGCAATTATCAAGACCTGAAGTTGAACACAGATAAATCACTGCAGAAGGGAGTTATCGCGAAATGTCAGCAATTCGTCAGGAGACGTTCTCACGACAGATTCTATCTGTCAGTAGAATCCTAGTTCAACTGGAACTCTTTCCAGATTGTCTATTTAAGAGATCCTATTGGTTAGGATCTGTAGAGATTCAGATTTACATATTTTTTAGAGCAATTTCTAGTGCATATTTTGGTAAGAAAATTTCTTAGTGAATTTTTATATTTGTGATCTCTCATTGTGTGTGATCGTGCTTCAAGTGTGAATGATCGTTGATTGGATTTTAGTCACTGGAGTTCTAGGAGGGAAGTTAATAGTTTGAAGATCGCTAGAAGTTCTGACTGCTACTGCGGTAGAAGACAAATGTGTCTGGACAAGTAAGAGAGTCAAGTTACAAAGGTTTTGTAATTGAGAATTACTTGTAATTGATTTTTAAACAATAAGATTGACTTTCCTGAGTTTGGCTGCCTTGTAAGGTTTTACATTTAAAGAGTTCTTTAAAGAGTTTTCCTTCATAACCAATCGTTGTGTCTTGCAAATTTGTTTATTCTTTTTGAGTATTTTGATTCGTTTAATAATTCTAGATATTGAGATCTAATTAATTTGTTCAAGGAAATTAGTAGACAATTTCATAGTTTTACAAGGGTACGTTGGAAATTTCAATTATATATGTATTATATTGGTCAAATGTGAATATATGAGTACGTATTGCTACTACTACACATCATCATCAACATCATTATACATTCACTACATGCAACTACTTTTAGCGATGTACCTTTCATTTAACAAAGCAGATGGGTACGTAATTTCAGGACCATGTAGCAGATGCGCACATGAACAATATTAATGTTTTTATACAATACATGCATGCAAACACATATAATATATATATATATATATATATATATATATAGAGAGAGAGAGAGAGAGAGAGAGAGAGAGAGAGAGAGAGAGAGAGGATCATGAAATTCAAAGGGACGTGTATATAAGTACAAGATTGAATTCAAAGTGGGTAATTTGGTAGAGGAGGAAGGGGTAAGAGCATTGGCAATGACCTACATTGCCAAGTCCATAATTTAGCTAGAATGTCAACTTTGAACTCTAAAATAGATTTCTAGATAGATTAGTCTACATTGGACTAACTATCTTAAAGTCCAAATAATAATAAAATATTATATATTTTAATAATATTTAATTTTTTTTATATATTTTACAAATACACTTCATATATTAGTTAATAACTTTATTAAATAAATTATAATTTAGGTTTGGAGTTCATGAAATTGCCAATTCAATATTCAACCTGAAGTAAAGCTATGACATTGATTTTCTTTCTAGTTCATGGAATATCCAAGCTTATGTAAGATATTTTTTTCTAGTTCATATCCATGGTTATTCTAAGTGACATTTTCTAAATAACCTTCTCCCTGCTATGTTAGAAAATTATTAAAAAAATACAAAGACATCTCAAAAATTACTAAAATAATAATTAGAGCTACTAGGATTGTTGAAATAATACTAACATCCATGACTTCAGTATTTGCATATTTTCAATATAGTCCATAAATGTACAAACACACAGTCCACAAAAATAATTACTACAATCCACTAATTTCCTTTTTTTTTTTTAGTTCAAATTTTGTTGATCTTTCTAGGTCTGCCTTCAGGGTCCATTTTTACGCTCTTCCATGGTCGTCGCTCGATTCTCAGTCATTTTAGCCAATGCGGTCTTGATCTCACCATCATTGCTTCCCATGGACTTCCACTTCCTCTCCCTTTCTTTCTCAGCTTTTTTGCCTGGAGGTCTCTCAGCAAAAACCTCTATGCCCTCCTCAGCTTGGTCAACATCAATAACATTAGACACTTTTTCAAGTGACATTCTCTTCTTACCAAGGGTGGAGATGTGTTGTTGCTATTTTGGTTGGTGTCTCAGAAGACACCAACAGTGCTCCATTGTGAAATTGCTACCTACCAACTCTTTGTACAACACATTCGCCTTCTCAATCTACCAAAGTGAAAGAAATATTACTTAGTTCATAAGTAAGTCCATTACATATTAATAATTCAAAAAGGTTTTAGGGTATATACCTTGTCTTGCTTCGTTGCACCACTTGGGTGCAATGACTCTACCTGTGCTATATATGAACAAAATTTATTTGTCCATTTTTGAATGGTGGACCATCGATTCATCAATAAGCCTTCCGAACGATTGGCAATGTTTGGTTTTTTATATACATGATAAAATGTGGTAATTATTTTTCACATTTGAGTGGACTTTTGATCAGTACCCCTTATCGCATCAATGCTAATATTGAGCCAAGCTGAGACGAGGAGGTTATCCTCTTTAACGGTGAAAGATGCACCACGTTGAACTTTTTTTGAAAGATGCCTCTTTTCACCGTTATTTGGAGTTGCTTGGACAACAACATTATCATGTTGCGTTGGGGTGCTATTACAACCTCCTCCTCCACTTTACAATAGAGTGGTGAAGAATGGGTCATCATCAAAATACGTGTCCATCCTTGAAAAATATTAAATTTTTAATGAGTCAGACAAGTTGCCCAATAGTCACATCTAATATTAGCAAGTTGTTGAGAATTATAAAGCATCTCAACATCACCATTTATGTATCGAAATCCATATATCTTTTATCTCAACATCATTTTGTAGAAACAAAGGAGAACAGCCCACATGGACATAAAAGGAGAATTGCATAATTGATATAACCAAGAAATTAGCAAGCAAGGCCAGAAACAAACTTTTTTGAATATCACTTGAAAACATCATTATTAAAGTCAGCCCTTACACACATAAACAAATGAATGAAAGAATAAAAAAGAGTAAAATAAAGATAATAGCAGGTGACAGAAAATCTGGAAAGAAAGTATCATGGTAAGATACTTTCAGGATTCATTAATAATTAGAAACTAGACCTGGACATGTGCTGCTTAAGAAACTAGTCCTGGTCATGTGAAGTGGCCGGCCAGTCCTTAACTTGTAAAGAAATAAATGTGTGTGGGTGTGTGTGAGAGAGAGAGAGAGAGAGAGATAGTTTCTTTGCAAGTGGTTGAAAATCTGAAAGCTGTAGATAAATACATATGGTCAATGTGTTGAACTCCTTGACCAGTGCATCAATTTAATTGAGAATGCTAGATGTTGAAGAGTTTCTAGACTTTGAAGAAATCATGACTTTTCCACTCCATTCAGTCCTTATTTTTGGTTGATAATAATAGAAACCTAATGATAATACTCAAAAAATCAGCCAGGCATCTGAAACTCTATTTTGAGTTTAATTCTACAGGTAACTGAACAACCATCCATGCTTCAAGGTGCATAATTAAGGCCATACCAGGTAGAGGGGCTTCAGTGGATGCTCTCCTTGTTTAATAACAACTTAAATGGAATAAATGTGTGATGACATGGGGTTGGGGAAGACAATACAGCCACTATTTTGCTGACAGCATATCTCATGAGTACAAGGGTGGGACTGGGCCTCACTTGATAGTGGCTTCGAGGCTGTGTTTCCTACTAGTTTACATGCTTCTGAAATGACATATATTCAGAATTTCTTTCAAGATTTGGGTGGCAAGGATACTTACAACAAAAAAAGCGTGTGGCAAGGAGATGTTGTGTCAGATCATATATCAACTTCAATTAGAACATTTATTGTTCTTTTCTTAAAAATGAGCTCTGATACATATTTGAGTCCATTTTGGAATTGGTAATCCTATCTTTTTTATAAGTAAAAAGAGGATTATTAAATCACGTAATTAGACATAGCCCAAGTATACAAGAGTATACAAGAGAGAATGCCTAATTACAAGCTAGGAATTGGTAATCATTTTCTAGTTTTACTGGTTGGGTACAGGCTCAATCAATTGTTTTAATTTTTTTTTCTTTACTACAATCCTAGGATATATTTGTTAAGATTATTATTTGTTTTATACTATCCTGAATTTTTGTGCCGTTTCTTATTTTCTTTCAATTAAGGCAATATTGATGGTATTACTGGACTTAGTGAATTCGGACTCACAATTAGTGTTCAGCTTCATGAGATTCACTGTGGAGTTGGCAAAATCTGATGATGGTTTGGCATCTTCTTGGACAAAGCAGCAAGATGAGGTTCTCAACATCAATGCAAAAAGGTGGGGTTTTTTTTATCATTATTAAAATGGAAAATGTTAGATTTAACACATGGAAAATTATTTGATGCTGTACATTTTTTTATAAGTCATTATTTAATAAGAACAACAAGAGTTTTTTCAGATCACAGCAGACTCAGTACATACCTTTAAATGCAATTCCCATATCACTCATCATTTCAACATCTTTGAAGAGTAACCAACAATACATAATGTGCACCTTTCGACCTTCTCCACAAATTTTGGCCCTCTCGTTAGGATTAGTCTTTAGGAAAACAAGTCAAATCCATGAAAATAGGAATGATCCATTATCTTATATATTCACCTTTTTGAAATGAATTTCTCTAGTTTTTCGAGTTTCTATCTCCTAATGATCTAAAGAAATACTGACACAAAAATAAGAAAATCAATAACTCTGCTTCCATTAGCTCTACTTCCAAACCTTCTATAATTTTTACAGTAAATCAGCATGTTGACTTAATAAGCCAGGCTAAAATGGTCATAGAAATAATGTAAAGCCTAGTTATGTCGAAATAAACTAGTGGTGATTATTTAGACAGCATCCCTCGTTGCACAATATGCTTCACATTATTTGATAAGAGCGTTAAATGAAAACTTTCACAATAAATGATTATAACATTGGACTGTCAGTTATCATTTTTGTAGAAGGATACTTAATGTGTAAACCATGCATTTTACTTTATTTTGTTTCCCTTATATAAGGAGTTCAAACACTTTACTTAATGTGTAAACAATGCATTTTTAGTTTTTCCATATGCTAGGCCCATATTTAGTTCATGGTTATTGGGTGAGCTTGCATGTGAGGTGTTTTAGTTTTTCTATGTTTGATCTCAAAAATTGATACACTGCCCAATAGTTAAAACTTTTTAGAGTTAATTTTGCCTACTTTGTGATTGTTCCAACTAATATTCTAGGATTTATCATTGGAATATCCATTGAATATTAGTTTATTCAATGTAACTAGCTCAAATGACTTTCTTTATCATTTTCTGGCTCCTAACTTGAAAATCTAGGATTTGAGGCCTGTAATGAAACTCCCAGCTAATTGATGCAGTTTTATTAAGACCCTAGGCTTGGACAATACCACCCAAAAAACTGACACAGTTCATAATAGCAAATTCATGAAGAAGTTGTAAAAAATACATTCTACTCGTGGCAGTCTTCACTTTCCTAATTGAGAGTTCGATTGCTGCCATTTCAAGACTATTAGGTCTACCAGCACGAGTTCATTTCCCTACAGACCAAGAATTGATAAACACATTGAAGAAAAATAAAATAGACAAACAATACTCCATTTACAACAATGTCAAGCAACAACCCCCAAACAACATGATCAAGCAACGTCAAACAAACCATCAGGGTCCAAGCACTTCCAGATTTTAGTAGCCACAAATTTCTCGCCCAAATGCAGGAAAAAATAAAAACAATAATGCCAACCGTTTACCATTTCATCTACTAAAAAAAAAAAAACCAAAACTATGCATTTACCCAAACAGATGGTACCTGTAGTGGCAGATTCGTGGAGGAAGAACCTTTGGCGTGAATCGGGTATCAAAAGCCGATGCTGAGCAACTGATTCGACCTGGCTGGGTAAAACAGGGCATGAAATGGATGAAAAAACATGAACATTTCATTGGCAATCGGAGAAGAGGGAGAGAAAAAGGTTGAGTTTCGTTCGGAGTACTTCAACAGAGAAGAGCGAGAAAGAGAGACTTACTTTGGACAGCTTCGAGACGACGGTCTCTGTTGGAGAAGGCGACCGCTGGACTTGATTCAAGGTTGCGGCTGAAGAAGAAGGGCGAATCTGAGCAGTTCGAAAGAAAGAAAGAGAAAAGAGTGATTTTGTTGGGAGAAAACGAGAAACCGAGGGAAAGGGGAGAGAGCGGGTAGAAGAAAAATGATAAAATAATCTTTGGACTTGGTACAGTCTCTCGCCAGACTTGGAGAGCAGCTAACAAACATTGTAGAGTTTATGTCAAACTTTTGAAGTTTGACTAGGCCATTGCAGACAATTATTGTCTCAACTCTATTTATTTTACACTTGCAATTGGCAATGGCGAGTTGTCTCGTGCTCTAATGTAGGCTGGGGTTGGGCGCGGAACAGTGTATTAACTATTAGTATGGGACTACTGCTACTTGAATTCTTTTAGAGAAATGTTAATGGATTATGTATATGTAAATGACACTTTTGATGAATGTAAGATGAATTTAAATTTTAACTATTTCATTTATATTAATCTTCATATTGGAATAGTTATTTTTTCAATATATAACAATAAAATAATATAAGATGAATTTTACTTTGGCTATTCACATCAAATTTTCACATTGAATTATCCATTTATTCATTATATAGTAATGAGTAATTAATAATTAAAAAAATATTTAATTTTTTAAATTATTAATTTATTTTATTTTATCATATTTTACTATTCTACCTATTATATGTTAATTAGCAATCATATTCTAATTAAATTATGGGTTAAAAAATTATATTTTTCAATTATATGTATTCTATTTTTCAATCAAACTATATTTTATTCCACCAAACGTTTTAAAAATATTTAGAAAAGAGAGGGAGATTTAAAAAAAATAATGAAATAATAATTTTCACATTATATAATAACTATTAAATTTGATTATAACATTATATTTACTGTAGCTAAAAATTAAAAGAATTTAAAATTAACTAATTTAATGTAAATTATTTTTTATCTCTAATAATTAAAAAATTACTTTATTTTTAAATTTGGCAATTCTGATAACAATGCTATTAGCTTCTACCTAAACAAGTAAAAAGAAGCTTGAAAAAGATGTCCAAGTCACTGAAAATCCCATGGCACAAGAAGACTGCCACGTCTACAAAATCCAACCCTATATTGGGTTAACCTAACCATGTCAGGCAGTCACTTCCTAACCAAGCTTCACACCACCCGCTACTTTTTTAACTCAATTTCTGAAGTCGCACAAAATCTCTCGTATATATCCCCAATCCACTCTTCTCTCTCTTTCCACTTTATCTCATATAGGAAAAGTCTTCTTGCATGCCAAAAGCGGACCGAATCGCGCACCTAGGATGACGTGGACTAAATAAAACGGCATGTTTTGTCTAATAGAAGTTGATGCAGAAGCTGGGATTTAAAATAAAGATAAAATGGTGTGTGGGAGATGAGACTGTCGAGCGTTCCTTCCATTTCAGTCGGCATAGATTCACCACAGTCGTCGAGCGCGTGCCATCTGATGCAGACGACATGATTCTTCAAGCACTTCCAGTACCTCGGTCTCCCCTTCTGCTGTTGTGCAAGGGCTAATTCAGGTCTACCAACTACATCCCATTAAATTATTTTTCCAAAATAATGTGTTATTGTATAACAAGAAAAAACAAGAAGAAAGCATAATCATCACAACCGCCACCAAATATGAGAACTTTTTTTTATCTTTCTTAGTTTTGACTATAATCTTAAACCCCCAAAGAAAAAAAGATGAAGTTGAAGAGTGAATATAAGAGGAGGCAAGAGAATGTGGCCATGAATTTCACCTGGAAGTAAATTTCAACCAAGATTAAAAAAAAAAATGAAAAAAAGAGAGTAAACAATCAGATAAATGGATTTGGGGGAGTTGGTCGGAACTGCGAAATTTAGAAGATGGAGTAATTTGTGATACAGTCTGTAGGGCAAGGAGCTGGACTCGCCTAGAGGGCCGAAGAAATTTAAGAAGTAAATGACAAACAGTGAAAATGGACAGCAGAGTGGAGACGTGGCCGGGTTTGGATTTTGGGTTGGGTTGAGTTGAGTTGAATAAAATATTATTAAAATATTAATTTTAAATAAAATAAGTATATTGAGATTTGAAAAAGTTAAATTTTAAATATTATAAGTGTATTGAAATTTGAAAAAGCTGTAATGATGAGATGAACTAAATTGAGAGAAATTGAGAGTAGTTTAGTTTCCAAACGGGCCTGGAGATAAAGACGTCAAGTCTCTCTTTATAATTTTAAATTAAAAAAAAGTCATTTTTGCTTTTTCTGTTTGATTTTTTTTTTAAATTAAAAAAAAGTAAACATCTCCACCTCCCCGTAATCTTCGTACGCGGTTTGGTACGCTAACTGCTTGCATCTAGCAGTTCTCCGTCCCGCCAAAGTTACAGCACTCGTAAAATCACTCTCCTTCAGAGCTCAACTGAGCAGAACAGAGCTGCTAACGGTTTTTCCCCCTACCCATTTTTTCTTATTCATCTCTTCTTTTGATTCAGTTTCACTATCCAATGCAATTCAGTATCATCAGGAACCAGTAGATCTGAAACAGGTAGTAGAGAAAATAGTAAACAGTTTGATCTCCGCAAGATGATCACCTGGAGGGACCTGTACACCGTGTTAACAGCGGTGGTTCCTCTTTATGTGGCGATGATTTTGGCCTACGGGTCGGTGCGCTGGTGGAAGATCTTCTACCCCGACCAGTGCTCCGGCATCAACCGTTTCGTGGCCATCTTTGCCGTCCCTCTCCTCTCTTTTCATTTCATCTCCACCAACGACCCTTGGGCAATGAACTTCCGATTCATTGCAGCGGACACCCTCCAGAAGATCATCATGCTCGCCGTCCTCGCCGTCTGGACTAACTTCACCAAGAATGGTAGCCTCGAGTGGATGATAACGATCTTCTCGCTTTCGACGCTGCCTAGTACTCTGGTTATGGGCATCCCTCTGCTCATCGCCATGTACGGAAAGTACTCGGGGAGCCTTCTGGTGCAGGTCGTGGTGTTACAGTGCATTATCTGGTACACCCTCCTACTGTTTCTCTTCGAGTACCGCGGCGCGAAGATGTTGATAATGGAGCAGTTCCCAGAGACGGCGGCGTCAATCGTGTCGTTTAAGGTCGACTCCGATGTGATGTCCTTGGATGGTCGGGACTTTCTGGAGACTGACGCCGAAATTGGCGACGACGGTAAGCTCCACGTCACGGTGAGGAAGTCTAATGCGTCGAGACGATCCCTCGGTGGGTCGGTATTTACGCCTCGGCCGTCGAATCTCACCGGGGCCGAAATATACAGCTTGAGTTCTTCGGGGAACCCGACGCCGAGGGGATCGAATTTTAACAACGCCGACTTTTACTCCATGATGGGATACCAGGGCTTCCCGGCAAGGCATTCGAATTTCGGTCCCACGGACTTGTATTCCGTACAATCCTCTAGGGGCCCAACTCCCAGACCGTCGAATTTCGAAGAGAATTGTACACCAATGGCTCAGACAGTTTCTTCACCGAGGTTCGGATTTTATCCGGCGCAGACTGTACCCGCAGCCTCGTACCCGCAGCCAAACCCAGAGTACTCATCCACCATTACTAAGAGCTCCAAAAATCAGCAGCAGCAGCAGGCGCCCAATAGCAAGGCCAACCATGACGCGAAGGAGCTACACATGTTTGTGTGGAGCTCAAGCGCATCCCCGGTCTCCGATGCCGGTGGCCTCCACGTATTCGGCGGAACCGAGTTCGGCGCGTCGGAGCAATCTGGACGGTCCGATCTAGGCGCCAAGGAGATCCGGATGTTGGTTGCTGACCATCCGCAAAATGGGGAAAGCAAAGGTAAAGAATCAAGAGACCCTTTTAATTAATTATTAATGCAATTAATTATTTATTCCGATGTTCGAATGCCAATTCCAACATATTTTATTGGGTTGATAATTGAAGCAACTGCGGAAAGGGAGGGTTCTGGTGGGGAAGACTTTAGCTTTGCTGGGAAACGTGAAGGAGAAGGAGAACATGACGAGAGAGAGAAAGAAGGTGGCCCCACGGTACTCAACAAGCTGGGGTCTAGCTCCACGGCAGAGCTCCACCCCAAATCAGCGTCCGGAATAGCGGATTCCAGCATTGGAAAACAAATGCCTCCGGCCAGCGTGATGACCCGTCTGATCCTAATCATGGTGTGGCGCAAGCTTATCCGCAACCCCAACACCTATTCCAGCCTCATCGGTCTGGTTTGGTCCCTCGTCGCTTTCCGGTAACAAACTAGAAACACTTACCTATAGAAATTTATTGTCATTAATTGTTTAGAGGTACTAAACATTTTTTTTTGGGGACATATTGTTGAAGGTGGCACGTGGTTATGCCGAAAATAATAGAAAAATCAATCTCCATACTGGCGGATGCCGGGCTGGGAATGGCTATGTTTAACTTAGGTGAGTCTTTTCCACTGTTCTCCTACATTTGAAATGTGATGCCCACAATTTCTACCGATGGATACGTGGAAATCGAGATATCGGGATGATGATAATACGGATTACATATCCCATCGCCTAGTATCAAGTGTGTCTACATGTAACATATGTACAAAATAAACCACGTAGCAGATAATAAAATCTTATAACTAAGTATCAGAATTTTGTTTAAATACAAACCAGTTTGAAACACACGTAATAAAATATTACATGTTCAACATTATTTCAAATCCAAGTATATAACATAAAAACCAATAAAGATAATATCCAAGGGTAATAACTCCAAATCAATACTCTGGCGAAGCTGCCTCTTCTGACTCAACCTCTTCCTCCTTCTCAACCTCTGTATCAAAATCTACGGTACCAAAAATGATGCCGCAGATAAGTAATAATCCAAACGCCACAAGATAAAAATATATTACATTCAACAATATGCATGAAAAGATGCCAAATATACATGTCCCAAAAATCACAGTATAAAAAAACTGTGGCCGTGGGTTGTAAAATACCCACTTTTGAATGGGGACGAACCAAGACTTGGGATTGATAGGGAATGGGTTAGAGGTATTTATGAAGCTAGTGGAAGTGAGGGTTAGCCGTGGGTGGCGGCGAAAATGGCGGTGGAAGTCCAAAATGGGTAAAACGGCATTGACCTCGTGGGGTCTGCTCCGGTGACGGATCGGAGCCGGAAATGGGTGGTTTAGGACAGTAAGAGGTCGGTGATGAAGTGGTAAAGAGATGGTAGCAGGAGGTGGAGCAACGGCGGTGTAATGGCACAAAAGTCGTTCGGCTTGGAGTGGTGATTCCGGCTTAACGGCGGCTCGGATGGAGGTGGAAATTGGTGGGGAGGTTCACCGGTCGGAGGGGATTCGAACGGCGGGGTTGGTGCATCGCACGGCGGCGGCGAGTTTGGGCGGATGAAAAAAAAGACAGAAAGAGAGCTGCTCCGGTGACGGATCAGAGCCGGAAATGGGTGGTTTAGGACGGTAAGATGTCGGTGATGAAGTGGTAAAGAGATGGTGGCCGGAGGTGGAGCAATGGTGGCGGAATGGCACAAAAGCCGTTCGGCTTGGAGTGGTGATTCCGGCTTAACGGCGGCTCGGATAGAGGTGGAAATTGGTGGGGAGGTTCATTGGTCGGAGGGGAGTCGAACAGTGGGGTTGGTGCATCGCATAGCGGCGGCGAGTCTGGGCGGATGAAAAAAAACGACGGAGAGAGAGAGAGAGAGAGAGAGAGAGAGAGAGAGAGAGAGAGAGAGAGAGAGAGAGAGAGAGAAAAGAGAAAGAAGAAAGAAGAAAAAGAGAAAAAGAAAACATGGGGGAAAAGAAATGAGTTCCAATCCTCACATCTGGAGTCTAAAAACTGATCTAACGAAAATAATTTTAAAAGCAATAAAACAAGGAAAATAATTTAAACACAACATAAAGCTAAATTATAATAAATAACTAGTAAAAACTAACAACTAAATTTTAAATCAAAAAATGGGCTAAGATAAAT
This sequence comes from Carya cathayensis, assembly GCA_011037825.1. Classification (NCBI taxonomy): domain Eukaryota; kingdom Viridiplantae; phylum Streptophyta; class Magnoliopsida; order Fagales; family Juglandaceae; genus Carya; species Carya cathayensis. The sequence goes on along the minus strand of QGSO01000249.1, from coordinate 854,261 downwards.
TAAACAGTAATTTAAACTCAAACAATAAATAAAATCCAATTTAAATCCGATAATTTAAAATAAAGAACCAATATTTTAATTAATTTAAAATATTCATTTAATAAAAATACACGTAAAAATAAGATATCACATTAAAGTTTTTAACTTTGAACGATAATGAGGGAGATTAGCAATTTAGCAGAGTGCCATAAAGTCTTTTGAGACCATAAGGATATAGTCGGGTCGGAATTGGCTCCTCTGTCAAATTAAGGTATTGTTGGGCGGTTCACGGCCACACAAATTCTGGACTACCTTCCAATATAATGTATTGGGTGATCTTGGTTCTATCTTTTTGGGCAATAAATAAATGGGATTGACCACCCAACATGTAGGACCCCGGCAGGCAGCATTGCTTTTTGGTCCAGGGCCGTGGGCACAATAATATTATGGTGATGAAGGTAGTTTGGTCGATCGGGTGGTGGGTGCGTATGTATATAATAATTTTGCTGATTTGGTTTTTATTTTTGATAGGTCTATTTATGGCTCTTCAGCCCAAGATAATTGCTTGTGGGAACTCCATTGCTGCTTTTGCTATGGCGATCAGATTCCTCATCGGCCCCGCCGTCATGGCAGCCGCCTCTATCGCAGTTGGCTTGCGTGGTACCCTCCTCCACATAGCTATTGTTCAGGTAATTGATCCTACTGTTTAGAATCTTTGATCCCATTTATAGAGTAAAATGTCATGTTAACTAACATGAAAATTGGTAAATATATGTATCCAATAGGCTGCACTTCCACAAGGAATTGTCCCCTTTGTGTTTGCTAAAGAATACAACGTTCATCCAGCAATTCTTAGCACTGGGTCAGTAATTAACATTCATATGTGACTTGATGGTAACTGTATTGTCTAGACCTTTTGTTTTGACGGGTGAATGTGATCATTATATTGCAGGGTGATCTTTGGGATGCTGATAGCACTACCAATTACTCTTGTCTACTACATTGTTCTTGGGTTGTGAATTTTTTACAAAAGCTAGCAGCTAGCCAAAATACGAAAGAGTATGAAGTCATGAATTCTAAATGCATGCATGTGATTAATTATATGTCATACTTGAGTTGCTGGGCATTGACCGCGGCACCAGAATATGTTGTTGTTTACATGAGGGTTTTCGGGCTGAAATTATTGGTAGCCAAGTTCCAGAGTTTTGGAGATAAGATAGTGTTGACTAGAGCATTGGCAATGGCCTCGTCATTGCCAAATGCAAGTCTAAATTAAAAATAAATGTAAGAAAAACTTCCTGCATTGGTTTGGCTATATGGAAAAGGTTTAACATATCTGCTACAATATATGTTAGGAACTCGCTATGTGTGGCGAGTGACAGTACACCGATAAAAGTTTATTTTAATATTTCACTACCTGCCGCTCGCTCTTCCCTCGGTTTTTTGTGTCTTCATCCCGAATGTTCCATTTCATTTTTTTTCCTTTCTTTCTCACGAAACGCCCTTCCCTTCTTCAACCCAAGCTTCCCCCTTCTCTTCCTTGCTCATTTCTTCTTTAACCCGCAGAGTATTTACTTCTTCAGCCCCATTCTAGAGACCTCGCTCTTCCCCAGCCTGCGGTGCGTCCCCTTCTCTCCAGCATATTTAACGTATAAATAAGAGAGCTCTTCTCTTCTCTCATTTTGACGTCGATGAGAGTTGGTTACACCTCCAGAATTCATCGATGGTGGTTGGAACTGTAGAGGAAGACAATTTTCAGCTATGAAAGAAGAATACGATGTATTTTTCTTACCATTTCGTTTCCTTGTACTAGGATTGTTGTTCTGTTTCAAACTTCAAGCCCTAAAAACAAAATACCAAACAGTTTCTTAGAATTGGACTTTTTCCTTGGAAGAAAGTTTGTCCTACTTTCTCGCTCAGTTTTTTTTTAGATATGATGAAGCAAAAAAGAGTAACTATGGAAGATTCATACCTCATGATTTACATTGCTTGGCTTAAAAGTAAATTATGCTATGTTTGGCAAGAGGGGATTGAAGTTTTGGGTGGAGTTGGGTAATTCAATGGGTCCGTCCCAATTGCTGCAAAATCCACTGGTTGGTTCTCGGGTTGAATAAGGGATCGAAAGGCAATTCGTTTTTGTTAGAATTTTTGGGCAGTTTTACTCACAAACCTCTTTTTTGCTTTGATTCCAACATACTTCATTTATCTATGATATGGAACCTCACAGAGGTGAAGCTCCGCAGTAATCTCCAAAAACATGATCCCACCCACCAAAATCGCATATGATGAAATTCAGGGAACCCCTGGTACTCCACCCCACTTCACAAGGGAAAGTCGATAGTTATATGTGTTTTTCTTGAAGTTATTTAAGGTAATCATGTGTTGCTTGGCCTCTGTACCTTGCTTTTGTCATTCCTCCAAAGAAAATAAAAAATTAATTTTTGGATTAATGCATCATGCTTGATAGACCTATTAGTTTGGTTTTGTGTTTGCTTCCCCGTTTCTGTCGAGTGGCAAAGGATGGTTTTGCGTGGGCAAGGTGATTTACCCGTGCGCATATGCAAGCTTTGTAAAAAGCTTGAAGAGGCTGCACGTTCTGAGATGCGACATCGTCACAAGAGCAAAGCTGGGAGAGGTGTATTTCTTTTTTACTGTGGTTAGAGGCTGTTAGTTTCTCTTTTGTTTTATTGCATTTATACCCATTTGGTCACCATTTACAAGGTCTACTCATTGTGAGAAGCATTTAGTCATTCCACTTTTTTGTCCATTTACATCTTTTAATTAGAGTCCTTAAAAGTATAGGGCACTTCAATTCACCTATTTCCTTTGTTATGGATGGTTACACACACACACACACACATGTTTATATTATATACATATATAGACACACATGCAATTGAGAGGGCTCCTGGTATGACCCGCTAAATGCCTCAATTATTCTTTCACTAAGGGATATATAAGAATTATACATTGGTTGGGACAAGTTAAGTTGTTGTATAAATCCTCTTTCCCCTGGTAAATAACAACTATAGAATTTTTTACCACTATAGAATTTGTGGAAGCTGTCTAAATGCCAGCTGAAACTTTAGTGTAGTCTATTGCCTTCCTTAGTTAAAGTTCTAAAAATGTATATATTTAAGGTCACCAAAATTTTTCAATGCTCAACTGATTGCTACTACAGATTTCGATACCACTATCCTGATTGTTTCACATACTCGGGAGGATTGTCTCCCAGCAACTTCCTGGATTTTTTTTACTGGTTTCTTCGTTTGCTATTTCATTTTTGTTCTTGATTTTGTTCTCTATGTCCTTCCTTCTGGCTAGCTACTTGCTATATTTTCTTATGTTTAGTTACTCTTTACCTGCTTATTGGTTAATCATGGTTTGAATTCTTTTTTTTTTTTTTATACGTGATCAGGGTTTGAATTCTTATTTTAATTTAGTTAGTAAATTATTATGAAATGAATTGTATGACTACCAGATGTTTTTTTTTTTTGCAGTTTTAGTTGTCATATATCATCATTATGGTTTTGTCTTCTTGCAATATTTCATAGATTTTCCTATCTTTCAATATTTCACATGATTACAATACAATGTAGATTTATGTCACTATTAATTAGTTGCTCTGTTCTTCTTGTTTATACTCTTTGTGCAGGCAGTTCAACATCACATCAAAGTACGAGGATGAAGTTGTGAACCACATTCTAGGTGGTGCCAGAGAGGAATCTTTTTCATATGTACAGGAGTCAAATAATGACAATTTCTGGTATTAACAGGGCAACTAGTAGTGCATCTTGTTCAAATGCTTCAGAAGTTGCTGCAGTTTTTTTGTTTATTAAAGTTTCATTGTTGCATTACTCTCTATATTTTGTGCAATGACACCACTGACTCTATATTTTGTTCATCTTCATAGTTCAATGACTTTTCCTTCTCAATTTATGATGATAGTGCCAATGCCAACCTTGCAATTCTTCCTGTCAAATGGCTGCATACTAGTTAATTTCTTAGTGGTCAATAGGGGGTGCTTTCCACTAATCCATTAAACTGGACATGTGTGTTGAGTATCATGGAGTCTGGTCCACTTTGCTCGAGCGGCCAAAAGCTGCCGCTCAGCGACGCCAGGCAGATTCGAACGCTCGAAGGCTGCTCGACAGTGAGCTCAAACAGTTGCGGGAAAGAGAGTTCGCTCGAGCGAAGTCAGGCAGAGTTGAACGCTCGATGTCTGCTCGACAGTGAGCTCGAACCGTTGCGGAAGGGAGTTCGCTCGACACGCGCTCGACACGCCGCTTGAGCGAACATTGTATATTTTCAGATCTAGGGCTTTTTCCGCCGTTTGAGCATATATATGTGTTTTCTACACTTATGGTCGTAATGTACAACACTATTGGTGAACAGTATTTCGCCCCTCCATTGTAGTGTGATTCCTCAAGCAATAAAATCCTCTGCAGCTCCCGTGGACGTAGGCAATTTGCCGAACCACATATATCTGTGTGTCATGTGTGATTTTCTCTTTCATATTCCATATTTTTCACTTTATTGTTATCGTTTTCACAACAATTAGTATCAAGAGCCAATGTTCGGGTCTGAAGGAAAACGATGGCTGGAGATGAAGTGAAGGTATTAGGGATCAAGAAGTTTGATGGCATGAATTTTGGTTACTGGAGGATGCAGATGGAGGACTACCTCTATGGGAAGAAACTCCATCTTCCGTTATTGGGAAAGCGACGGGAAAAGATGGATGAGGCTGATTGGAATCTGTTGAATCGACAGGTTCTGGGGGTTATTCGATTAACCCTGTCGAGATCTGTTGCACACAACGTCATCAAGGAGAAGACGATTGTGGATCTCATGACGGCTTTGTCAGGTATGTATAAAAAGCCGTCAGCGAATAACAAGGTACACTTGATGAAAAAGTTATTCAATTTAAAGATAGCGGATGGTATGTCTGTTGCACAACATCTAAATGATTTTAATACTATCACAAATCAATTGTCGTCTGTTAAAATTGAATTTGATGATGAGATACGTGCACTGATATTGTTAGCTTCATTGCCAAATAGCTGGGAAGCCATGAGAATGTCTGTTAGTAATTTTGCCGGTGAATCTAAGCTAAAATATGATGATATTCGTAATTTGATTTTGGTTGAGGAGGTGTGCAGGAAAGATTCTGGCGAGACCTCGGGTTCGAGTTCAGCACTGAATGTTGATTCTCGAGGGAGATCACAAGATAGGAACTCAAACAGACGAAGATCAAAATCAAAGCACAGGGGCAAGAGCAAGTCAAGGCCTGGTCAGCAGGCAACTTGCTGGAAATGTGGCAAAGCTGGCCACATAAAGAAGAACTGCAAAAATCCTAAGAAGATAGAGAATGATAGTGCTAATGTTGTAACTGAAGAAGTACAGGATGCACTATTGCTTGCAGTTCATAGTCCAGTTGATGATTGGATATTGGATTCAGGGGCTTCCTTCCATACATCTTCCCATCGGGAGTTAATGTGGAATTACGTTGCAGGTGACTTTGGGAAGGTGTATCTTACTGATGGAGAGGCTTTGAACGTGGTGTGGATGAGAGATATTGACATTACACTCCCTAACAAGAACAAATGGACCTTGCAAAAGGTCAGACACATTCTTGAGTTGAAGAAAAACCTCATTTCTGTTGGGCAGCTCGATGAGTGTGGTCATTCAGTAGTATTCTCAGATAGCACCTGGATGGTCACAAAAGGGGCATTGGTACTGGCTCGGGGTAAGAAAACTGGTACACAATATATGACTACCGGTTTAATTAACACTATTGCTACTACCGTTGCAAGTGCACAACAGATTTGTGGCATTGTAGGTTTGGCCATATGAGTCAGAAGGGTATGAAAAAACTTCTGTCTAAAGGCAAGCTACCAGAACTGAAGTCAGTTGATCTCAGTATGTGTGAGAGTTGCATTATGGGGAAACAGAAGAAGGTCAGTTTCTTGAAAAGTGGCAGAACGCCAAAGACAGGAAAACTGGATCTTGTACACACAGATGTGTGGGGACCTTCCTCAGTGGCAACTCTTGGAGGTTCTCGTTATTATGTCACGTTCATTAATGACCATAGTAGGAAGATATGGGTTTATTTCTTGAAGCATAAATCTGACATATTTAATATGTTCAAAACTTGGAAGGCCATGGTTGAGACAGAGATAGACTTAAAACTGAAATGTTTGAGGTCTGACAATGGTGGTGAGTACGTTGATGGTGGGTTCAAGGAGTACTGTGCAGCTTAGGGTATCAGAATGGAGAAGACCATTACTGGGACACCATAACAAAATGGAGTTGCGGATCGTATGAACAGGACCATAAATGAGCGTGCTAGAAGCATGAGATTGCACGCCGGACTACCACCAACTTTCTGGGCAAATGCGGTCAGCACTGCCGTCTACTTGATCAACAGGGGGCCATCCATCCCATTAGATTGTGAATTGCCTGAGGAGGTTTGGAGCGGGAAAGATGTCAAATTTTCTCACCTTAAAACTTTTGGTTGTCTTTCTTATATTCTTATTAATCCTGATACTCGTAGTAAACTTGAGGCTAAGTCAAAAAAATATTATTTCATTGGCTATGGAGACGAGGCATTTGACTATCGTTTCTGGGATGATTAGGGTCGGAAGATCATAAGAAGCAGGAATGTGATTTTTAATGAGAAAATTGTGTACAAGGACAAGTCTAGTACAGCTCCTGAAGTAGCTCCTCAGGAGTCCGAGTTCGTAAGACTGGATAACCTATCAGAGGTCACAGTGCAGTGTAGAGATATGAGTGACGAGGAGAGTGAGTCCAGTGCACCCATTCCTATTATTCCGCAGTCAGTTTCAGAGCCGTCCACTTCTACAGCTGCAGTTCGCAAGTCAGTTAGGACTAGACGTCCTCCACAACATTTCTCACTAACCTTGAACTACATTCTGTTGACAGATGGTGGAGAACCGCAGAGTTATGAAGAAACCTTGCAAGATGAAAATTCTAGCAAGTGGGAGCTGGTCATGAAAGATGAGATGGATTCCCTGCTAGGGAATCAGACATGAGAGTTGATAGAACTTCCATCAGGGAAGAAGGCATTACACAACAAGTAGGTGTACCGGGTGAAAACTGAGCATGATGGCAGTAAGAGGTACAAGGCTAGACTTGTTGTAAAAGGCTTTCAGCAGAAGTAGGGTATTGATTACTCTGAGATCTTTTCTCCTGTGGTGAAGATCACAACCATCAGGATGGTACTGTCTATAGTTGCTACTGAAGATTTATTTCTTGAGCAATTAGATGTGAAGACAGCCTTTCTTCATGGAGACCTTGAAGAAGACATCTACATGCACCAGTCTGAGGGGTTTGTAGTATAGGGAAAGGAAGGTTTAGTTTGCAAACTGAAGAAGAGGTTGTATGGCCTGAAGCAAGCTCCTAGACAGTGGTACAAGAAATTTGATAATTTAATACATAGTGCAGGGTACATCAGATGTCAGGCAGATCATTGTTGCTATGTCAGGCATTTTGACAATTCTTATATTATTCTACTGTTGTATGTGGATGACATGCTTATTGCAGGGGCTAGTATTGATGAGATCAATAATCTGAAGAAGTAGATGTCAGAGCACTTTGCAATGAAGGATTTGGGAGCTAAAAAGCAAATCCTTGGCATGAGGATTGTCAGAGATAGAGTCAGAGGCACGTTGAGACTCTCACAGGCTGAGTACGTGAAAAGGTACTCAACAGGTTCAATATGGACAAGGCCAAACCAGTTGGCACACCTTTGGGCAGTCACTTCAGACTCAGCAAGAATCAGTCACCCAATTCAGAGGAGGAACAAGACTACATGAGTAAGGTTCCTTACACCTCAGCTATTGGTTCACTTATGTATGCTATGGTTTGCACAAGACCGGATATTGCCCATACAGTGGGAGTTGTGAGTAGATACACGAGTAACCCAGGAAAAGAACATTGGGAAGCAGTGAAGTGGATTTTGAGGTACCTAAAAGGCTCCTCAGAAACCTGCTTCTGTTTCTCAGAAGAAAGTTTAGAGGTGCAGGGCTATGTTGATGTTGATTTAGCTAGAGACATTGATAGTAGAAAGAGTACCACGGGTTTTGTTTATACTCTTGGTGGTACTGCAGTGTCATGGAGTTCTAATCTATAGAAAACAGTTCCTTTGTCTACTACAGAAGCTGAGTATATTGCAGTGTCAGAGGCTGCAAAAGACATGATATGGCTACAAGGCTTCTTAGAGGAATTGGGTAAGAAGAATAAAAAAGGCACTCTCTATAGTGATAGTCAGAGCGCCATATTCCTTGTCAAGAATCCAGCATTTCATTCCAGGACCAAACACATTCAAATCAGGTATTACTTCATACGATCATTGTTAGATGACGGATAATTGTTACTTGAGAAAATTTGTGGAAGCAAGAACTCTGCTAATATGTTGACTAAGGGCATTACACTTGAGAAACTGAAGTTGTGCGCAACTTCAGTTGGTCTTCTAGCATGAAGACATGGGCAGTGAGTTGCAGAGGTGGAGGATATCACGTTTTAGGAAGAGGACGACGCAGCGAGTGTACCAGTCTCCAAGTGGGAGAATTTTTGAGTATCGTGGAGTCTGGTCCACTTCGCTCAAGCGGCCAAAAGCCGCTGCTCGAGCGAAGTCAGGCAGATTGCGGGAAAGGGAGTTCGCTTGACAGTGCGCTCGAGCGGTTGCGGGAAAGGGAGTTCACTAGAGCGAAGTCAGACAGAGTTGAACGCTCGATGTCCACTCGACAATGAGCTCGAGCCGTTGCGGAAGGGAGTTCGCTCGACACGGCGCTCAAGCGAACATCGAAGATTTTCAGATCTAGGGCTTTTTCTGCCGTTTGAGTATATATATGTGTTTTCTACACTTATGGCCGTACTGTACAACACTGTTAGTGAACAGTATTTCGCTCCTCCATTGTAGTGTGATTCCTCAAGCAATAAAATCCTCTGCAGCTCCCGTGAACGTAGGCAATTTGTCGAACCATGTATATCTGTGTGTCGTATGTGATTTTCTCTTTCATATTCCATATTTTTCACTTTATTGTCATCGTTTTCACAACAATGTGTCATCTGAGGAGCTTGATTATGTATGAGTGTTATGCAGAAGGCTGAGATCCTGAAGTTTCTGGTGAATCTTTTTCCATAGGACTGTTTTGGCAATTTATGAATTGGAGGTCATCTTTTGTAATTGAAGTTGAATTGTGCTGGTAATTTGTGGGCTGTTTTGGGGTAATTTGTGGATTGTTTTGGTTATTTTTGAACTGTACATTTTATTTTCTGCTGTTGGTGGTCTTCTACTGGTGCAGTGCAAGGTTTGTTCATCTTTGTGTTTGTGAAAATGTACTAGCAGATCACTTATTTTAATAAGCGCAGTGATGTAAATGACATATGGTGTTGTTTTTATTGTTCTTGCAATCTTTACTTAGTTGAAGTGTAAAAAAAAAAAATATCAAATATTATTAAAATAAATAATATTATATTATTATTTTGAGTTTAAGATAGCTAGTCTAATATAGACTAATTTAGCTAGAAGTCTATATTATAGCTAAAAGATCATATTTGAGTTCCATTTTAGACTGGCATTTGCCCTAATTAGTGAAAAGTCTGGAATACGAGGATCGCATTCACCGCCAACATTAGCAGCCAAGGTTGATCTATTTTTACAAATTTGAGAAGAACAAGGAATGCTCGTCCAGCTTAAGGGGAATACAACGGAGGGAAACAAGGAAATTAAAGGATCAGAGTTCCGATGTGCATGTAAATTAAGTTTGGTGCTTTCACAATTCCCCTCAACAGCGCAGAAAGTGACAAACTTGATTAATGAATTTGAGGAAAAAAGAACAGTACTCTACGTAGGAGGGCATATTTAACTTTTCATTGTTTCTTGTTTTTTTTGAAGTAGCTTTGTTCTTAGTGTTGGCTTTGATTGTCAGAGGAATCGGCAATTATCTGCTATATATTGTCGTTTTTTCTTTAGTTGGTTTGTAATTGAATTAGGATTATTATGATAAAAAAGGGGCCATTAGTCATTTTGTTGATACAAAGATCATGTATTTTTTACATTTAGACAAAAGCACATCAATTTTATTTTGTTTTTAACTTCCAAGCAAAAATCGAATCGAAAAAAACGAAGAGACCTGGGTGGCGTGTTGGGGGGGGGGGGGTGTTTGGGTTGCGTGGGGTTGGAAAGCACATTGTATTTCTGCTGAGTGTTTTTTGTACCTTCTATCGTTGTAAGTGATGATCACTTCTCTCCTAGGGCTGAGAAGTGTTGGGGGGGTTGGGTGGTTGGGTTGCGTGGGATTGGAAAGCACATTGTATTTCTGCTGAGTGTTTTTTGTACCTTCTATCGTTGTAAGTGATGATCACTTCTCTCCTGGGGCTGAGAAGAAACTGAAGAAAATAACGAGATAAGGAAGCAAAGGGTCAAAAGCAAAAGCGCAAGCACGCCCAACTTTTGGCTTCGTGACTTTCGGCTTTAGGCTTTTGATGCGCCCACGAAACAATCCAGCCTGTTGAAACCACCCAAGTATGACTCTGGAGCTCTCCACTGTTTCTTATTTTGTTTTATTAGGCACCGTTTGGTGCATCAGGTGCCAGATTTCTGTAGTAAATTGCTGCCCCGTATATGTAACAGTGAGGTTCCCTCTCCTATAAAAGGAGAGCTTCAGCTCATGTAATGGCAGGGGCATCAAGAGAGAACAAAGAGAGGGCAAAATCAGAGAGAAAAGAGAGGGTACGTGAGAGAGTTGAGAGAGTTTTGTAAAATTTTTACAAACTCAGTAAAAGAGGCTCCAGTGGACGTAGGCAATTTGCTGAACCACTTAAATATTGTTTTGTGTGATTTTCGGGCAGGTTTCAGGCGCAACAATTGGTATCAGAGCCCTGGTTCGAAGCTGTCTGAAAATTCAAGTTGTTCAAAATCAATTTTTGACAACTCCAGGGTGTTCCTCACGTCGAGACGAATCCGTTGCCGCAAACGGAATCGAAAACGGAGGTCGAAAGAGCCCACACGCGCCCCTAGAAGCTCAGAGCGTGCATCTGCTGCAACTCACGCTCCCCCACGCGCATCGGAGGTTGAAGACGACTTCACTACACGCGCCCACGCGCCCTCACGCGCTCTAGAGGAAGAAGACGCGTGCCATCCACGCGCCCACGCGCCCCCACGCGCCCTACAGAGGTTCGGCGCGTGTGACACACGCGCCTCACGCGCCCCCCACTCGCCCAGCAGACTGTAGCGCGTGTACTCCACGCGCCCGACGCGCTCCACTCGCACTGCAGCCCGCGCGTGCATCTCACGCGCCAGACGATCAGAACCGTCCGATTTCCAGATCCATTTCGGCTTGATCTAAGCCATTCGGAGTCCAATTTCAACAATCAAATAGTGCTTTCCTACTATTTGGATCGTTCCGGACTCATCCGTACGGTTAGAATTTTGAAATTTTGATTCTAAATTTTTTTAAATTCAAATGGAAGGATCTGGAAGAGATAGGAGCTCTGAAAATGCCAGTAGCTCAGGACGTCGGTCCACAGTGTCAAATGCAAAATTTGAAGTTGAAAAGTTCGATGGAACCAGCAACTTCGGCATGTGGCAGTGTGAGGTTATGGATGTGTTGATCCAACAGGAGTTGGATATTGCCTTGGAGGAGAAGCCAGATGAGATGACTGAGAAGGATTGGAGGAAGCTTAATACCCAAGCTTGCAGTACAATCCGGTTATGCCTTACCAAAGAGCAGAAGTATTTTGTCATGAGAGAGACAAATGCTAGGGAACTTTGGAAGAAATTGGAGGACAAGTTCATGAAGAAGAGCATTGAGAGCCGTCTGCACTTGAAGAAAAAGCTCTTCAGATTCCAATTTCGTGAAGGTATTTCCATGTCTGAGCATCTAAATAGTTACAACCAAATTCTTGCTGATTTGTTAAACTTGGATGTTGAAATCCAAGACGAAGATAAGGCTTTACTGCTGTTAAATTCCTTGCCTGATACATATGATCATTTAGTTACTACTCTATTGTATGGGAAGGAAAAGATCAGTTTTAATGATGTATCCAGCTCTTTGATTAGCAATGAGTACCGCAAAAAGGATAAGCAGGTACATCAAGATACATCAAGTGAAGCGCTAACAGCAAGGGGGAGACCACAGTCAAGGAATCCCGGAAGGAGGAAAGGTTTTCACTCGAAAACCCGGGCCACATCACGTGGTCCATCAGTCGGCAGAAAACTCGCCAAAGATGAGTGTTCCTTTTGTCACAACAAAGGACACTGGAAGAAGGATTGTCCCAAGCTGAAGGGACAACAGCAGAATCAACCCACCACAGCCAATGTCGTGGACAGAGATGACGAGTCAGATTTTGCCTTGGCAAGTTCATCATCCATTTGTCATTCCGATGAATGGATTATGGATTCCGGATGTACCTATCATATGTGTCCCAATCGGGACTGGTTTACTGACTTCACAAAAATTGATGGTGGAGCGGTACTTATGGGCAATGATAGTGCCTGTAAGACTCAGGGAATAGGTAGCATTCGGTTAAAGCTGCACGATGGCAGCGTCAAGACTCTGACAGAAGTTCGGTATGTTCCGGACTTGCGGAAGAATCTCATCTCACTGGGATCTCTGGATTCAAAGGGATTCAGGATCACCATTGAAGACGGAACTCTCAAAGTACTAATGGGAGTTCAGGTGGCAATGAAGGGTTTGAGGCGAGGAAACCTGTACTTCTTGCAAGGAAGTACTGCTGATGGAAGAGCTTCCACATGCTGTGAGAAGCTAGATCAGACTGATGCTGACACCACCAGTCTTTGGCATATGCGGATGGGACACGCCGGAGAAAAAGCTTTGCAAACACTGGTGAAGCAAGGCTTACTCAAAGGTGCCAAGACTGGAAAACTGTCCTTCTGTGAGCACTGTGTATTAGGGAAGCAGAAGCGGATCAAGTTCGGAACCGCTGTACACAATACACAGGGAATTCTTGACTATGTACACTCCGATGTTTGGGGACCTACCCAAAATGCATCTTTGGGAGGTAAGCATTGGTTTGTAACATTTGTAGATGATTATTCTCGTCGTGTATGGGTATATACGATGAAGAGTAAAGATGAAGTGCTGAAAATCTTCCTTGATTGGAAGAAAATGGTTGAAACTCAGACCGGCAGAAAGATCAAGCGGCTCAGATCTGATAATGGAGGTGAGTACACTTCAGATCCCTTCATGGAAGTATGCCGGAGAGAGGGTATTGTCAGACACTTCACGGTTCGAGGTACACCGCAGCAGAACGGTGTGGCAGAACGAATGAATCGTACTTTACTAGAGAAAGTGCGATGTATGTTGCTGGATGCTGGATTCAGTAAACAATTTTGGGCGGAAGCTGTGACATATGCCTGCCACCTCATCAACCGACTACCTGCAGCTGCCAATGATGGGAAGACGCCCATTGAAATGTGGAGAGGTAAACATGCTACTGATTATGATTTTTTACACGTTTTCGGATGTCCTGCTTACTATCATGCTAAAGAAAGTAAGCTTGATCCTAGAGCTAAGAAAGCAAAATTCTTAGGCTTCAATACTGGTGTAAAAGGGTATAGACTCTGGTGCATAGAGTCTAAAAAGGTAATAATCAGTAGAGATGTTACATTCAACGAATCTGAGATGCTTAAGTCACATAAGCATGAAGATTCCAATGAAGGCAGCAATGATGGCGAAACATCAGATGATTCGCAGACTGTGAAGTTTATTACTTCAATGAATTCGGGAAAGCATGGACAAGATGAAGTTGATAGTCCAGTCACAGTACCTCCAAGTCAACCCGAATCAATAGCAACCAACAGACCGAGACGAGAGAAACGTGTTCCGACACGTTTAGCAGACTATGTGACATATGCATTACCAGCTGAAGGGGGTGAGATCCCAACCACTTACAAAGAAGCCATACAGTCCAGTGAACAAGTGGAATGGACAAAGGCTATGAATGAAGAGATGCAGTCTCTTCACCAGAATCAGACTTGGGAGCTTGTGCCGCTTCCCAAAGGAAAGAAGACGATTGGCTGTAAGTGGATCTTCAATCAGAAAGATGATCAAGGTGCTAAAAATGGAGTGCGATACAAAGCAAGGTTGGTAGCCAAGGGCTACGCTCAGACAGAGGGAATTGACTACAGTGAAGTATTCTCTCCTGTTGTGAAGCATTCATCCATTCGGATATTGCTAGCTTTGGTTGCACAATATGACCTTGAGTTAGCACAACTTGATGTGAAAACAGCTTTCTTACATGGTGATCTGGAAGAGGAGATTTATCTGTCTCAACCAGAAGGATTCAAAGAAGCTGGCAAAGAAAATTGGGTATGCAGTCTGAAGAAATCTCTCTATGGCTTGAAGCAGTCACCTCGGCAATGGTATAAACGGTTTGACCGTTTTATGATGGATCTGAAATACACTCGTTGCCAATACGATCATTGTGTATATTTCAGAAAACTTGCAAATGGATCTTTCATTTATTTGCTTTTATATGTAGATGATATGTTAATAGCATGTAAAAGCAAGGGGGAGATAGATCGTTTAAAAACTCAGTTAAGTCATGAGTTTGAAATGAAAGATCTAGGAGAAGCACGGAAAATATTGGGGATGGAGATCAACAGAGATAGGGTGAAAGGCACAGTTCACCTTACTCAGAAGCAGTATCTGAAGAAAGTACTGAAACGCTTCAACATCGACTCGAAGACGAAGCCGGTAAGTACTCTTATGGCCCCATATTTCAAGCTCAGTGCATTGCAGTCTCCTAAAACTGATGAAGATCGGGACTACATGAGGAATGTCCCATATGCAAGTGTTGTTGGAAGCTTAATGTATGCCATGGTGTGTACACGACCTGATATCTCCCAGGCCGTCAGCTTAGTTAGTCGCTATATGCATAATCCTGGAAAGGTTCATTGGCATGCGGCTAAGTGGATTCTACGGTACATTTTAGGGACCGTAGATATTGGTTTAAAGTTCGAGAAGAGTGAAGATAGTCTAGTAACTGGATATGTTGACTCAGACTATGCAGGTGATCTTGACAAACGCCGATCGACAACTGGATATGTGTTCACTATGGGTGGAGGACCAGTTAGTTGGCGTTCAACTTTGCAGTCGACAATTGCACTATCATCAACTGAGGCTGAATACATGGCTGTAACAGAAGGCATGAAAGAAGCTATTTGGTTGCAGGGATTGGTAACAGAATTGGGCTTTAAGCAGCAAGAGGTTACTGTTCATTGTGACAGTCAGAGTGCAATTCATTTGGCCAAGAATCAAGTGTATCACTCTCGAACAAAACATATAGATGTCCGATTTCACTTTGTACGTGAAATATTAGAAGAATAGGACATCAGAGTTCAGAAGATTGACACTGAAGATAATCCAGCAGATATGTTGACGAAAGTCGTCACAGGGACCAAGTTCCAACATTGTTTGGACTTGATCAATATCATACACTGCTGAGCACCCTCAGGTGCATTGGAGCGCATTCAAGAACGGAACTCTCTCATAAGGGGTGCATTCATTTGAAGAATGAATCAGTTTGTAAGCATCCTAATATGGCACACTTGGGTGGAGGGGGTAATTGTTGAAACCACTCAAGTATGACTCTGGAGCTCTCCACCGTTTCTTATTTTGTTTTATTAGGCACCGTTTGGTGCATCAGGTGCCAAATTTCTGCAGCAATTTATGGCCATAAATTGCTGCACCGTATATGTAACAGTGAGGTTCCCTCTCCTATAAAAGGAGAGCTTCAGCTCATGTAATGGCAGGGGCATCAAGAGAGAACAAAGAGAGGGCAAAATCAGAGAGAAAAGAGAGGGTACGTGAGAGAGTTGAGAGAGTTTTGTAAAATTTTTACAAACTCAGTAAAAGAGGTTCCAGTGAACGTAGTCAATTTACTGAACCACTTAAATATTATTTTATGTAATTTTCAAACAGATTTCAGGCGCAACACAGCCCTCCTCCTCTACCCTACAAAATTAAGGCGGAAGGGTCTTCATCACGATTCACCACTGCCAACTGCTTAAAACCGGCAGCAATTCAACCCCTTATATTTTCTTAAAACAAGCGAGCTGGCGATTTGACGACAACGACGAGCATGTGATTGAACGAATTTACGTCTCATTCATTCACAAATTCATTCACAATGATGACAAGACATCACCTTTCAAAGTTGCTGTAATCTCTCCCAACTCACAAAAGCATATGAACGTGGTGCCGACTTGGGCCTGTCATTAGGAGTAATTTCAGGACAAATGATTATGTTAACGCCGCCAGATCTGCGCTGGAGAAATCCTCTCCGGCCTCCGGCGCCTAAAATCATATTAAAATGCTAGGCGCGCAGAGGATCATGATGTTATTGGCGGAGAACTGTTCAGACGCTTAAATCAGTCAATTAAGGCTATTTAATTTTAAGAGGAAGAAGTAAAGATGATACTGAATTCCCAAGGGGTGTTCAAACTTCAATGAGACAGTTGCTAGAAACGTATAGTCGCACGATTCAGGAACATGTCACTGTCCCATGATTAAGGCTAGATTGAGAAAGTGAAATGATTTTAAATAATAATAAAATAATAATAATAAAATATTACATAATAATAAAAATAAAGAAAAGTAAATAAATAATAATAATAAGATATTAAAGAATAACGAAGAATTTATCCGAACAGAGTTAAAGTTGCTGGTAATCTTTGTTATATTTTTAGTGCCTATGCTTCAGCGTACTTATGAGGGCACGATATTGAATTTTGTTATATATATATATATATAGTTATTTTTATATATTCTTTTATATATCTTACAGGTCTAATTAATTAAAATAATTATTTTATACTAAAAAAATGATGTAATTAATTAAAATAAGTAAAAAATACAAAAAATATATTCACATGGAATTTTTGATTCATGAATTGGGTAGGGGGTAATTGGCAACCCCAAGATTGCAATCCGGCGAGGTGTAACATTAGATGGGAACACAGGCACAAGAGACTAGTTTTGAAACCCTCGATCGAAGGCCTCAGGATCATGATCCCCATACATGGAAAAGCAAATACATTGAGATTTTCGACGATGATCTATGACGTCTCCTCGCTAGTACTTGGAACGAAATTAATGGCTTTGGGAGTGCCCTAAGAGTTTAAATTAATATTTGGTTATAGAAAGTGTAGCTCTTGGCCGGGAAGTTGTAACTAGTAGTTGCGAGCCCCTCCCAGCATCCACTCTTTCTATGTGCCCTCGTTGCGAGCGTGTGACCTCCAACACCGCCCTCAAGGGCCCTACGAAGACCGCCACCACCACGCTGTCCACTAAAGTGGCAGTGCCTCCTCTTTAGTCATGTCTATCTTCATTGACTACAGCTTGTTAGGGCGCAACTATTAATTATCAGGTGTAATTAATTAATGACCTATATATGGAAGAGAAAAAAAGAACAAAAAACAAAAAAAAGTAAAACTAATAGATTAAATTAACAATGTTCATAGAAAAATAAATATGTACCTAGGACTATTCATCCGGGTTCCAACCCGGGTACACCCGGACCGCAACCCGGGTCTCAAATCCGGGCCGAAATCCGGTCCGGATTAAACCGGGTCTGAACCGGTCCAGAACCCGGATGTATCCAGGTTTTAAAAAAACCGGATTCCGGGTTCCGGATTGAACCCGATTTTTTTTTTTTTTTTTTAAATCAGTATTCAGATTGCCAAATTTATTTTAGATAGGGTGGAGAATGCCTTAAAAATGACAAGTAAAAGCCATGTTATAGTGCATCTAGTTCAACATTTTTGTGACATGCATCTAGCTCGGTCGGACCTAGCACATAGCTGTTAGAAGGGAAAAAAGAGTCCAAGAAACTCCTATCTTGAAACGTGGATCTCAACATGCACTTATCGAGCTAGATGCATGTCACAAAAATAGCTAGACTTTGTGTATATACAAACAGATTAAAAGGGTAAATTTTAAACCCCCATTCCCAGAAAAAGGAAAAAAAAAAAAAAGAAAAAAAAAATGCATATAAAACTATCAGCTATTAGTTTAAATCAAGTAGCTCAAATCAAGTCAAAAACATGTGCTACTTTCTTACTACAAGCATAAACTACCAAAAAAAAAAAAAAAGGTCAATGCCACCACTGGCCCACAAAACTGCCTCTGTTGGCGCTTCGCACTCATGGCCAATGCCATCTTTTTTACATAAGTAAGGGGCATTCTACAAGAAGTTGAAAGGAGAGTTAGTTGTGCAGATTATGAATGCAAGAACAATATTTGAGAATATCAACACTAAATTGTCCTGCATGCAAGTAATTTTTACATTTCATAGCATTATCTGCACTAATGGCCTTTTTCATTCATGATGAAATAATGCATTTCATTGCTTATGAAGGAAGTTCAACAAGGAAACCCGATTAGCCAACATCAGAAAAGAAATAAAAGTGTGGTATTAAACAAAACACAATCATTGACAAAATTTTACTAAATAAGACAAATTGTTTAATACCACACTTTTATTAACCAAAGCACATGAACCAAAACAAACCAACAAAACTTCCATACGCATTCGGTCAACTTTCATGCTTTAAAAACCAACCCAGTGTAAAAGCCTGGCTCTATTGAACTTATCAATCCAATAATTCAAATGCCAAAGCACCATCCTAAAATTACTGCAAGAAATTTTAATGCAAACAATAATACAAAGCTTGGTGCAGATTAGCCTCCTAATCTCCCATCATCAAAATCATACAAAATCAAAATTCAACTGTACTTCGAGTCTCTGACTCTTTGATGACGCAGAGTTTAAAGCACTATGAAGTTGTCAATATCAATACAGGGTATCAACATAAATCAGATTCTATTAGAAGTTAAGACACAATCAACAAAGCTGATGACTTATGTTATATCTCAATTCCCTATATCTTGCAAGAATCCAAGATTACCTTGCAGTCTTGTGTGGGATGGAATACAAAGAGAGCAATGTAATCAAAATGAATTTAATCATTTTGTTGTTATTTAATCACAAACTAGTCCTACAATTTGTTGTTATTTGGAATAAAGAGAGCAATGTAATGATTCATTCAATCCAAGAACTTCAATTTTAATAAAAATAAGAAACTGGTCCAGGAAATGATTTACCCTTTACTTCCTCCAAATTCCAGAGCTTTATCACGCCATTAGAAGCTCCTGCAAGCACAATCAAAAGCTACAGATTCACAAACACTAAATACCAAATACCCAGAAGAGATTACCAATTTCTATCATCTGGGTTTTGCTCAAATAACAGCATATACATTATGTTTAACAAAGTAACAAAAAATACCCAAATCTATCAAAATAATAGATCGAGATTGCGAGAGAGAGTTATCTATTTGGCCACATGATCTGAACTTTCCTCAAATTTGTTGTGTTTTATCTACCAAACAGATATATAATTATATCTCTGACGCTTAAAGAAAAAATAACAAAACAGAAAAAATAAACCCATGTTAAAGAAAAAATGGCAGATCTAGGAAAACTACTATGAAAACCATGTTTATAAATGCTCAAAGGGAGAGACGCTTACCTGGTTTCAGATCGGGATCCCCATCTACTACGGGATCGATTCGCACCTCAAGTCCGCCTCTAACGAAGGAAAAGATTCAAGGGCAGTGTTAAAACCAAAGAAGAAAGCGTTTACACGAGAGAGAGAGAGAGAGAGAGAGAGAGAGAGAGAGAGAGAGAGAACCAAAACTAAAAACGAACGACAGCAGCTAGGGTTTTAAGAAACATGGCAGCAAGACAAACATGGTAGCGAAGAGACGACGGCCGAAGCTTGAATAGAGAGACGGTTTCACGATTTCGAGATTTCGTGTGAGAGAGAGAGGTCTGTGCATAGAGAGAGATTGCCTCAGAAATTCGAAGGCTAGGGCTTGGAAGTTGGGAGGGAGAGGGAGAGAGAGAGAGGGGTGAGGGGGGGGGGCGGCAGAAACCCTACTAAGATGAAAGTTTATAAAACCGGGCACCGGGTATAAAATCCGGTACCCGTGTTTTAATATCCGGCCCGGACCGTATAGGTCCGGGTTTTGTCATGCGGGTTTCGGCCCGAATCAAATCCGGGCCGAAACCCATAACCGGAATCCGGTTATCCGGGTTCCGGACTGGGCCGGAAAAAAATCCGGCCCGGATGAACAGCCCTATATGTACCTACCTATCTCGATTCTGCTAATTAATTAGGATCAAGTCTATATGGATAATTCTATTTAAAATTGCTTTAGTTTGGACTAATATTCTTGTTGTATTGGTCAAGCTTGCCTTTTGTTTACCGAGGAATTATTAAAGGAGATTTAAAAGATTAAAAAAAAAACCAAAATTTTATATCATGTGAGAGAACAAACGAGTCAACCAAAGACCATATACATAATAGAATAAAGTTTATAGTATTTTATGTTGTCCACAACCGATAGGCCTTGGACAAGGAAAGGGGAAAAAAATGTTGTGACCGACATAAAGCAGATTAGGCCTGCAACCTGATGAATTCAGTCTGGCTTTTGACCCGATCCGACCCGGATTAGCCATCTAGACTCGGGCAACCTGATTCGACCAATTCGGATCGGGTCAACCCGTCTTATTTTATTTTTAAATAATAAAAATAAAAATAATACTGAAAAAAATGAATATTAATGAAAATAACTTATTAATTTATAAATGCGTGGAAGGGGAGAATCTGCAGAAGCTTTCCTGTAGCTCTGAGCTTTTTCCATTTCCTCTTGCTTTCAATCTCCTTTCTTTCGCAATTCGCACTTATGTTTGGTATTCTCTTTTCCATCTCACTCCCAGAGTTGCTTTTTCTTTCATCTCAGATACCCATTCTTCTCTCTCTCTCATTTTTCAAATCCAAAAAAAAGATAAGAACAAAAAAAGTTTCCTAAAGCACTTGGCTTTTATTTCTCAATCTGCCATTGAAGTGACGTAAAATTCAATCAATCTAGTCTCTTGCTCCCCTCCCATTATACCGTCCCCTTGCTACTCTCTCTCTCTCCTTTTGTGTTTCCGAGACAATGGGTGGGTGAACTTCTTTTGCTTTGTTTTCTCAGGCATCTTCCTCCCAACTCTTAAAGCACCCCCCGTCTGGTCATTCTGCCATACCCACATTTTCCTTTCTGGGTAATCCTCAAACTCGAAGCCAACTAAAACGATCACTCTCATAGACACGTTCTCACAACCATGGTGCCTCACTATGTGGCCATGATCTTAGCTTACGACTTTGTCAAATGGTGGAAGATCTTTACGCCAGACCAGTGCTCATGTGTCAATTGTTTTGTGGCTCTTTTTGCTATGCCTCTCCTTTCCTTTCACTTCGTCTCCACCAACAACCCCTACGCGATGAATTGCATATTTATAGCCATTGACACTCTCCAGAATGTAGTCTTGGTAGTCCTCGCCGTCTGGTCAAGGACCAGCTCAAGAGGCTCTCTTGAATGGTTCGTCACCCTTCAAATGTTAGTTGATGAAAAATAGAAGGGAACGAAAGCTATGGGAAATGGAGGTGATGAGATGACGAAGGGAATGGAGAGGGTTGGTGGCTAGGGTTCATATGAAAAAGCTTAAGTGAGTTTTTCTTTTAAACGCTAGTCGTTTGAATCGGTGTTTATCGGGTTCGACCTGTAAGTCTATCTAAACCGTTTTTGTCGGATCAGATCAGATCATTCGGACGGATCGGATGTTTGGTTTTTCTGCACAGGCCTAAAGCAGATGATCAACTGGGGAGAGCTAGAGCTCAGAAAACATGGGGATCATGCAATTAGGTGGATGGAAGCTGGTGGATGTTGATTTCTTGCTGTCCTGAGAAATTATTGTTTAGAAATTAATTTGTAACAAGTACATGTACATATTATATGCACCACTAATCTTGTCGATCTGTCGTCCTTTGAAGGATTTTTCTTAGAAATGCAATTTACAAGTCTAAAGTAAAGACACTTTCTCCTTATTAGAAAGGTAGAAATTGGGAGATTAGATACAATTAGCACGAGATGCCGGTGGTGGGGTCTTTTATAATGTTTGTGTGTGTACGTTGAGGAGTTTGGCCTTGAAATTGACTTGTGATTTTGAGAGTCTGACGAGACCATACTCACAAGCTAGGGCTTGGTCTTCTTTTTTTTCGGCCATATTTTAAAAGGACATATATGATATATGTGAAGAATTAGATAAGCACAACCTAGCCTTTACCCATATTGCAGCTGTGTGGTGCTTCCCACACGACCGCCATGTACTATGAAATTTCAGGCTTTAGCATTTATTATTGAAATTTCTAACGTACCCCTGTAAAATCACGAATTTGTCTACTAATTTCTTTGAACAAATTAGTTAGATTTTAATATTATGATTATTACACAAATCAAATACTTAAAGAAAATAAACAAACTTGCATAACAGAACGATTGGTTACGAATGAAAACCCTTTAAATAATTTTGTAAAGGTAAAACTCTACGGGGCATCCAAACCCAAGAAAGTCAATCTTATTATTTGAAAATTAATTACAAGTAATTCTCAATTACAAAACCTTTGTAACTTGACTCTCTTACTTGTTCAAACAAATAACTCATTTATCTTCTACCGCAGTAGCAGCCAAAACATCTGGCGATTTTCAAACTATTGACTTCCCTTCTAGAACTCCAATGGCTAAAATCCAATCAACGATCATTTACACTTTAAGTTGGTTTACACTCAATGAGAGATAAACATATGAAAATTCTCCAAGGAATTTTCTCACCAAAATATGCACTAGAAAGTGCTCTAAAAAAATATGTAGATCTGAATCTCTACCGATCCTAACCAATAGGATTTATTAAATAAACAATCTGAAAAATGTTCCAGTTGAAGTAGGGTTCTGCTGACATGTAGAATCTGTCGCGACGACTTCTCTTGAAAGATTGCTGACATTTCGCGATAACTATTCACTGCAGTGACTAATTTCTGTTTAGTTTCTGTTTTAGATAAATGCAGATTCTTATGGATTCGAATTTTACTTAAATGACTTATTTAAACAACTCTAACTTCTAAATAAATTCAATATTGTTTAGAGATAAAATCGATAATTATTTTACATTCATCCAAAAATTATAAATATAATGATAAGATAAACCTTATCATTTAGTCATCTAATTATAGCCAACTTTTGCCTTTACAATTATATATGTTGGATACAAAATGAAATAAGGTTGAGCACATTGGAAACTCATTACCAATAATAAAAGGAAAGATGAGAAAAGCAAGAGAAAGTTAAATAGAGTTGACTAACATACAAAAAGATAAATCCGGTAATGGATTTGACCCGCTGAATCTGATTTTAGGCGGGTGGGGCCATGTCGAACCTTTCGGGTTGATCTAGTCAGGCCCTTTTATGCATAGGCCTAGTACCAACTATTCTGCATCTGGTGCACTCACTTTGGAAACATAGTGATTTTTCTGGTAGTCTTTCCAGTGTACACACTCGGGGCTCCGAGAATAAATAAGGGGAAAATTCACATTCTATTTCTGCTTTATTAGCTACCGGGGTTTGCACAACCCTACCATGAGATTTAAACATGGTCTCTGATGTGATATGATGTACTGGTATGATGGTGGTTAGTTATGCTATGCCAAAAGAATTTTGATTAAGAATATTTTTTAACTTTCGCTCTGATATTTTTGATAACATGTTTTGATTCTGCATTTTAACCATATAAATATTTTGTTTTACATTCTAAACTCTGTAAATGCTCATGTTTATCTATTGGTATATGTTCTCTGCTTATTGAGTTGTTAATAACTCACCCATTATCTCCATAATATTTTTAAGATAATTTTGATGATTTAGCTGGAGAGTAAGAATAGATAGTGTTAGAAAGTTTGATGATCGTATAGGAATAAATACCTGAGGGTATAAGTACTTATTTGAGAGTTATAGTTAATAAATTGTTTATTTATAGTTATTTTGATATGTTGAGTTAAGGAAATTTTCGAGTCTTTGGAGAGTTTCTATTTTTTTTTTTTTTTTAGAAATTTTTTATTGTCCCTATGAAGGAACATGAATATTTGGGTCGAGCAAATGAATAAATATTTTAAGAAGTTTTTCAGATTTTATAATTGTGATATTGGAGTTGATATTAAGTAATAAGAGCTAACTCTCCGAATATCCGAGATCGAGGCGTTACAAATCTCACATACCCACTTTTTCAGCTCTATTCAGTTTAATTTGAAAATGGAGATGTATTCCCACCATCATCCATTTGTGAATATTAAGACCACAACTGAGCTGCCTCAACAAATGCCCAATGAGAATATCCCAGAAGGCACTAAAGGTGCCTTTGGATGTGCCTCTACTAAATAGAATAAAATGGTCCCAGTTTGTTATTAAATTCACATGAAATTCTCTTCAAATGTTGTGGTAAATGCACCAATTGAGTTGTATAAATATGGCTCAGGCTCTTGTAACTATTCATGAAAAACAGATGCTTTTAGTATTATCAGATTTTGTGAGGCAATTCTTCATATGCTTGCTGTGCTCTATTTGTTTCATTATGGTATCTAGAGCCCCTTAGGACAAACGTCCAATTTGTTTTTTACAATGACCTCCAAAACAACCACCGATCCTATCCCTCCCTCCATTGTCTCTTCTGCTTCTCAGTTCATCACTATCAAATTGTCTACTCACAATTACCTTCTCTAGCGTGTGCAGGTCATCGCCTTCCTCAAAGCTCATCAACTTTATTCCCATATTGATGGCTCTGCTCCACCACCACCACCCATTGTTAATGATGCTCCAACATGCTACTTGGCTCCACCACGTTCAGCTTATTATTTCGGCTCTTTATTCTTCTCTTACAAACTCTGTTCTCTCCCATGTGCTTGATTGCACCTCATCTCGCCATATTTGGCTTACTCTTCGGGACCTCTATGCTACCCAGTCTTCAGCCCATGTGATTCAAACTCAGTTTCAATTAGCCACCCTTAAGAAGGGTTCCGAATCCATGGCCGATTATTATAATCGAGCTACATCTATGGTTGCTTCTCTTGCAGCAGCTAGTCACCCTCTTTCTCCTTCTCAGTTTTCCTTATATCTTCTAGCAGGACTTGACTCTGACTATGAGTCCGTAGTCTCTGCTATCACTACTCGACCAGATCCCCTTTCTCCACAGCAAATATATAGCTATCTTCTGAATCATGAAGCTCGTTTGACTCATCAACACAATACTCTGCTTTCTGGTTCATCTATTGCTGCTAATGCCACATCTTTTCGTCAATCTTCATCATCTAACCGTGGACGAAATTCATTCTCAAATCGGGGTGGTCGACGAGGCCGAGGACGGAATCGTCACTCTTCCAATTCCTCACGCCCTACATGTCAAGTCTGCCATAAGCAGGGACATACTGCTGCCACATGCCATCCCCCTCTCCTTCCTCTACTTATACAGCCAACCTTACCACCACTTCCCTCAACTCGTCACCCTCCATAAATTCTTGGTTCCCAGATACGGCTGCTACCAACCACTTCACCTCTAATTTTGCTAATCTCTCACTGGAATCGACTCCATATAGTAGTCCAAACCGTGTCAGCATCGGTGATGGCTCATCGCTTCCAATTCATAACACTGGTTTTAGTCAATTTCTTACTCCTACTGGCACTTACTTTCTCAATAAAATACTTCATGATCCATCTATTACGAAAAACCTTCTCTCAGTTCGCCAATTTTGTCTTGATAATCCTGTTTTCTTTGAATTTCATGCTCATTTTTTTGTTGTGAAGGATTCTCGCACCCGGGTGGAACTTCTTCGGGGCAACGTGGATAATGGACTCTATGTTCTACTGGTGCCATCGCCCAAATTGGAAGTCACTGCCTCTCCTATGGCCTACTTGGGTGAACGCACCACTCCTCTATTTGGCACGCTCGTCTCGGACATCCCAACTACAAGACTACTCAGTATACCTTGAGTCACTTTCATTTACCTTTTACTCAACGTTCTCTAGTCTCCCCTTGCTCTTCATGTATTCAAGCTAAGAGTCACAATCTTCCCCACCCCCCTTCACTCTAAGTCTTTACCAAGCCCTTTGAGTTATTATTCTTAGACTTGTGGGGACCAGCGCCTATGCTTTCCTCCTTAGGGTGCCGTTTTTATTTTTCAATAGTGGATGATTTTAGCAAATATATCTGGATGTTTCCTCTTCAAACAAAATCTAGTGTTCTCTCAATTTTTCTTGCTTTTCTCAAATATGTTACTAATACTTTCTCCACTAATATTTGTGTTGTTCAATCAGATTGGGGGGCTGAATTTCGCCCTTTTAAAACTGTTCTTCATTCTCTGGGCATTTCACATAGGTTCTCTTGTCCCTACTCTCATGCCCAAAATGACACTGTTGAGAGACGTCACCGTCACATTGTTGAAACGGGCTTATCCCTCATGGCTCATGCTTCTATTCCACAAAAATTTTGGGTCGAAGCATTTCAAACAGCGGTCTATTTGATTAATCGCATGCCATCACCCATTCTCAAACACTCATCTCATTTTCAAAAATTATTCAAAAAAATTCCCGACTATCACTTCTTACGAGTTTTTGGTGTGGCATGCTGGCCTAATTTAAGACCCTTCAATAAACATAAAATGGACCTTCGCTCTCAATGGTGTGTCTTCATGGGGTATAGTCCAGATCATAAAGGATATATCTGTCTTGACTTGCCTACAGGCTGGACCTATATTTCTTGTGATGTTATTTTTTCTAAGACAGAATTTCCTTTTGCTCAACCTGTTTCACATTCGGCCCCAACTACCTCAAGTATGCCTAGCCCACCGATTTCTCTCCTATTCGCCCACCCTCCTCTATTCGCCCAAACCCTCCTTTAGCCCTCTGTCCGCCTCTGTTGTTCTCAGCCTCTCCCACCCCTCAAGATTCCCATTTAATTTTAAGTCCATCTCACTCGGATTCAGCCTCACCCTCTAGCCCTGGTTCCCCTCTAGATTTAGGACCAACTTCCTCTACCCGAACACCAAACCCATCGCCCGTTGCCCAAGATCCCCTTCCTTCCTCTTCTTTATCTCCTTCGATTCCCAACCCTAACCATCTTATTTCTCCCACGCCGCCTCTTCGTTCCACACATGTCCCTTCGATTTCGGTTCCTCCTGAGTCTTCCTCTCTCCAATCAATCCCATCCCTGCATCCTATGGTCACCCGCTCAAAATCTTCCATTCAGTGTCCTCTAATCCGAATGGATGGTACCGTTCCATGGCCATCCAAAAAGCCATCAGCCTCTCTCACTGTGTCTTCCTCTTCAGTGGTCCCAGAAGAACCTTCCTCATACACTGAAGCCTCTAAATACCCCAAATGGCGTGCTGCAATGGCTGTCAAATTTCAAGCTCTTCTTGCCAACCACACCTGGGATCTTGTTCCTTCATCTGTCTCTACAAATGTTCTTGGGTCTAAATGGGTCCTAAAAACCAAACGAAGAGCTGATGGCACTCTAGAACGATGAAAGGCTCGTCTGGTTGCCAAGGGATTTCATCAGCAACCTGGGATCAACTACTCAGAAACCTTCAGTCCTGTAGTGAAGCCTGTCACGATTCGGTTAATCCTTTCTCTGGCCGTGACTTCCAATTGGGTGCTGCTTCAACTGGACATTCAGAATGCATTTTTGCACGGTGACCTCGAAGAAGATGTTTACATGCAACAGCCATCCGAGTTTGTGAATCCAGATCTTCCCACTCATATCTGTAAGTTGACTAAATCTATCTATGGATTGAAACAAGCCCCTCGGGCTTGGTTCTCTAAACTCACTGATCGTTTATTTTCTCTTGGTTTTCACTGTTCAAAATCTGACCCTTCATTGTTCATACGATGTACTGCTTCAGTCTCTATGTATGTCTTAATTTACGTAGATGACATTGTAGTCACTTGTTCTCATGCCAATTTGATCACTGAATTTATCTCTGAACTTGGTGCTACGTTTCCTGTTAAAGACCTTGGCCCGTTACATTATTTTTTAGGCATAGAGGTCACCCGAACGCCATCTGGCTTACATCTTTCTCAGTCTAAATATATCGCTGATCTTCTTGCCCGAACTAATATGCATCAAGCTAAAGTCGTGTCTACCCCTATGTGTCCATCAACCAAACTCAATTCTCATGATGGTTCCTCCTTTGAGGATCCTCACCTTTATCGCAGTGTGGTAGGCAGTCTTCAATATCTTGCCTTTACTAGGCCAGATATCTCCTTTGCTGTTAATAGGGTCTGCCAATAGATGCACTATCCACGGCTCCCCCACTAGCAAGCCGTTAAAAGAATTTTGCGCTATCTCACCCATACTTAGCACTATGGTCTTCTTTTCAATCCAAAATCTTTCTTCCACTTAAATGCCTTCTCTGATGCTGACTGGGCTGGTTGCCCTGATGACCATCGGTCTACGGGAGGTTTTTGCATTTTCTTTGGTACTCATCTTCTTTCTTGGAGCTCAAAGAAACAACCAACTATTGCACGTTCCTCAACAGAGGCCGAATACAAAGCTGTTGCCAATACTGCATCTGAACTCATTTGGCTACAATCTCTTTTAAAAGAGCTTGATGTTAATCTTACAGCTGCCCCCACACTTTGGTGTGATAATTTAGGGGCCACATATCTCTCTCATAATCCAGTTCTCCATGCTAGAACTAAACATATTGAACTTGATTATCATTTTGTAAGAGAACGTGTTGCTAACAAGTCTCTTGTGTTTCCTCCAAAGATCAGGTTGCAGATGTGTTTACCAAGCCCCTCTCTGCCTCCCAGTTTGCTCAACTACGATCCAACTTAACAATTTTCCCATTGATGCTTGGATCGCGGGGGAGTATTAAGACCACAATTGAGCTGCCTCAACAAATGCCCAAAGAGAATATCCCAGAAGGCACTAAAAGTGCCTCTGGACGTGCCTCTATTAAATAGAATAAAGTGGTCCCAGTTTGTTATTAAATTCACATGAAATTCTCTTCAAATGTTGTGGTAAATGCACCAATTGAGTTGTGTAAATATGGCCTCAGGCTCTTGTAACTATTCATGGAAAACAGATGCTTTTAGTATTATCAGATTCTGTGAGGCAATTCTTCGTATGCTTGCGCTGTTCTATTTGTTTCATTAGTGAAGAATCAGAATCTCATTCTGGTGAAATTTCATCAAACATGACGGAGGACTTGGCATTTTAGATTGCAAAGATTCCATTCATGTGAAAAGGAAATGGAGCAAACTCCTGTTTTGCCGATTAAACGGCATGTAATCTGCAGCTTTCAAATGGAAAAGAACCCAAAATTCTCCGTTTACAATTGAGAAACTAAAAGGGGAGAGGAGAATTGGGAGGGGCGTTGGAAAAGAAAGAGAAAAAATGAAGAGGTCAGGAAAAAAAGAGGGGAGATGGCACGGGGGAAAGCACAGAGAAAGGAGCTGATTCAATAAACTAGGACCCAAATAAATCTCATATATATTAAGATTCTATTGGCCTTTGTAAATTGAGAATTGTAACCTGACCGGTTCTGAACTTTTCTGGTTAAAATCATAATGAATAGTAATTCTCAAGTAGAAAACCAGCCCATGTCTTCCACGTTTAAGAAAAATGCCTTCTTTTCGTTCCTCCAGGAAGTGGTAGGAAACTATGTAAAATGAAGCCTCTACATGAACAACATGTCCAATAAGTAAATAAAAAGATGAAGAATGTGTGTAACCCAACATATATAGGATCAACTCTTTCACGAAAGGCCTAAAGTCGGGGGGCCCAAATTTAGCCGAAGATTGGTCGCTTCAACTTTAGAAACAACCGGCCAGCAGTCTCTTGAACTGATGATAGCTGAATTTGAAGAAGAGCCCAACACAAATAAGGACAACTAAGATATGTTGGAGATATTCTAGTCCCATTTCTGATTTTTCATAAGCCCCAAGGGAAACAATCTTTGATCCTGTCTGAGACAAGGACCAAACCTTCATATATTTCGGATTTAATGTATGTCGGACATATAGATATGCTCAGGTCAAGTTGCATTAGATGATCAGTACTTCTTTCATTGGCTGTGCCTGGGTCAAATAATTCCTTCATTAGGCAGGCATGGTTTTCCTAGAACAGATCAGACACAGCCCTCTAAATTTTTCTACTACACATTGATATGCATGGAGCTTTGTAGTACAGTACATGAAATTTCAAGGGGTGAAACTAGATTTTGGAGGCCAATATTGGACACTAAAATAATTTAGAGGTTTGCTTTGATGTTGTCTGACACATGATTCGATGTCGGAAATGGATCGAAATCGAGAAATTTCTGCCGGAGTGGGCTATCCAAGAACAATAAGCCGGAGTTATACTATTATATATAGTTTATAGTGTTAAACCTAAGGTTTCAAGTTTTGTGTAATTATATATTTACACATGGATTTTGATGATAACAAATGAATTCATAGAATAAAGGAGTCTCAAGCTCAAGTTATCTACACAATGGAGTCAAGCACATCAAGAAACCAAGCATGAGCAAGAAGGGAGCAAGTTCACATTAAAGTCATAGAATAATGTTGTAAATCTCTTTAAAATTCGAAATTAGGATTAAGGCTCAAAAATTAATATTTTATCATAAAGCATTAAAATACATTTTCCACATGTGCATGAATATTTTGAAAATTAAATTTGAAAATTTTGAAAGATAATTGATTGTCATCTTTCACATGTGCATGCCATGATTAAAGGGTTGAACTTTGAAAATATTAAAGATGATTGATTGTCATCTTTCACATGTGCATGTTTTATTTGAATATTTTCAAAAGTGATTGATGCTTTTCTTGACTTATGCAAAAGGAAGATGCCTTTGTTTGAAAATTTTGAAAAGTAAAGTGTGCTCCTTTTGTCATATGCAAAAAGTAAAAGATTAGGTTTGAATTTTTTGAAAAGTAAAGTGTGCTCATTTTGTCACATGCAAAAAGTAAAAAGATTAGGTTTGAAATTTTTGAAAAATGAATGATGATGTCTTTGACATGTGAATCTTTTTAAATTTGAATATGAAGTCTCATATGCCTATAAATAGATCATTTGAGAGCTTCACATTCACAACACCAAGAGCATACAACTCTCATTCAAAGCTTTCATTCTCTCTTCTCTAAGCATTGAGCCTTAATCCTTTTTCATTTTGAGAGATATAGGTTGTGCTGTATTGTTCTTATTTCACTCATTGAGGAGTGTTTTCTGATATTCTACCCACTATCAATTCTTGTATCAGTAAAAGGGTGTGTACAACCCTTGTGCGTGTAGAAAGTGTTCTACACAGGGAATCGTTGAATCACCACGTGTAAGGTGATTGCAAGTGTAGAGGGTGTTCTACACGGATCCTTTGTAGCGGTGTTGTTCAAAGGTGTAATAGGTTTTTACCTCCACCTGAAGGAGGTTGAATAGTGAATTCGGGGATCCTCAAGGGGTAGCTTGAGGCGAGGACGTAGGCAGTGGGGCCGAACCTCGTTAACATACTGAGTTTGATTCTCTCTTACCCTTACTCTTTATATTTATTGCTATTTCGTATTTTGTTTATATTTGATATTGTATATNCATGTGAGAGAACAAACGAGTCAACCAAAGACCATATACATGATAGAATAAAGTTTATAGTATTTTATGTTGTCCACAACCGACAGGCCTTGGACAAGGAAAGGGGAAAAAAAATGTTGTGACCGACATAAAGCAGATGATCAACTGGGGAGAGCTAGAGCTCAAAAAACATGGGGATCATGCAATTAGGTGGATGGAAGCTGGTGGATGTTGATTTTTTGCTGTCCTGAGAAATTATTGTTTAGAAATTAATTTGTAACAAGTACATGTACATATTATATGCACCACTAATCTTGTCGATCTGTCGTCCTTTGAAGGATTTTTCTTAGAAATGCAATTTACAAGTCTAAAGTAAAGACACTTTCTCCTTATTAGAAAGGTAGAAATTGGGAGATTAGATACAATTAGCACGAGATGCCGGTGGTGGGGTCTTTTATAATGTTTGTGTGTGTACGTTGAGGAGTTTGGCCTTGAAATTGACTTGTGATTTTGAGAGTCTGATGAGACCATACTCACAAGCTAGGGCCTGGTCTTCTTTTTTTTTCGGCCATATTTTAAAAGGACATATATGATATATGTAAGGAATTAGATAAACACAACCTAGCCTTTATCCATATTGCAGCCGTGTGGTGCATCCCACGCGACCGCCATGTACTGTGAAATTTCAGGCTTTAGCATTCATTATTGAAATTTTCAATGTACCCCTATAAAATCACGAAATTGTCTACCAATTTCTTTGAACAAATTAGTTAGATTTTAATATTATGATTATTACACAAATCAAATACTTAAAGAAAATAAACAAACTTGCATAACAAAACGATTGGTTACGAATGAAAACCCTTTAAAGAATTTTGTAAAGGTAAAACTCTACGAGACAGCCAAATCCAGGAAAGTCAATCTTATTGTTTGAAAATTAATTACAAGTAATTCTCAATTATAAAACCTTTATAACTTGACTCTTTTACTTATTCAAACAAATGACTCATTTATCTTCTACTGCAGTAGCAGCCAAAACATTTGGCGATTTTCAAACTATTGACTTCCCTTCTGGAACTTCAATGGCTGAAATCCAATCAACGATCATTCACACTTTAAGTTGGATTACACTCAATGAGAGATAAACATATGAAAATTCTCCAAGGAATTTGCTCACCAAAATATATACTAGAAAGTGCTTTAAAAAAATATGTAGATCTGAATCTCTACCGATCCTAACCAATAGGATCTCTTAAATAAACAATTTGAAAAATGTTCCAGTTGAAGTAGGGTTCTGCTGACATGTAGAATCTGTCGCGATAACTTCTCTTGACAGATTGCTGACATTTCGCGATAACGCTTCACTATAGTGACTAATTTCTGTTCTGGATAAATGCAGATTCTTATGGATTCGAATTTTACTTAAATGACTTATTTAAATTACTCTAACTTCTAAATAAACACAATATTATTTAGAGATAAAATCGATACTTATTTTATATGCATCCAAAAATTACAAATATAATGATAAGATAAACCTTATCATTTAGTCATCTAATTCTAGCCAACTTTTGCCTTTACAATTATATATGTTGGATACAAAATGAAATAAGGTCGAGCACATTGGAAACTCATTACCAATAATAAAAGGAAGGATGAGACAAGCAAGAGAAAGTTAAATAGAGTTGACTAACATACAAAAAGATAAATTCAGTAATGGGTTTGACCCATTGAACCCGATTTTACACGGGTGGGGCCATGTCGAACCTTTTGGGTTGATCTAGTCAGGCCCTTTTATGCACAGGCCTAGTACCAACTATTCTGCATCTGGTGCACTCACTTTGGAAACATAGTGATTTTTCTGGTAATCTTTCCAGTGTGCACACTCGGGGTTCCGAGAATAAATAAGGGGAAGATTCACATTCTATTTCTGCTTGGTTAGCTACCAGGGTTTGCACAACCCTACCATGAGAGTTAAACATGGTCTCTGATGTGATATGATGTATTGGTTTGATTGTGGTCAGTTATGCTATGCCAAAAGAATTTTGAATAAGAATATTTTTGAACTTTTGATCTGATATTTTTTATAACATGTTTTGATTCTGCATTTTAACTATATAAATATTTTGTTCTGCATTCTAAAATGCTCATGTTTATCTATTGGTATATGTTCTCTGCTTATTGAGTTGTTAATAACTCACCCATTATCTCCATAATATTTTTAAGATAATTTTGATGATTTAGCTGGAGAGTAAGAATAGATAGTGTTAGAAAGTTTGATGATCGTATAGGAATAAATACCTGAGGGTATAAGTACTTATTTGAGAGTTATAGTTAATAAATTGTTTATTTATAGTTATTTTGATATGTTGAGTTAAGGAAATTTTCGAGTCTTTGGAGAGTTTCTATTTTTTTTTTTTTTTTAGAAATTTTTTATTGTCCCTATGAAGGAACATGAATATTTGGGTCGAGCAAATGAATAAATATTTTAAGAAGTTTTTCAGATTTTATAATTGTGATATTGGAGTTGATATTAAGTAATAAGAGCTAACTCTCCAAATATCCGAGATCGAGCCGTTACAAATCTCACATTCCCACTTTTTCAGCTCTATTCAGTTTAATTTGAAAATGGAGATGTATTCCCACCATCATCCATTCGTGAAGAATCAGAATCTCATTCTGGTGAAATTTCATCAAACATGACGGAGGACTTGGCATTTCAGATTGCAAAGATTCCATTCATGTGAAAAGGAAATGGAGCAAACTCCTTTTTTTGCCGATTAAACGGCATGTAATCTGCAGCTTTCAAATGGAAAAGAACCCAAAATTCTCCGTTTACAATTGAGAAACTAAAAGGGGAGAGGAGAATTGGGAGGGGCGTTGGAAAAGAAGAGAGAGAGAAAAAAAATGAAGAGGAAAAAAAGAGGGGAGATGGCACGGGGGAAAGCACATAGAAAGGAGCCGATTCAATAAACTAGGACCCAAATAAATCTCATATATATTAAGATTCTATTGGCCTTTGTAAATTGAGAATTGTAACCTGACCGGTTCTTAACTTTTCTGGTTAAAATCATAATGAATAGTAATTCTAAGTAGAAAACCAGCCCATGTCTTCCACGTTTAAGAAAAATGCCTTCTTTTCGTTCCTCCAGGAGTGGCAGGAAACTATGTAAAACGAAGCCTCTACATGAACAACATGTCCAATAATTAAATGAAAAGATGAAGAATGTGTGTAACCCAACATATAGAGGATCAACTCTTTCACGAAAGGCCTAAAGTCGGGGGGCCCAAATTTAGCCGAAGATTGGTAGCTTCAACTTTAGAAACAACCGGCCAGCAGTCTCTTGAACTGATGATAGCTGAATTTGAAGAAGAGCCCAACACACATAAGAACAGCTAAGATATGTTGGAGATATTCTGGTCCCATTTCTGATTTTTCATAAGCCCCAAGGGAAACAATCTTTGATCCTATCTGAGACAAGGACCAAACCTTCATATATTTCGGATTTAATGTATGTCGGACATATATATATGCTCAGGTCAAGTTGCATTTGATGATCAGTACTTCTTTCATTGGCTGTGCCGGGGTCAAATAATTCCTTCATTAGGCAGGCATGGTTTTCCTAGAACAGATCAGACACAGCCCTCTAAATTTTTCTACTACACGTTGATATGCATGGAGCTTTGTAGTACAGTACATGAAATTTCAAGTAGTGAAACTAGATTGTGGAGGCCAATATTGGACATTAAAATAATTTAGAGGTTTGCTTTGATGTTGTCTGACACACGATGTCAGAAATGGATTGAAATCGAGAAATTTCTGCCGGAGCGGGCGGTGCTATCCAAGAACAATAAGCCGGAGTACGTTTATACTATTATATATAGTTTATAGCATGCAAGTTACTAGAATTAGTCCGTCATTAGTGATGTCAGGTATGTACCTCTATTAAATGGGTATATAAAAGGAGGGAAAAGTACACAAAACATATAAATTAGAAAACCATCAATGTTTGTTTCTTTTTGAAGTTTAGCTCATGATGATCAATATGGAATAATATTGTGCGTGAATGAATGATTAAACTAGTTCAATAATTGCATATCAATGACTAATTGCGCCAGAGTGAGTGCTTGTGATCTTGATCATTAATACCAACCAAACATATGGGATATGTCCACCAAGAGACAGCCTTCCAACAATTCTCAACATGATAATTAGATAATATTCTTTAAAAAAAGTAAGGTATAACGTGGTGAATTTCTGCTCTATACTATGATATTAATTAACTCGTTAAATTAGCAGCACTTTGTTCATAACAACAATCAATTCATAGTCAGATGATTAGCCTCAATTTCACAATACTCACCAAAAACCAATTAACTTAAAAACAGAAAAAGAAAAAAAAAAAAATATATATATATATATATATATATGTGTGTGTGTGTGTGTGTGTGTGTGTGTGTTTTTGTGGTTGATCAAACCCTAAAGAAGAAAAGAAAAACAAAACAAAATCCTTGCCTCTAAAATTTTCTTGGACAAAATTATATATAAGGTTGAATGATCATCGTAAACTACATTAATGCGAGCGTCACCTTTTATGTGATAAAGGAAAAAGTGCAAAAAATAGCAAACAGAAATAAATCACCTCAGTCATTTCAGTACAACTCCCAATGCAACAACACAAAGATGACTTTGTTGCGCCCTTAATTCAAACTCCCCTCTCAGCCGAACATGTAGAATAAATTCACTGAGCACCAAACAACTTCAGTCCTACGGGGTTCGCACCAACTAGAGAGCTTTATTCGAAATGAATGGTTTTCTTTTGTTGGCACATCTTTGATGACAAAGCTTCAGAAAATTTGTCACGAAGCTAGTGTCCTTTCTGACTTAAAATGTGTCAAAACATGAACTCAACATGTCTCCAAGCGCCATTAAATATGCTGCTCTTTTGTTTTTCTCTTTCTTGCAGTTTTTCTCCTTAAGATAACATGCAGTTCTTAGCTGTATTTTGGAACTTGCTCCTCTAGATAGAAAGATATATGAGAATGGTATGGGCCGAGGAAAGAGAATAAGTGACACCATCTCAAAAGAATGTTCTTTCACATGGTTAGCTTTGGAATTGGAAGTTATGACCCATATATTAGGGTACACACTACCCTACAATCACGAAACCTCTAATTCCTAAAAAACTATGTTGGTGCTAATGGCATTGATTACTGTTAATTATATTAATCAATTATCAAACTTAACACTATCTTATTATGATAACCTTATCTTTAAGGGGTCACGGCCCGATATAAACTAAGTCAACCTTATCTTCACGTGTTTAATAAACTATCATTTGTTGGTGGTTTAACTGTCCACTTAATGATTCATGTGAAACTGCAGCTGGGGGTCTCATTCCACAACAGGCTGCATGCTTAACATGCGTATTAGTTAATTGCTAGTTTGTCATTCTTTCTAGGCTAACTTCTGTGTGTAGCTAGTCAGGGAAAAGAAAATTAGATTGAAAAATAAAGGTCTTTGGTAGTTAGAAGAGTGATAGCATTATAATCAATGTTGAGCTTTTAACAAATGAAGATAGGGCCAGCCAAATCAGGAGTCAAATCCGACTGTCGAGAAGATTATTGCTTGATTTAAGTAGTGTCAGCAGAAGCAGAGATCGAAGCAGAGATATTGCATTCACATGCCTATGAGTTTTCATTTAGTTATTATACAACTTTAGAGCTGAAAAGAACCCAACGACATGATTTTTACACTAATGATATGCATGCGTAGCTACAAGTTGGATTTTATACTTTTTATAGTTTATAGTTTTGATCGTCAGGCATTTTGGTTTGTAAACTTACTAATTAACTAACTACATGCATGCCCACATTCTTTTGTAGGCCTACTTATATAGCAACTTCTCCCTTCCACTGACCAGCATCAACCCCACTCCTTTATTCTCGATCATTAAGGTTTTCCCATAGAACTTTTAGTAATAAGAAAGTGGATCTCTCTCTCTCATCTCTCTCAACCTCCCCCACTCCCTTTTTTTTTTAAATTTCTTCTTCCAGGCCTAAGGAAATGGAGCTCAAATAAGCAATTATCATTCCTCAAAAGAACTCAAAAAAAGGGATCGAGAAAGTGCAAAAAAAGAAAAAAAAGGAGAAAAGGTTGTGAATGGTGCGGGCTGTGATTATTGTTCAATTGACCTGTCTTACTCGATACATTAATTACATAAAAAATAGTTTCGAAGGAGGCATGCCAGATTAAAGAGAGGTGTCTATTATATGTGTGTGCGTAAAGGAAGAGAGCTTTGAAATTTGCAACAGATGCCAGAGTAGTTTATGGTGGCATTGGGAAAGGGAATTAATATTGGGTGGGGGAGGGCGTGGTCTCCAGCAGCATGGTGAGCATGGGAGAGCGGTGGTGAGGATTGGGGCCGGAGAGGCTCAAATGGGCCGACAGGCTCACCTCTTTTGACTTGCACATGATCATCTTTATAATCAGTCCTTCAAATATTGTAACAATTGCAATAAAGAGAGCCACTTCAAACCACTCAATTTGGACCCTGATATGACTTTTTTTCCCTTTATTCTCTCATCTCAGTCACCTCTTTGTACGTTTGGTCCAGCAGTAATATTAATTACTTCTCAAGTACTCTATCGTGAGCTTTGTTTTATCACCACGAACTATGCAACAACTTGAAGAAGTACTTCATAGTGAGATTGGTAATTGAGTGAAAATTTTTATCAATTTTCCATCTAAAAAGACAAAATAAAACCTAAATGTCCCAGTATATATTGGATCATGACGTGTGTGGATGCAAAATTACAGAAAAAAGAATTACAAATATAATTATATAAATGGCTTAATTAGTCAATATATGTTTCTGTATTCGGTGCATGGTAGGAGATGGGGCAAGAAGTGGGCACCGAATGGTTAAAAAGAACTGCAGCAAAAGAAGGAGTTGTGGTTCCAAAAGAGAGAGAATTATAGGAAGATCATGAACCCATGGATCGGAAGTAGGGTTGGTTCTGCTGTCTTTTGGTTAGGTGCAGATCCGCACTCGTGTATATAGGTAGCTAGAGATATGCACGTGTGTGGTGACCCCTTTAAGGCATGAATAATATCCATGTGCATTGCCAAGTTATTAGGGTTTGGGATCCTTTATGCTTTTCCCATTATAATTAAGGTACAATTGGACCCCCTCCCATTGATAGAAACCCATCGTGCCTATAGTTTCTGAGCCTCGCCTTTTTAAAGTTGTTCAATATTGTATAGACCCACAGAGGCAGATCTATACGTGTGTCATGTGTGCGCGCGCAAAATCCATGGATACTGGGCCAATTCTATATATATACTGAATCAGTACTGTTTTATAGATGCACTGACCATTGGCAGATAAATCATATATACATATGAAAAAAATATAAATTCATGAATAGATTATTTCATAACATATATAATTAAATATAATATTATGAAAATTGAAAAAAAAAAACCTATACAAATTTATGTTAATGTAATTGGTTGCATCACTTTTTTTTTTAAATATATAATAACTGTTTTAGCCAATCACATTAGTATAGTGTGTAAAAAGTATGTAAAAATAATGTACATAACATAACTCATTTAATATAACTATGGTTGAAAAACATTACTCTATTATTATTATTAAGTTGTACGTAGCATCAGCTGGTTCACCAATATGGTCCAAAGTGCGGTCCCAAACGAAGTCCTCCTTTTATTTTTTTAGTTTGAAGGAATTTTGTGGTGGGTAAGCTTGCAGGTCAGTGGCCAAACGGGTGCTACTTTTGATTGATGTCTTTGTGATTTGATGATGTGTTTTCAATCATGATGAAGGGGAGAGGGCCAAAGGATATTTTATTTATAATGAAAAATGCTGTGGATCTTTATTGATCATGCCATCGATCTGATAATATTTTACTGATCATTTCAATGTGACTGGTCATGCTTATAACTCTAAAGATCAAAAACTTCCTGCATCTTCTACTTTATGTAGTTAATATATGAATCATATTCACATATAATGAGCTCTTGGTTGGCTCTTAATTTGTTTTAGCCCTCTTCCATGATTAATTATTGGTATGTATATGATTGCTGATTGCTCTGTAATCCAACTATATTCCCTTTGCTTCACATCATGTTTAGTCACTATTAATAAAAGAAAGAGCACCCAATATCATATCATGTATTATATATTTGGTAAGTAATTAAGTATTAATTCATTCATGGATCGATGATCATAATCTTCCAAAGTTTCTCATTATCTATATATCATATATGGTACTTAATTGATGTGTTGATCACAAGATTGCCAAAGAGGCTTAATTGATGTGATCAGGACTAGTATAATGTGGGCAACCCCAGCTTGCGCGCGCGCATTGGATGATGCCAAGCCATTAATAAAGGATATCTTTCGTCCTAAATCCCACGATCTTCGGGTTGTGCAATAATCCGTGTGAGACATGTAGAGAGTAAAATGTGAGGAAAGGTTTGTTGATCTTCTACGCACGTACGCAAGCATGCATGACTAATCATTATATATGTATTATATTGGTCAAATGTGAATATGAGTACGTACTCCTACTACTACACATCATCATCCATTCACTACATGCAACTACTTAAGCGATGTACCTTTCATATAACAAAGCAGATGGGTACGTAATTTCAGGACCATGCTGCAGATGCATGAACAATATTAATGTTTTTATACAATACATGCATGCAAACACATATAATATATATATATATAGAGAGAGAGAGAGAGAGAGAAGATCATGAGATTCAAAGGGACGTGTATATAAGTACAAGATTGAGTTCAAAGTGGGTAATTTGGTGGAGGAGGAAGGGGTAATGTAGGCTGGGGTTGGGCGTGGAACAGTGTATTAACTATTAGTATGGGACAGCTGCTACTGGAATTCTTTTAGAGTATTATTAATGGATTATGCATATGTAAATGACACTTTTGATAAATATAAGATGAATTTAAATTTTAATCTCTATATTGGAATAGTTATTTTTTTAATATATAGCAATAAAATAATATAAGATGAATTTTACTTTAACTATTTACATTAATTAGTAATCATATTCTAATTAAATTATAGATTAAAAAATTATATTTTTCAATTATATGTATTCCATTTTACAATCAAACCATATTTTATTCTACTAAATGTTTTAAAAATATTAAAAAAGAGAGAATTACAGAAAAATAATTCAATAATAATTTTCTCTTTATATAATAACTATTAAATTTGATAATAACTATTTATTTACTATAGGTAAAAGTTAAAAGAATTTAAAATTAATTAATTTAATATAAATTATTTGTTTTATCTCTAACAGTTAAAAAATTACTTTATTTTTAAATTATACTATTTCGATAACAATGCTCTTGGCTACTACCGCAACAAGTAAAAAGAAGCTTTAAAAAGATGTCCACGTCACTGAAAATCCCATGGCACAAGAAGACTGCCACGTCTAAATCCAACCCTATATTGGGTTAACCTAACCATGTCGGGCAGTCACTTCCTAACCAAGCTTCACACCACCCACCACTTTTTTAACTCAATTTCTGAAGTCGCACAAAATCTCTCGTATATATCCCCAATCCACTCTTCTCTCTCTTTCCACTCCTCTATATATATATCTATACACGTCCCACCAAAGTTACACCACTCGTAAAATCACTCTCCTTCAGAAGTACCCAAAAGCTGCAGAGCTCAGCTGAGCAGAACAGAGCTGCTAACGGTTTTTCCCCCTACCCATTTTTTCTTATTCATCTCTTCTTTTGATTCAGTTTCACTATCCAATGCCATTCAGTATCATCAGGAACCAGTAGATCTGAAACAGTTAGTAGAGAAAATAGTAAACGGTTTGATCTCCGCAAGATGATCACCTGGAGGGACCTGTACACCGTGTTAACAGCGGTGGTTCCTCTTTATGTGGCGATGATTTTGGCCTACGGGTCGGTGCGCTGGTGGAAGATCTTCTCCCCCGACCAGTGCTCCGGCATCAACCGTTTCGTGGCCATCTTTGCCGTCCCTCTCCTCTCTTTCCATTTCATCTCCACCAACGACCCTTATGCAATGAACTTCCGATTCATTGCAGCGGACACCCTCCAGAAGATCATCATGCTCGCCGTCCTAGCCGTCTGGACTAACTTCACCAAGAATGGTAGCCTCGAGTGGATGATAACGATCTTCTCGCTTTCGACGCTGCCTAATACTCTGGTTATGGGCATCCCTCTGCTCATCGCCATGTACGGAAAGTACTCGGGGAGCCTTATGGTGCAGGTCGTGGTGTTACAGTGCATTATCTGGTACACCCTCCTACTATTTCTCTTCGAGTACCGCGGCGCGAAGATGCTGATAATGGAGCAGTTCCCAGAGACGGCGGCGTCAATCGTGTCGTTTAAGGTCGACTCCGATGTGATGTCCTTGGATGGTCGGGACTTTCTGGAGACCGACGCCGAAATTGGCGACGACGGTAAGCTCCACGTCACGGTGAGGAAGTCTAATGCGTCGAGACGATCCCTCGGTGGGTCGGTATTTACGCCTCGGCCGTCGAATCTCACCGGGGCCGAAATATACAGCTTGAGTTCTTCGAGG
Source organism: Carya cathayensis (assembly GCA_011037825.1). NCBI lineage: Eukaryota > Viridiplantae > Streptophyta > Magnoliopsida > Fagales > Juglandaceae > Carya > Carya cathayensis. The sequence goes on along the minus strand of QGSO01000249.1, from coordinate 812,106 downwards.
AACCCGACGCCGAGGGGATCGAATTTTAACAACGCCGACTTTTACTCCATGATGGGATACCAGGGCTTCCCGGCAAGGCATTCGAATTTCGGTCCCACGGACTTGTATTCCGTACAATCCTCTAGGGGCCCAACTCCCAGACCGTCGAATTTCGAAGAGAATTGTACACCAATGGCTCAGACAGTTTCTTCACCGAGGTTCGGATTTTATCCGGCGCAGACTGTACCCGCAGCCTCGTACCCGCAGCCAAACCCAGAGTACTCATCCACCATTACTAAGAGCTCCAAAAATCAGCAGCAGCAGCAGGCGCCCAATAGCAAGGCCAACCATGACGCGAAGGAGCTACACATGTTTGTGTGGAGCTCAAGCGCATCCCCGGTCTCCGATGCCGGTGGCCTCCACGTATTCGGCGGAACCGAGTTCGGCGCGTCGGAGCAATCTGGACGGTCCGATCTAGGCGCCAAGGAGATCCGGATGTTGGTTGCTGACCATCCGCAAAATGGGGAAAGCAAAGGTAAAGAATCAAGAGACCCTTTTAATTAATTATTAATGCAATTAATTATTTATTCCGATGTTCGAATGCCAATTCCAACATATTTTATTGGGTTGATAATTGAAGCAACTGCGGAAAGGGAGGGTTCTGGTGGGGAAGACTTTAGCTTTGCTGGGAAACGTGAAGGAGAAGGAGAACATGACGAGAGAGAGAAAGAAGGTGGCCCCACGGTACTCAACAAGCTGGGGTCTAGCTCCACGGCAGAGCTCCACCCCAAATCAGCGTCCGGAATAGCGGATTCCAGCATTGGAAAACAAATGCCTCCGGCCAGCGTGATGACCCGTCTGATCCTAATCATGGTGTGGCGCAAGCTTATCCGCAACCCCAACACCTATTCCAGCCTCATCGGTCTGGTTTGGTCCCTCGTCGCTTTCCGGTAACAAACTAGAAACACTTACCTATAGAAATTTATTGTCATTAATTGTTTAGAGGTACTAAACATTTTTTTTTGGGGACATATTGTTGAAGGTGGCACGTGGTTATGCCGAAAATAATAGAAAAATCAATCTCCATACTGTCGGATGCCGGGCTGGGAATGGCTATGTTTAGCTTAGGTGAGTCTTTTCCACTGTTCTCCTACATTTGAAAGTTTTTAACTTTGAACGATAATGAGGAAGATTAGCAATTTAGCAGAGTGCCATAAAGTCTTTTGAGGCCATAAGGACATAGTCCGGTCGGAATTGGGTCTTCTGTCAAATTAAGGTATTGTTGGGCGGTTCACGGCCACACAAATTCTGGACTACCTTCCAATATAATGTATTGGGTGATCTTGGTTCTATCTTTTTGGGCAATAAATAAATGGGATTGACCACCCGACATGTAGGACCCGGCAGGCAGCGTCGCTTTCTGGTCCAGGGCCGTGGCCACAATAATATTATGGTGATGAAGGTAGTTTGGTCGATCGGGTGGTGGGTGCGTATGTATATAATAATTTTGCTGATTTGGCTGTTATTTTTGATAGGTCTGTTTATGGCTCTTCAGCCCAAGATAATTGCTTGTGGGAACTCCATTGCTGCTTTTGCTATGGCGGTCAGATTCCTCACCGGCCCTGCCGTCATGGCCGCCGCCTCTATCGCAGTTGGCTTGCGTGGTACCCTCCTCCACATAGCTATTGTTCAGGTAATTGATCCTACTGTTTTGAATCTTTGATCCCAGTTATAGAGTAAAATGTCATGTTAACTAACATGAAAATTGGTAAATATATGTATCCAACAGGCTGCACTTCCACAAGGAATTGTCCCCTTTGTGTTTGCTAAAGAATACAACGTTCATCCAGCAATTCTTAGCACTGGGTCAGTAATTAACATTCATCTGTGACTTGATGGTAACTTTATTGTCTGGACCTTTTGTTTTGACGGGTGAATGTGATCATTATATTGCAGGGTGATCTTTGGGATGCTGATAGCACTACCAATTACTCTTGTCTACTACATTGTTCTTGGGTTGTGAATTTTTTACAATAGCTAGCAGCCAGCCAAAATACGAAAGAGTATGAAGTCATGAATTCTAAATGCATGCATGTGATTAATTATATGTCATACTTGAGTTGCTGGGCATTGACCACGGTACCAGAATATGTTGTTGTTTACATGAGGGTTTTCCGGCTGAAATTATTGGTAGCCAAGTTCCAGAGTTTTGGAGATAAGATAGCGTTGACTAATTAGTCAAAAATCCGGAATACGGGGATCGCATTCACCGCCAACATTAGCAGCCAAGGTTGATCTATTTTTTCAAATTTGAGAAGAACAAGGAATGCTCGTCCAGCTTAAGGGGAACACAACGGAGGGAAACAAGGAAATTAAAGGATCAGAGTTCCGACGTGCATGTAAATTAAGTTTGGTGCTTTCACAATTCCCCTCAACAGCGCAGAAAGTGACAAACTTGATTAATGAATTTGAGGAAAAAAGAACAGTACTCTGCGTAGGAGGGCATATTTAACTTTTCATTGTTTCTTGTTTTTTTTGAAGTAGCTTTGTTCTTAGTGTTGGCTTTGATTGTCAGAGGAATCGGCAATTATCTGCTATATATTGTCGTTTTTTCTTTAGTTGGTTTGTAATTGAATTAGGATTATTATGATAAAAAAGGGGCCATTAGTCATTTTGTTGATACAAAGATCATGTATTTTTTACATTTAGACAAAAGCACATCAATTTTATTTTGTTTTTAACTTCCAAGCAAAAATCGAATCGAAAAAAACGAAGAGACCTGGGTGGCGTGTTGGGGGGGGGGGGGTGGTTGGGTTGCGTGGGGTTGGAAAGCACATTGTATTTCTGCTGAGTGTTTTTTGTACCTTCTATCGTTGTAAGTGATGATCACTTCTCTCCTAGGGCTGAGAAGTGTTGGGGGGGTTGGGTGGTTGGGTTGCGTGGGATTGGAAAGCACATTGTATTTCTGCTGAGTGTTTTTTGTACCTTCTATCGTTGTAAGTGATGATCACTTCTCTCCTGGGGCTGAGAAGAAACTGAAGAAAATAACGAGATAAGGAAGCAAAGGGTCAAAAGCAAAAGCGCAAGCACGCCCAACTTTTGGCTTCGTGACTTTCGGCTTTAGGCTTTTGATGCGCCCACGAAACAATCCAGCCTGTTGAAACCACCCAAGTATGACTCTGGAGCTCTCCACTGTTTCTTATTTTGTTTTATTAGGCACCGTTTGGTGCATCAGGTGCCAGATTTCTGTAGTAAATTGCTGCCCCGTATATGTAACAGTGAGGTTCCCTCTCCTATAAAAGGAGAGCTTCAGCTCATGTAATGGCAGGGGCATCAAGAGAGAACAAAGAGAGGGCAAAATCAGAGAGAAAAGAGAGGGTACGTGAGAGAGTTGAGAGAGTTTTGTAAAATTTTTACAAACTCAGTAAAAGAGGCTCCAGTGGACGTAGGCAATTTGCTGAACTACTTAAATATTGTTTTGTGTGATTTTCGGGCAGGTTTCAGGCGTAACAATTGGTATTAGAGCCCTGGTTCGAAGCTGTCTGAAAATTCAAGTTGTTCAAAATCAATTTTTGACAACTCCAGGGTGTTCCTCACGTCGAGACGAATCCGTTTCCGCAAACAGAATCGAAAACGGAGGTCGAAAGAGCCCACACGCGCCCCTAGAAGCTCAGCGCGTGCATCTGCTGCAACTCACGCTCCCCCATGCGCATCAGAGGTTGAAGACGACTGAGCCCCCACGCGCTCCAGAGGAGGAAGACGCGTGACAGACACGCGCCGCCACGCGCCCTAAGGAGGTTCAGCGCGTGCAGAACACGCGCCTCACGCGCAGCCACGCGCCCAGCAGCTCTGCAGCGCGTGCACACCACGCGCCCACGCGCCGCCCACTCGCACTGCCCAGCGCGTGTATCTCACACGCCAGACGATCAGAACCGTCCGTATTTCCAGATCCATTTCGGCTTGATCTAAGCCATTCGGAATTCGATTTCAACAATCAAATAGTGCTTTCCTACTATTTGGATCGTTTGGGACTCATCCGTACGGTTAGAATTTTGAAATTTTGATTCTAAATTTTCTAAATTCAAATGGAAGGATCTGGAAGAGATAGGAGCTCTGAAAATGCCAGTAGCTCAAGACGTCGGTCCACAGTGTCAAATGCAAAATTTGAAGTTGAAAAGTTCGATGGAACCAGCAACTTCGGCATGTGGCAGTGTGAGGTTATGGATGTGTTGATCCAACAGGAGTTGGATATTGCCTTGGAGGAGAAACCAGATGAGATGACTGAGAAGGATTGGAGGAAGCTTAATACCCAAGCTTGCAGTACAATCCGGTTATGCCTTACCAAAGAGCAGAAGTATTTTGTCATGAGAGAAACAAATGCTAGGGAACTTTGGAAGAAATTGGAGGACAAGTTCATGAAGAAGAGCATTGAGAGCCGTCTGCACTTGAAGAAAAAGCTCTTCAGATTCCAATTTCGTGAAGGTATTTCCATGTCTGAGCATCTAAATAGTTACAACCAAATTCTTGCTGATTTGTTAAACTTGGATGTTGAAATCCAAGATGAAGATAAGGCTTTACTGCTGTTAAATTCCTTGCCTGATACATATGATCATTTAGTTACTACTCTATTGTATGGGAAGGAAAAGATCAGTTTTAATGATGTATCCAGCTCTTTGATTAGCAATGAGTACCGCAAAAAGGATAAGCAGGTACATCAAGATACATCAAGTGAAGCGCTAACAGCAAGGGGGAGACCACAGTCAAGGAATCCCGGAAGGAGGAAAGGTTTTCACTCGAAAACCCGGGCCACATCACGTGGTCCATCAGTCGGCAGAAAACTCGCCAAAGATGAGTGTTCCTTTTGTCACAACAAAGGACACTGGAAGAAGGATTGTCCCAAGCTGAAGGGACAACAGCAGAATCAACCCACCACAGCCAATGTCGTGGACAGAGATGACGAATCAGATTTTGCCTTGGCAAGTTCATCATCCATTTGTCATTCCGATGAATGGATTATGGATTCCGGATGTACCTATCATATGTGTCCCAATCGGGACTGGTTTACTGACTTCACAAAAATTGATGGTGGAGCGGTGCTTATGGGCAATGATAGTGCCTGTAAGACTCAGGGAATAGGTAGCATTCGGTTAAAGCTGCACGATGGCAGCGTCAAGACTCTGACAGAAGTTCGGTATGTTCCGGACTTGCGGAAGAATCTCATCTCACTGGGATCTCTGGATTCAAAGGGATTCAGAATCACCATTGAAGACGGAACTCTCAAAGTACTAATGGGAGTTCAGGTGGCAATGAAGGGGTTGAGGCGAGGAAACTTGTACTTCTTGCAAGGAAGTACTGCTGATGGAAGAGCTTCCACATGCAGTGAGAAGCTAGATCAGACTGATGCTGACACCACCAGTCTTTGGCATATGCGGATGGGACACGCCGGAGAAAAAGCTTTGCAAACACTGGTGAAGCAAGGCTTACTCAAAGGTGCCAAGACTGGAAAACTGTCCTTCTGTGAGCACTGTGTATTAGGGAAGCAGAAGCGGATCAAGTTCGGAACCGCTGTACACAATACACAGGGAATTCTTGACTATGTACACTCCGATGTTTGGGGACCTACCCAAAATGCATCTTTGGGAGGTAAGCATTGGTTTGTAACATTTGTAGATGATTATTCTCGTCGTGTATGGGTATATACGATGAAGAGTAAAGATGAAGTGCTGAAAATCTTCCTTGATTGGAAGAAAATGGTTGAAACTCAGACCGGCAGAAAGATCAAGCGGCTCAGATCTGATAATGGAGGTGAGTACACTTCAGATCCCTTCATGGAAGTATGCCGGAGAGAGGGTATTGTCAGACACTTCACGGTTCGAGGTACACCGCAGCAGAACGGTGTGGCAGAACGAATGAATCGTACTTTACTAGAGAAAGTGCGATGTATGTTGCTGGATGCTGGATTCAGTAAACAATTTTGGGCGGAAGCTGTGACATATGCCTGCCACCTCATCAACCGACTACCCGCAGCTGCCAATGATGGGAAGACGCCCATTGAAATGTGGAGAGGTAAACATGCTACTGATTATGATTTTTTACACGTTTTCGGATGTCCTGCTTACTATCATGCTAAAGAAAGTAAGCTTGATCCTAGAGCTAAGAAAGCAAAATTCTTAGGCTTCAATACTGGTGTAAAAGGGTATAGACTCTGGTGCATAGAGTCTAAAAAGGTAATAATCAGTAGAGATGTTACATTCAACGAATCTGAGATGCTTAAGTCACATAAGCATAAAGATTCCAATGAAGGCAGCAATGATGGCGAAACATCAGATGATTCGCAGACTGTGAAGTTTATTACTTCAATGAATTCGGGAAAGCATGGACAAGATGAAGTTGATAGTCCAGTCACAGTACCTCCAAGTCAACCCGAATCAATAGCAACCAACAGACCGAGACGAGAGAAACGTGTTCCGACACGTTTAGCAGACTATGTGACATATGCATTACCAGCTGAAGGGGGTGAGATCCCAACCACTTACAGAGAAGCCATACAGTCCAGTGAACAAGTTGAATGGACAAAGGCTATGAATGAAGAGATGCAGTCTCTTCACCAGAACCAAACTTGGGAGCTTGTGCCGCTTCCAAAAGGAAAGAAGACAATTGGCTGTAAGTGGATCTTCAATCAGAAAGATGATCAAGGTGCTAAAAATGGAGTGCGATACAAAGCTAGGTTGGTAGCCAAGGGCTACGCTCAGACAGAGGGAATTGACTACAGTGAAGTATTCTCTCCTGTTGTGAAGCATTCATCCATTCGGATATTGCTAGCTTTGGTTGCACAATATGATCTTGAGTTAGCACAGCTTGATGTAAAGACAGCTTTCTTACATGGTGATCTGGAAGAGGAGATTTATCTGTCTCAACCAGAAGGATTCAAAGAAGCTGGCAAAGAAAATTGGGTATGCAGTCTGAAGAAATCTCTCTATGGCTTGAAGCAGTCACCTCGGCAATGGTATAAACGGTTTGACCGTTTTATGATGGATCTGAAATACACTCGTTGCCAATACGATCATTGTGTATATTTCAGAAAACTTGCAAATGGATCTTTCATTTATTTGCTTTTATATGTAGATGATATGTTAATAGCATGTAAAAGCAAGGGGGAGATAGATCGTTTAAAAACTCAGTTAAGTCATGAGTTTGAAATGAAAGATCTAGGAGAAGCACGGAAAATATTGGGGATGGAGATCAACAGAGATAGGGTGAAAGGCACAGTTCACCTTACTCAGAAGCAGTATCTGAAGAAAGTACTGAAACGCTTCAACATCGACTCGAAGACGAAGCCGGTGAGTACTCCTATGGCCCCATATTTCAAGCTCAGTGCATTGCAGTCTCCTAAAACTGATGAAGATCGGGACTACATGAGGAATGTCCCATATGCAAGTGTTGTTGGAAGCTTAATGTATGCCATGGTGTGTACACGACCTGATATCTCCCAGGCCGTCAGCTTAGTTAGTCGCTATATGCATAATCCTGGAAAGGTTCATTGGCATGCGGCTAAGTGGATTCTACGGTACATTTTAGGGACCGTAGATGTTGGTTTAAAGTTCGAGAAGAGTGAAGATAGTCTGGTAACTGGATATGTTGACTCAGACTATGCAGGTGATCTTGACAAACGCCGATCGACAACTGGATATGTGTTCACTATGGGTGGAGGACCAGTTAGTTGGCGTTCAACTTTGCAGTCGACAATTGCACTATCATCAACTGAGGCTGAATACATGGCTGTAACAGAAGGCATGAAAGAAGCTATTTGGTTGCAGGGATTGGTAACAGAATTGGGCTTTAAGCAGCAAGAGGTTACTGTTCATTGTGACAGTCAGAGTGCAATTCATTTGGCCAAGAATCAAGTGTATCACTCTCGAACAAAACATATAGATGTCCGATTTCACTTTGTACGTGAAATATTAGAAGAATAGGACATCAGAGTTCAGAAGATTGACACTGAAGATAATCCAGCAGATATGTTGACGAAAGTCGTCACAGGGACCAAGTTCCAACATTGTTTGGACTTGATCAATATCATACACTGCTGAGCACCCTCAGGTGCATTGGAGCGCATTCAAGAACGGAACTCTCTCATAAGGGGTGCATTCATTTGAAGAATGAATCAGTTTGTAAGCATCCTAATATGGCACACTTGGGTGGAGGGGGTAATTGTTGAAACCACTCAAGTATGACTCTGGAGCTCTCCACCGTTTCTTATTTTGTTTTATTAGGCACCGTTTGGTGCATCAGGTGCCAAATTTCTGCAGCAATTTATGGCCATAAATTGCTGCACCGTATATGTAACAGTGAGGTTCCCTCTCCTATAAAAGGAGAGCTTCAGCTCATGTAATGGCAGGGGCATCAAGAGAGAACAAAGAGAGGGCAAAATCAGAGAGAAAAGAGAGGGTACGTGAGAGAGTTGAGAGAGTTTTGTAAAATTTTTACAAACTCAGTAAAAGAGGTTCCAGTGAACGTAGTCAATTTACTGAACCACTTAAATATTATTTTATGTAATTTTCAAACAGATTTCAGGCGCAACACAGCCCTCCTCCTCTACCCTACAAAATTAAGGCGGAAGGGTCTTCATCACGATTCACCACTGCCAACTGCTTAAAACCGGCAGCAATTCAACCCCTTATATTTTCTTAAAACAAGCGAGCTGGCGATTTGACGACAACGACGAGCATGTGATTGAACGAATTTACGTCTCATTCATTCACAAATTCATTCACAATGATGACAAGACATCACCTTTCAAAGTTGCTGTAATCTCTCCCAACTCACAAAAGCATATGAACGTGGTGCCGACTTGGGCCTGTCATTAGGAGTAATTTCAGGACAAATGATTATGTTAACGCCGCCAGATCTGCGCTGGAGAAATCCTCTCCGGCCTCCGGCGCCTAAAATCATATTAAAATGCTAGGCGCGCAGAGGATCATGATGTTATTGGCGGAGAACTGTTCAGACGCTTAAATCAGTCAATTAAGGCTATTTAATTTTAAGAGGAAGAAGTAAAGATGATACTGAATTCCCAAGGGGTGTTCAAACTTCAATGAGACAGTTGCTAGAAACGTATAGTCGCACGATTCAGGAACATGTCACTGTCCCATGATTAAGGCTAGATTGAGAAAGTGAAATGATTTTAAATAATTTATGAATAATAATAAAATATTAAATAATAATAAAAATAATAAAAAATAATAATAAGATATTAAATAATAATGAAGAATTTATCCGAACACAGTTAAAGTTGCGGGTAATCTTTGTTATATTTTTAGTGCCTATGCTTCAGCGTACTTATGAGGGCACGATATTGAATTTTGTTATATATATATATATAGTTATTTTTATATATTCTTTTATATATCTTACAGGTCTAATTAATTAAAATAATTATTTTTTACTAAAAAAATGATATAATTAATTAAAATAAGTAAAAAATACAAAAAATATATACACATGGAATTTTTGATTCATGAATTGGGTAGGGGGTAATTGGCAACCCCAAGATTGCAATCCGGCGAGGTGTAACATTAGAGGGGAACACAGGCACAAGAAACTAGTTTTGAAACCCTCGATCGAAGGCCTCAGGATCATCATGATCCCCATACATGGAAAAGCAAATACATTGAGATTTTCGACGATGATCTATGACGTCTCCTCGCTAGTAATTGGAACGAAATTAATGGCTTTGGGAGTGCCCTAAGAGTTTAAATTAATATTTGGTTATAGAAAGTGTAGTTCTTGGGAAGTTGTAACTAGGAGGACGGCCATTAGATCGATCATGAGGTAATTAGACCAACATGCTCAACGAGAAAGCGATGGAATTTTGTGATTTACAACGACAGCAATTTAAGTCGCGGTGGAGGGTATGGTCTCCCATGGTATTGTAGGGAGAAAGCAACAAAAGGCATGCGCGGATCAGCGTCTTTTTCTATGCAACCATTGATGAAATTTGAGCCATCTCTGCGGCACAAACGTCAGGACCAAGCTGTAGGAATTAAGCTTATGTTCACGTGCGTCTAGTTTGAAAATCTTACAGACATGCATCATTAACCTGACCACTTGAAAAAGATCTCATGGACCATATATATGGATGTACGTACGTAGCAGCATTATTAATAGGAAGTTAATTTCCTTAATTTGTTACAGAAAATGTGTGCGCAGGGACCAAGTCTTGCGTGGCAGGGTGTCACACATACTTACTAGTGTTTGTGGCATGGTCAAAGTCATCCTACTATTCATGCGGACGTGGCAGAAACATTGGGGGTCCATTCTCATGCGGTTGCCCATACTGCGTCCATGTGTGATGCTAGGGTTTCAAACAGCGATTGAAGCCAAACTATGTACATTTTTTGTATTATTGCAGGAAAGGCCAGGCCCTGGAGGAGAAAAGAAGCCAGGGAATTAAAAGAAGGTTGGAGATCAGGATAGGGATTCAACGCAATGAAGTAGGGACTACTTTGACAATAAAGATTGGCAGAGACTGTTGGAGCAGTTTGTTGTCACTCTGTATTTTTCTTTGAATACAAAGCAGCGGGACCATGATACATACATACATATATATATATATATATATATTTTTTTTTTGTGACATTAATATTAATCGATCTTAGGTTATTACTATTTTCTAGATCATATATATTTATGTTGCAAAGGTGTTCAATGTATCATAAATTGGTGGGCTGCAAAAACAGTCCCTGGCCACCAAATATATGAATGCTCGATCGGTACGTACAATATATATATAGTCATATATACAAAAATCCACCATCGGTACATAAATCACCCAGAAAGGCTGCTAACTTCATGCAGATGTAAATAGATCACTCAAATTATAAAGGTGTTGTGATGACCACCGAAAAAGAAAAAACCTTTATTCTAAAGCTGTTCTCCACTCCTACTCTTTGATTGCCTGCATAAAGCAAATTGACAATAGACGCATGCATGTATATATGATATATATATGAGATGAAAAGGAACCAAAAGTAAAGCTAAAAAATCATCTTAGCTAGCTGCTTCCCCCGGCCTGGACCCCTCCCCCGAGATATAATTATGAACATCAATAACTGCATAAGTCATTGGCATGAAAACGATGAGCATACCAATCGAATTGAAGAACATATGGTGCTGTCCTCGTGCGCGTGGCTTCATTCACCAGCATACACATGAGGGCCATGCATCTAATTAATTCGGTGGCTCCAACTCTTACATGAATTAAATAATGAAAAAAAAATTAAAACCCTTCAATTTGTAGTATTGGATACCACTTATCTCAATTCTATGATTAGACTACATGAATAATGCTATATACTATACATTTGTTCTATTTTCATCATATTAAATAAAATGTGGTACATTCATTATCATTGAATGATAAAAAAGTATGTAATAAATGATAATTTAATAGTAATAAATATTTCATATCTTACTTAATGTAATGAAAGTGGGATATTAGTATAGTGTATAGAATTTTCCTTTTATATAAATAAAGTACAAAGTTTTATATTAACCTAATTATTCAAATGAGACACGGCCGGCTAAATATGTTGTAGGGCCTAAGTTGAAAATTTTGAGCAAGGTTTTTTTTCATTTTTTTAAAAAATAAAATAAAATAATTTTAAATTTAATTTTTACATTACTTTTTAGTTTAAAAATAATTCCTATCCTTTTACAAAATTAAATTATTGGTTAGAATTTTATATCACATTTTTAACTAATAATCGATTTAATCTTTGTTAGAAAATTATTTATTTATATAGGATTTGATCTAATTTAATTTAACAATGCGTGCTTTAGACTCTTAGGGCTAGTTTGGATTCAAAGATAAAATGATATGATTTTAGATGAATGATGAAATTTTAATAAAATATTGTTAGAATATTATTTATTATTACTATTATTGTTTTAGAATGTAAAAAAGTTGAATTAAGATTTGAAAAAATTGAATTGTTTATTATATTTTATTCAGAAATTTGAAAAAGTTGTAATGATGAGATAATGTGAGATGAAATGATTTTCAAATCTAAATGGGGCCTTAGAAGCAATTATAATCATTATTTTTAATAAAGTTCTATAAACAATCCATGCATTTAGGAAAATTTTGGCCCTTGCCTCTTCGAAGGATAATGCAAAAACTTTTTATAGACACTCGAAAAGTAGATTTTACTATTTATAATTTCACATTATATATTAAACTAATAATGACAAAGGAGAATTGTATTTTTACGAACACTCAAAAATTAGATTTTACTTTATGTAATTTCACATTATATATTAAACTAATAATGATAAAGGAGAATTGTATTTTTATGAACACTCAAAAATTAGATTTTGCTATATATAATTTCACATTATATATAGAAGATAATTATTATGTGGAGATACTTTTAAAATTAGTAATGACATAATATTTATCCGATACTTGTAATGTTTTTTCTTTAAGTTAATTTATTTATTTTTAATTAGATTTTTTTTAATTTTTAATTAATTTTACTCAAAATTTTTTTTAAATTTTTTGTCACTAGAGACGTTAGGCAATTGCCTAAATTGTCTAATGAAAGAGCCGACCCTGAAATGAGAATACTTATGAGTAACATGTATATTTCCAACACACATGTTTCAGATCATAAGAAAAATTCAAGGATATTAATATTTCTGCAAGTGTTGGAGGAAAAAACATTGAAGCCCACTTCAGACAGGAATAAATATATGCACACGAAATCTAATCGAGGCATGCACTGAAAAATCAGAGAGAGGAGAGGCGTCAAGGTCAGTGTAGGGTAAACCAGGGACAGGAGCTTTGGGGCTGGACCAAAACTAGATGGGACCATTAAGGTAGGTTGAGATAGACATTACCCCCAAAACCAAAAAAAAAAACCTATATAAAAAAGTTCCTTTTACGGACCAATCCATGACAAAGCACATACGTACACACTAATCTATCTAACTTAGGGTTACATCATGTCAAACAGACCCATGTTCCCTCTTTGATGGAACCTCTCTTTTACACCTTTTCTGCTTGATGATTCAGCTTTTGAATTTCCTAAAGCTCGCCTCAGAAGGCGAACGTTTTCAGTGGCACTGATTGAGGAAAAATCAGACTTTCAAAACTGGCTTCAACCCATTGCTCGCAGGAGTGAGAAGAAAGCAGGGTACTGTCAATCTGTCTGTCAGTTTCTAGGGTATCCATTAATGGTTCAGATTATGCAGTACCCAGACCCAGAGAATCAATAATGTTTTTTTTTTTCCTAAAAGTAGTAATAGTCCAATTAAAAATACAGAGGCCGAAATTATCAGCTTTAATGTACATACTGAATCATATTATGCTAGAAAGTTAAAGTTTAGACTTTACCAAACTCGTGCGGCTAAATATGAATGGTCTGTGAAAGTTTTGGGAATTATATATAGCTTTTTACCAAAGTGTGGGGGCATTACATGACATGAGTGAGGGGGGTGAAGATGATATAGCTAGGTAGCTGGTCCAATATAGACCCACGGATTTGTGGCTGGAACGAGTTATATGGAGGAGGTGACAGTACCATTAATTAAATTTGGTTTGATTTGAAGGTGGGTGGGGTCCTTAATTTCTTGCTGCTGCACTCGGACACTCAGAGACTCAACAATATCCGATCCCCGGCCCAGTTCCTTTTGCTAGCTAAACTTCCAGATCGATCAGTATGCGCGCAATGAGATTATCACGAGGAAGGTATACAAAGTCTGATCAATTAGGGCAATTCGATCTATAAACAGATGGATAGACCTCCTCTGCTCACATGTGATGTGGTCACCATGCAAGTATGCGGTATCGATCACACTGTACCTTTTGGTCCCCCACTGCAATGAGCAAGAGGGAACTTGTTCTTTCCTATGTTCTTCCTTTTTTTTTTTCTTTTTTTTCATAAAAAAGAAAAGATCAAAAGAACAGAAAAACCTAAGAAAGGCTCAATAAGATAAAAAATTATAAGAATAAAAAAAAAATCATCAATAGCCAAAATCAATGTATTTATTCACTACAATTAATCTCTTCATTTAATTTTATTAGCATAATGAATCCAATCATTTTTATTTTACTTGAATATAGGCCAAACGAGAGTAGGTGCCCTTGATTCATCTAAGAAAACCCAAAGTAATTGCTGTCAAAGCCCATTTTGGCCTATATAGGGCCATGTGAAGCAATTTGCTGATATTCCATTTTGGGCCTTAGCCTCAAAGCCCACTTTATATGGGTGGGCTAGTCTCAATAATCATCCATGACTGGGCTGTTTATAGCATAATGTTTCTAGCTAGGTTCTGTTTGGTTCATAAACATTAGGGTTCACAAGAAAATAAAACATGAAAATTGTGGCAGTTATTTCAGTTAAAGGCCTAGATTTGATAAGAAACTAGAAGCACATAATTAACTCCGTAAACGACTCCCAAAGTAAGGAAAACCACCAATCCTCGATTATGTTGGTACTTAAATTCCCGTCCCATCACACCCTCAAATCCGATTCCTTAGTTTCTCGTTCACACAAGAATTATTTTGGTAGTCTGAGAATCATAATCTAAGTACGTACGTATGTACATAGCTTTACTTTGATTAGGAGGATCGAGGAAAATGTCCACACACGACAATATTACAATTTCAAAGATGGAAGTAGGGGAGAGTTCATCAGCAAGTTATCGAAACTCGGGGGGGCTGTGCTCTTCGTCCGAGGTTGTTCAGCTCCTTCAAAAGGTAGGCCAGTAAACTAAATGCCACTATCTCAACTGCCATTAATGCATGCCACAAATCAAGTTTCAAATTTTTTTTTTTTTTTTTTTGGTTTTCTTTTTAGGTGATTGCTGAAGTCATTGGGACATATTTCTTGGTATTTTCTGGGTGTGGTTCGGTTGCTGTGAATAAGATATACGGCTCAGTAACATTTCCCGGGATTTGTGTAGTTTGGGGTTTGATTGTCATGGTCATGGTTTATTCCGTCGGTCACATTTCCGGCGCCCACTTTAACCCGGCGGTTACTATCACTTTTGCCATCTTTAGACAATTCCCTGTCAAACAGGCACGTTTCAAATCCCATCGTATGTTAATGCTGCTGTTTTTTCTTCTTCTTCTTCTTCTTTTGTACGTACTACTTATTGTGAAATATATTTTTTTTTTTCTGCAGGTTCCTCTCTATATATTTGCTCAGTTATTAGGTTCAGCTCTTGGTAGTGCAACGTTATGTGCCCTTTTCCCTATAGACAAAAAGTCTTTCTTTGGGACGGTGCCTGTTGGATCCAATTTGCAATCTCTTCTTTTGGAAATCATCATCTCCTTTCTTTTGATGTTTGTTATTTCCGGCGTTTCCACAGATAATAGAGCAGTTAGTAACTTTTCATGTCTCTTATTTCTTCCTTCTTCTTTAATATGCTTAATATTGCTTTATACTTTCGATCTGGCCGTGAAGGTTTGAGAATTGGCGAATTTATATCTTGTTGCAGATTGGAGAGTTGGCAGGAATTGCTGTGGGAATGACAATAACCTTAAACGTCTTTGTTGCCGGGTAATTTCTAATACATGAGCTAGCTTCTAATTCCGGCCATAGAGCAAACATTTGAAACTTTAATGCAAAATTTCTCAGAAAACTTCGATCTTTTATTGGTTTACGATTTAAATTTTCAGGCCTGTATCTGGGGCATCTATGAACCCTGCAAGGAGCGTAGGGCCAGCTCTTCTGGTGCACATATACAAGGGACTCTGGGTATATATTGTAGGGCCAGTGGTAGGGACCATACTTGGTGGTTTGGCCTACAATATGATTAGACTCTCTGATAAACCAGTGAGGGAGTTAACAAAGAGCGGATCTTTTCTCAGAAGCATATCAAGAAAATAGTGTGCATGGTTTAATCACCATTAATCTGCAGTCCTTAGAACCTTGTCAATGCTAGCTGCTTATTACTAGGTTAGGGGAGGACAAGATTAAAAAAAAAAACCTACATAATTTCCTTTTTATTTAGTTGATTATGAACCAAATTAAAAAACAGAAGTAGGTTTCCTTTTAATATTACATGAAAATCCTAGGACTCATGACGTGTATCATGTATGTGACAGTACTCTGTTAAATAGTTTAAAGTAATGAGAAGAAACAAATTATTTAGCTATTTAAATTATATTATTTCCCTTTAAGTATGGGTTATAGTACTTCTTTTTGTTAAATGGTCGAACATATAAAATATTTATACCGGCTTATTAAATGAGAGTAACGTTACGTGCAGTTGTGAAATGTGCAAGTGTCGTGCAGTCGTTTTAAAAAAGAGTGGGGTCTACTATTAAAAAATTAATTTTCTTTTAATTTTTATTTCGTATTTATTCATTTCTTTTAAATTGAGTGTGCGGCGTTTGCACACTTATAACTGTAAGTATCATTCCTCATTATTAAATAAGAGTAAAGTGTGAAGTACTATTGATTCGAAGTGAATAACATCTAGTACTTTAATTAATTAATAGTATGTTAAATTATCACTTGATCGAGATCGAACATTTTATATGATCATGATGTTAAGCATTTTAGGTAAATGGCTGTGATTTAATAAAAAATATTGTATATGGACAAATATGTAGGGCGTAGTTTGTGAATAAGATCATCGATGATCTTCTGCATGTAAACCAATATTCAATTGGATCGAACCAGACATGAATCAAGGATGAGTAGTGTCTATATGTGTATGATCGTTCGCCACTCTTTCTTAAAACATTAATATTCATGACCGACAAACAAGCGAGCATGCGGTAGATCCAGTACTAAACAATTTATAAGCACGGCATGACGTTCAAACATTAATGGAAGTCAAACGAGGTTTAGCATAGTTTAAAAAACCATTTATAGAAACGAGGCAAAGTACTACTCTCGAATTTGATTTCTAATATTCATGCTTGATTAATTTACAGACCTTCCTAGCTAGCATGGATACATATATCTGAATTAAGAGTACAGAGGATCAATGCAGCCACAGTACTAGTACTTTTATTATATATATATATATATATGCATGTATGTTCTTGAAAATAATCATTGGTTAATGGTTTGAAATTAAAAAGGAGCAAACGCCACATGAAGCCACATGATGATTATTCATATTATATATACATCATGATTAAGAGCTATTATATATATATATATATGGCTGCCAATGTGACACTGTCACATGACATTCCCATGGCCGCTACCAAATGTTATATTAATATATACATATATATATAATTACTTTTATATAGCAATGCTATATATATATATATATATATATATATATATATTGTCACAACTAGCTGCGCGCATGCGGGCCTCATATACCCTTTAAATTAAACATATATAATAAGCTTGCCACTTGGCTTATAATATGGTCCCCGGCCCTTACCAAATTTAATTTTATAGGTTAGATTAGATCATGGAATATATTATTATATTTTGATTCCACATAGTGGGGTCTTATTTTGCTTCAATATTAATATTTTTCTTAATTATGAACTTTATTTCAATAGCGATATACCATCAATAATATTAATGTCTCCAGCTTATTTTTATTTTAAAAATTTAACATTATATGCATTTTATAAAATACAGGAGAAAAACACATATACTAGATTAGGCAGTATGTTCATTATTATCTGTCTGTCTGTCTGGTTAGCAGTCCCTTTGGGGAGTGATTAAGTAATTCCCAGCTATGTACGTTAAAGGTTCATCCTTCCTACAAAGCATGCATGCTTATAATATATATACACCTAATTCAAACGAATCAAAACTATATATCATGTACCTAGCTAGATAAATCCTAGAAAATTACTTACTAATTACTCCAGAATTTTGTAATTTGGTAAAAGGATGACATGCATGCAGTATGGCACCCTCAACACCAAACACACGAATTGAAGTGGAAGATCATGATATTCTGTCTACTAGCTATAGCTAGCTATGAAAATGATCTTTTTTTTTAACCATATAATATATATATAATAGCCTTATATATATTAAGGCATCTTATCATTGTTTTTTAGGTTTTAATTGGATGAAATAAAGACATTAGGTTAAGTCATTATCAAATTAGATATATATATATATATATATTTATATGTAATATGGTTCACCGCGTGATAGCTTGTAGAGACAATTAATGGTGCATCTTGTCACCAATATCATCTTTGGAAAATGATACTTAGCACCCTAATTACCAATCAAATTTGACAACTATTAACAACTTTTTCTTTTTTTTTCAAAGATGAATATTGATCTTGAATCAAAATTCGAACTCTCGAAGAAAATAAGAAAAAAACTTCTTGATGTTTGTCAAATGTGGTACTACTCATGATCTTTAATTAGTTCTTTGTAGATCATTACCATCAAAGCTGATCTAGCTAGGTCTAACTTGATCGATCGAATTGATAAAACGTGCTTTCATTGGTAGTGTACGTACTGTGTGTTTTTGGAAAGCATGAAATGCGTTAGATCTTGCATTCAATGGCTTGAAAGAACAAAAATAAAACTAGTAAATATGAAGAGAGAGGATCAAGAAGAAGAAGAAGAAGATAAATGTTGAATGATGAGGAAAGTTTGTCGGTTTTGTGAGAGAAGTTGAGACCATGAGCTATGGTGGGGATCAAGAGGTAGACCTTTGATCACAACTGATCCATGCCAAGGGCTTCTTCTTAGGGAGGCGATTTTGAGGCGATTCTGAGGGTGTTTTTGTCTTTTGGTTTTCTCACGGGTTTTGAGTGGTTTTTTCTTTTAGGGTTGGCCTATGACGGCGCCTTCTGCCCCTCTGATGGCGTTGCCATCGGTGGGGGATGCGGCTGGAAGTTTGGTTATGAAATCTTATGCTCAGGCTGTGTCTAAAACGATGGAGGCTTCTTCGTTTAAGATGCCAATGAGGTATCCGGTGGATATTAATGGAGAACTGGGCTTCATTTTTTCGGAACCGGAGATGGTTAAGGCCGCGGAAGAGTTTCGGTTTGCTCTTGTCATGAAGTTTGTACGTCAACGTCCATCCATTGATAATATTTTCAGATGAAAAATGAACGTGATTTTGTGCATGGCTGGGCACGTGAAGGGCGAACAATGGAGGGATATGTTTTTCGGCTTTTTAAATGGACTAAAGAATTCGATTTGCATAAAGAATCACCATTAGCCCCGCAATGGATTTTTTTGCAGGATTGCCGATGCATTTATACCAGACGGATTGCCTGCAAATTCTAGCTACACGTTTTGGACGGTATCTTGGGATGGATAATGCAACGCTTCATCATACTAGAGCGTCGGGTGCGAGAATATGTGTGGAAATGGATTTGACGTTGGAGCCGGTGCAGAGGTTTCCTATTGTTTTATCAAATACAAAGTGCATTTGGCAGGAGGCAAGATACGAAAAAGTGGGATTTTATTGTCAGAAATGTTTTTGTCAGGGACACATTTCTGTGGTATGTCGGGTTGGTGCAAAGAGGAAGGTTGATGGAAAAAGGAAAGAGAAATCAGTTTGGCAATTAAAAGTTGGGAAGGGCTCTAATGAGGGGTCTGGAAAGGCAGAGGGGTCTGGTAAAGAACCTGTGGTGATGGATGAGGTACGTGTTGCACCAGTGGAATTTGAGATGGGCTTGAAGGAGGTGGGGCATACTTCTGCTGAGATACAGGCTGTTCAGGAGTCTGAGGTGAAAGAAGGAGGCAATGTAGTGTCTACGTGTAGCGAGCCTCTGTTTTCTGATGTGGGGCATGCTGGTCGCATGATTATGGAGGGTGCAGAGCCACCAAAGACAGATATGGAGTCACTGAATCAATTGATAACTCCGGCAGGTTGTGATCTTGTGGTGAATCTTGATCCTTTAATAATTGAAATTGAGGGGCAGGTGTCGGATGTGAACCAGGTTGTGGCAAATCAGAATGGAAAGGATAAGAGGGAGTTGCAGGATGAGGTTGTACAGGAGGAAAATGTGAATAATGAATCTGAATGTGAGGAGGTGTGGTGTGATGAAGAGCCATCGTTGGCAAATAAAACACAACATCATGATGGAGGGGATGTGGTATCGTATTCAGATCGAGAGGAGGGTGAATTTACTGTGAGGTTGGGGAAAGAAAAGGCATATGAGTCGGATGGGGATCCGGTTATTGAAAAATCAAGACATATGGCGAATAAAGAAGTGAAAAAATCTCAGCGGGTGCGTACCCGGCCTCAAAAATTAAACGTATGATTGATACACTTTTAGTCTGGAATGTGAGGGGACTAGGTAGGTCAAGGAGTAGATTAAAAGCTATTATCAAGAAGAAAAATACCACGTTGGTTGCCATTTCGGAACCTTTTGCAGAAGCTAAGAGTATGTCGTCACTTGAAAATTTTCTGAATTTCCATCATTTTTGTTCGAATGATATGGAGGGTGGTAAGTTGTGGATTTTTTGGAAAGAACTGAATGCTTTTGAGGTGTTGAGTGTTTCATCTCAGACAGTGACAGGTTGGTTTACACTGGCTGATATACGTGTGTTAATTACGTTTGTATATGCTAAGTGCAATTATGTGGAAAGAAGAGAACTGTCGCGTGTTATGGAAGAAGTGCAGGTGGGAGAGCAACCATGGCTTGTAATCGGTGATTTTAATACTCTCCGCACGGATTCAGAAAGAATTGGTGGACAGCCTCGTCCAATTATTTCTATGTCTGAGTTCAATGAATGTTTGGATCACTGTGGTTTGTTTGATTTAGTGAGTGATGGGCAATCAATGTCTTGGTGTAATGGACATACGGGAAATGCTAGAAGCTGGGCGAAACTTGATAGAGCAGTTATAAATAATGCTTATTCAAATAAGTTTTTATATGCTCACGTAGAATTTTTGAGTCGTAAAACATCTGATCATTGCCCAATGGTAGTTCATTGGGATAGATCCTTTTCTTTTTATGGCCCCACTCCTTTTCGTTTTCAAGCTATGTGGTGTTTACATGAGGGTTTTTTGCCTTGTGTTGAGGAGGTTTGGAACAGACAGGATTCGGCTAGGGGTCTTCAGCGGCTTGCTCTCAGACTGAAGAGGACCAAGGTGGCTTTGAGAGCATGGAATATTAATGTGTTTGGGCGAGTTGATGTTATTCTAAAGGAACTTGAGGAACGAGCATCTTTCTTGGAAAGCCAACTTCAGTTGCGATTCTGCCCAGAAACAGAGGCTGATTTCCTAACGACTAAAATAGAGATCCAAACATGGGAGAAAAGAGAGGCTACGAGGCTGGGGCAAATGGCAAAAACAAAATGGCTTACTGAGGGTGATCAGAATACTCGGTTTTTCCATGCTTCCATCAACCAGCGTCGGAAGCAGGGACATATTTTACGTATGGTTTTAGGAGATGGAAGGGTTTTGGATACGGCTGAAGATGTTCATTTAGGCGCTACTGAGTACTTTCGGGAGGTTTTGACAGCATCTTCGGTAGTAGAGCAGCCTGAGTTCTCGTCTCTTATTGAAAATGCTATTTCAGATGAGGATAATATTATGCTCTGTAAGGTGCCTTCTGAGCAAGAGGTAAAAGAAGCGATTTTTTCCATTCCAAGGCAAAGTAGTCCGGAGCCTGATGGTTTTAGTTCTGCTTTCTATATCACTTGTTGGGATATTATAAAATGTGATGTATTGGAGGCGGCAAAAGAATTTTTTAGTGGCGTGCCATTACCCAGGTTTTATTCCTCTTCTTTTATTGTACTAATTCCGAAAGTGCAGGATCCTTCGAGTTTTGACAAGTTTCGCCCTATTAGCTTGTGCTCTGTGGCTTACAAGATTTTTTCGAAAATCTTGGTAAATAGATTGACGAGGATTATTCATAAGCTGGTTTCCCCTGAACAAGGTGCTTTTGTGCCAGGGCGAAGTATATTTGAGAATATTTCTCTTGCGCAGGAGATGATTCAGTCTTTGAATAAGAAAACTCAAGGTGGTAATGTGATGATAAAAATCGACATGGCAAAAGCATATGATCGAGTTGATTGGCGTTTTTTACTGGATGTTCTGAAGGCTTTTGGGTTTTCTAATAATTTTTGCAGACTTATGGGGGAGTGTATAACAACTCCGTGGTTTTCTGTGATGATGAATGGGTCTTTTAAAGGGTTTTTTCAATCTTCGCGGGGGCTGCGACAATGTGACCCTTTATCTCCTTATCTTTTTATTATAATGGAGGAAGTGCTGACGAGTTTGCTTCGGAAAAATTTTGAGGAAGGGCGAATTGGTTGTTTTTCGCATCCAATTAGAGCTCCTATGATCTCACATTTATTATATGCGGATGACCTTCTTATTTTTGTGAACGGTGGGAAAAGATCAATAAAAAGGCTGGTTGAGACGCTTGATTTATATGAAAGGTGGTCGGGGCAATTAATTAGCAAGGAGAAGTCGGCAATCTTCCCTTCAAAATTTATTTCGAATGCTCGAAAGCGTGCTTTGCTGAGATTAACGGGTTTCAAAGAAGGAAAATTCCCAGTTATTTATTTGGGTGCGCCTATTGTTTCGGGTAGATTGAGGGTTCGTGATATTGAGCCTTTAATAGAAAGAGTTAGAAAGAAGGTTGCAGGGTGGAAGTTTAAATCGCTTTCTCAAGGGGGGAGGCTTATTTTATTGCGCCATGTTTTGTCTAGCATGCCCATCCATCTTATGTCGGTGATTTGTCTTCCGGTGGTTACAATAACTCGATTAAACTCTTTATTGGCAAATTTTTTCTGGGGTGAGGTAGATGGAAAGCGTAAGTTACATTGGCAATCTTGGTCCAAACTAACTAAGCCAACAACGGAGGGTGGACTGGGGTTGCGAGAATTTAAAGATGTGCAACGTTCGCTTCACATGAAATTCGGTTATAGGTTATTGTCATCTACGAGTATGTGGTCTGAATTTTTTTGTGCGAAATATTTTAAAGATGGACATATTGTTGCTGGAAGGTCTTCAGGTTCTCGTTTCTAAAGGTCTATTATTTCTACTCTGCCTGAAGTCATGGAGAATACTAAAGTATTGGTGCGTGGCGGTAATGCTTTTTTCTGGTATGACAGATGGTTGGCTTCGGGTCCTCTATCAGTGCAGGTGGAGGAGATTGTAAATGCCAAGCTTCGTATTAAGGATTGTTGGGAAGGAGAGTCGTGGGATGTTTTCTTGTTGACGGAAATGGTTGGGGCAGAGACCACTTCAGAAATCTTACGGACTGTTCGTGCTAGGAAAGTAGGTCCGGATATTTTTGTTTGGACTCCTTCGAGTGAGGGAAAGTAGGTCCGGATATGAGTGTTAGATACGAGGGTTCTTTTTGTTTACCACGGTTGCTGAAAGGTATGCTCAGACTTGATAAAGTGGGACTTCCAACAATTAGGATTGTATAGTTGGTTTTCGGTGTGGATAATATGGTGTTTCAAGTTTTAAGTGTTTTTATGTTTTTTATAGGGTCAGTTTGTTTAAGGTATTCCTCCGCCATAAGTGAGGGTTTTTTTAATAAAATTGGGACGGAGCTACTATGTGGGTGGTTACCGGCTCTTTGAAAAAAAAAAAAAAAAAGGTAGACCTTTGATGGGAATTCTTTCTGAGAGGGAGAGCTAGAGGGAGTCCTGTGACAGTAATTTGTTTTGTGGATCATTATTACAACAGTCTTGGATTTTTCGGCTTGTAGCACTTATAAATTCTGGCGTTCTGCTACCGAATTTGACGTGCCAACGCATTATTTACAAAAATATGAAAACATCAATAATTATTTACCATTATAGAATCTTATCAACGGTGTGCTAGATGTATTAAAAAAATTCCTAAATAGATGTTATCTTTTAAATGTAGTATGTAAAAGAGAGAAGCAAATGCTATCTTGTGAACAAAAAACTACCATTGCATTCACAATAACTAATACTATATACAATATTATAATGTGTAATGTTCGTATATTCTTTTTGAGAAAAAAAAGTAAGGTTTACTATCAAAAAAATAATTTTTTAATATAGATATCAGATTTACCAACTTTTTAAAAATAGAGTGCACGAGACTTTATATCCTAAGATAACTCAAGATAGTTAACATCTTAGAGCATTAACATTGAGCTGAGTAGTTAAAAACATAGTTAAACTAGCTAGTTACTCTATACCAATAAAGTACGCTATCTATCTCGTAAACTAATTTTTATAGATCATTATTCAAGTTTATAGATAACTCATGATATTTGGTATTGGAAATTTGGACTTTCCATATTCACCCCCTTGGATCTACCATTTGTAAAAATATAAGAAAAATTGAGAAATAATGACAACACAAAATTTTACTTAAAAAACTCCAAAACGGGAGAAAAACTATCAGACTTAAAAGAAGAAAATCCACTACGTGAAAATTGTTACAATCACACAATTTCTTTCATCATCCTAGATACACAAACAAATCTTTTTCACTAGCAAAATTTTAACTCATATCTCTTCCAATTTTACAAAAAAAGCCAACAAAGGAATTTAATTAAACTTAAAAGTTACTAAATAAGCTTTCTGACTGGTGCGGTTGAGTTTGGATGTTGGGTTAGGTTGAGTTGAGTTGAATAAAATATTGTTAAAATATTAATTTTAAATATTATGAGTGTGTTGGAATTTGAAAAAGTGAAATTTTTTATTATATTTTATATAGAAATTTGAAAAAATGTATAAGGATTTGAAAAATGTGTAATGATGAGATGAAATGAGTTGGGGTGGGTTTGGGTTCCAAACGTGGGCGAATCATTGAACTCATATCAACCTGCTTCCTACATTTCAACCTAAAAAATTAAACTCAATTTTAATATAAAAAAATTAAACTCGTCTAAATGAAATCTTTAAAATATTATTATTAATAATTCAACTCAAGTTATCTCATTATCTAAACTACAATAAATATACTTTTCTAGCCAAGTTTTAATGAAGAAATGGCCAATTATTAAATGTGGTGTTGTTGTGTTGCTTTATCCCAAATTAATGGAGAATTAATGGAGAAAAGAAAGTAATTGAAATTTATTATTAGGTAGGTACCCAAGGGCGCACACACGTGAAAGGTGGATGCAAGTGCACGAGTCGGGATCTGAACTTGGTTCAGCACTGCCGTCGGTGGCCCGGGACCCATCTATTTGTTTGGTAGAGTGAGACACGGCAGGGCCAATGCACATGCACACACAGGATCGAAGTTTGTCCCTAATTACGATTACCGGACCCCACCCAGGCCACCCTGAGATTTGAGCATTATTTATTTATGATTAAAATCCAATGGATCCAAATCGAACGGTGGTAATGATTGAATCAAATCCATTGACCCCATCATTCGTCCATAAAGTTTTGGGGTCCCTCTGAAAGTTCATTTCCATCACGGTTGGTCCTGTCCTCCCTTATCTAATCATGAACTCATTTTTTTCATTCCCAATTAATTTTATTTTGTTAATCCAAGATTATATATTTATTTAATGAAAACTTAATTTTCAATTAAAATAACTAAATAGGGATATTTTTATCTTAAATCAATATGAACAATCTCTTTATCTAAAACTTTGATTAAGATAAATTATATTTTAATAATATTTTATTTAATTTTTAATCTTTATCTCAACTTATATAATCTTAACTATTGTTCAAATGATACCTAAATAAGTTTTTCATTCATATATAATCATCTTGGCCCTTAATCAACAATAGCTAAATAAAAATCTAATAATACAAATTATTAGAGACTCTATCTTCATCTATAATTTGGAAAGAGAGAAACTTTTTTATAAATACCATCTCACAATATTAAATGTTGCCTATGAATTGGGTGTGTTTTAATATTAAATACAGCCAAACTCACATGGTGTATCATCTATTTACTAATTTTTTAAAGTACTTGGATTAAAAAATTATGAAAATTTATTCCCAACCATGTCTCTAAAATAAGCAACTCATTATTTGGGGCCATGGCATCAACATGATGCTGCTTCTTTTTTCTGGCCATCAATTGTCCTCTAATGTATAAAGAGTAAAATACTACTCATCATTTTAGTTTTTATTATTATTTTATTATATATTATTAGATAATTAAAAACTATTTATTATGTTTTAGTTATGCATATATTATTTAATATTACGACGTAAAATAATGAAAAAATAATTAAAAAAATAATGAATAAATGTACTCATCTATAAAACATGCAATATCTAATTTTCTTTTGATGGAAAGCAGTAATAATTCTGCGTTGATTAAAGGAATTGTGCAGATTCAGCAAAATGGATCATAATCTATACGTTCTTGTTAAGTGTTGATGTTAATAAAAAATAAGATATAAATGAGTTTTTAAGTAGAAATTAAAATAGAAAAAAAAAACCCACGAAATAATGGGCCTGTTTAGTGAAGAGCAAAAGAAGACAAAAAAAAGGACAAGAAGCACATGATTGACCGATTTGACAAAGCTTTTGATGTCCTTTATATTTATTTATTTATAAAATGAAGCAACCCCTTTAAATCTAAGATTAGATTTATGACATTGCACTGCAAACCACTGACAACGACATCGAAAGCCTCTCTCTCTCTCTCTCTCGAAGAAGAAGAAGAAGAAGAAGAACGACGACAAGAAGAAGAAGAAGAAGAAGAAGGAAGGAAGGAAGGAGGAGGAGAGGATCTCGAAGCTTGCTTTCAACTTAAAAAAGGGAAGAAAACACTGTTTTGTGCTTCTGTCCTTTCACTCTCAAACACGCTTCCTCCATATTCCTTTTCCATTCATTCTATACCAAGCTTCCTCCCCTTCATTTCTATAAATCTGCTGTTTTCAAGATTCCTTTCATTGTTTAAGCTCTTAATTCAACGTTTCTTTGGAAAATGCGCGTTTAAGGTACCTGATATCCTCTCTCTCTCTCTCTCTCTCTCTGTATGTATATGTGTAATTTTCATTGCCGGTATAATAAGATTTACTGAGGACCTGTCATTTGGATCAGCGGGGGTTTGGGAGTGTTTGAGGCTTAAGTTTTGCTGATAATGGCGGGAGATATCGAAGAATCGTATAGCTTTGGCTTACAGGTATTCTTTTCCTACCAAGCATCCAATTTTTAAGTTTTGTTCTTCGTCATTTACATGGTGGATCTTTGAATTGGTGTGCTTGTATTTGATTTACTTGATATTCTGTAAAGTATTTACAACCCAGATTCAAATTTATTTAGGAACAATGGTTTTTAACTTTTACTCTTGAATTAGCAATCGATTAGTAGTAGAAACTTGAGTCTGGCAGAATTGTGTGGGGAACAAAAAGGTTGACCGATCATAATTAATGGATGAAAATTTCTATTAATAAGTCCAGGTGGATAACATAAAATGCTTACACCGCATAATTGGATTTGAAATTATTATTATTATTATTATTTTCTTTTTAAATTTGAATCTTATAGCTCAATCAAATATTGCCATGTCAGTAACATGGATTATCGGGTTGAGAATAGAATAACTCTTAATAGATTTGTAATCGGCTTTATATATGGAGTTTTCAGATTTTACTGCCTTCCCTTCCAAATAGATAGATACTCTTAATAATAACCATTCTTTATTTCTATCAAGCATAAAAAGTATTAACCTCCCGGGTCAAGATGGTCCATTGCAATGGATTTGCTTTCTGCTTTAAGCTACGGCTAAGAATGTAGTTGTTTGGCATTTATACTTTTTGATCTATACATTTCTTTTTCCATCTATCATATCTCTAATCACGGTTTTTTTCCTGCTGGCTGAATTGTGTCGTTAATTCACTATAGCCGTGCTTGGCATTGTGATCATCACAAAAGCCAAGCATTCCTTTATATTGGATATGCTATGCTGATACCTTAATAGATTGTCTTCTTTCTTTCCTTTTTGACCAGAAATTTTAGAAATTTTGCATTAGCGGAAAACTGGATGAATTTAAAGATATAATTTTAGTTATTTCTCTCTTGGTTATATATTTCCCATTTATTCTGGTTCTAACAGCTATTTCATTGACATAAGCAGGCAGATTCTCTGCACTCAGGTTCTATATCATTTGGAAGGTTTGAAAAGGAATCCTTATCTTGGGAAAGGAGGTCGTCTTTCTCACATAATAGGTACCTTGAAGAGGTTGAGAAATGCTTGAAACCAGGTTCAGTTATCGAGAAGAAAGCTTATTTTGAAGCTCATTTCAAAAAGAAAGGTTTACTTCGTCCGAATTCATCTGAGTTCCATAACGAAAAGGAGTATCAAACCAGTGAAAATGATGTCTTGGAAAGCAGGGAAGAATCCGGGCATGTAAATGAAGGTAGAAATTATGCTCACTTTGATGAGAGCCCTGAAGGTTCAGAGTATCAAGGAGAGTATCAAGTGACAGGAAACGAAACAGAAAGTCCAGAGGTTCCATTCTCTGTTCCTCAGATAGAACCTGCTTTGAACAGTGCTGATATTTTGGTTGGGGCTGCTGAAGATGTTAATGCTGAAGAAGCACAACGAACTGAAACTGGGCTCAACGAACTTCTTTCAGTTAAGGATGAATCAGAGATGCATGGGTTTGACAATTTTCTTGCAGTTAATGATGAACCTGAGATCAGAGTAAATCAAACTCTTAATGATGATGCTGTAAATGCTGATGAATCATCTAAAGCCTTAGTTAATGACGAACCGGTTATTGAAGTAAATCAGAACCTTGATTGTGACATTTTCAATACTGAAAACTCACCAAAAGACATCGATCCATCCCCAAAGACAGGACCCTCTGTGAAATCAGAAAAAACTCACTTGGAACATGGGAGGCATCCTTCTCCAAAGGTGTGGATATTCAAGACTATAGACATTATTAAAATTTTTATATCTTTCTCTATGGTTCTTTGTTTTATAAAAGCAATCACTGGATAGGCAATAGGGAGTCATAATCTGAAATAAAGATTAAAATATAGTAGAATCTGCAGACATGCTCTGGAGGTGTTTCTCATTTTCAAATGAGTATCGCAGCATTACACTTGCATCACTTAGCTTTTTCCAAGTATTTTACCATCTGGATTAACTCCTTGATTTTCTAACTCTAGTTGAGGGCTGCAATGGAAAATGGAGCTTTGAAGCCCAAAGAGAAGTGTCGGGCCAATCTTGCTCTAATCCTGACAGATATTTCTGGCGCTGCGTCTAAAGATCCTGCAAAAAACCCAAATAGAAGAGAAAGAGAGAGTACCCTAAGAACGAATCTAGAAAAGAACTCAGTAAAAACTGACATTCCAACTACACTTGCCATGCAGAGATCTCCAATCTTAAAGGTAAGCTTTGACAATGCCAATATGTTTAGAAGTCAATTCAGGATATTTACTGAGTACTCTTCTAGGAAAGATTTCAGTAAAAACTGACATTCCAACTACATCTGCCATGCAGATAACTCCAATCTTAGAAGTACGCTCTGACAATGCCAATATATTTAGAAGTCAATAGGATATTTTACTGAGTAATCTTCTTCTTTTTCTTGTCATTGCTCGGCCTATTTTGCACAGGATTCTAGAAGTCAGAAATCAAAATTAATGCAAGACAATAAAAGGTACTTATTGTTTCTTGGAAGTGGAAAACCTGTATGGTTTACTGATTTAAACCTCAAGCCTGATGCTTTTCTAGTTGCAGTGGTGAAAAAGATTCAAGGAGAAAGAAAGTTGGCGAATATCAACCTTTTCCAACAAAGGCTGAAACGAGAGGACATCAAGCACCACACAGGTTTATTGTCAATGTCTTAAGCAATACTCAATTGTTTTAAAGATTTAGCGTCTGAAATTTCGTATAATTATCTTTATAGGCTCAATCGTACTGTGAATTCAACAAAGGCAGATGTCAGGTCAGGTGCTGCAGCTTTCAGTTTCAGAAGCAATGAACGAGCAGAAAGAAGGAAAGAGGCAAGCGAGAATGCTGTAATTTTATTTTTATTTTGCTTGATTTTAGGGATCAGACGTGTAGCTTACACCTCTATTGACTTCATCAAATTCAGTTCTTTACAAAGTTGGAGCGAAAAATGCATGCCAAGGAGGCTGAGATGAATCAGGTCCAAGCAAGAACACAGGTATGTTGGATCATCTAATTGGTAGTTTTTTGTTATTTACTGAAAATTAATTGATCATTTGCCTCTTTGGTTAAAAAGAGACCGTGGTATCGTTGAAACCATCCCAGTGCTGTCTTGGCCATCAGGAAAATGACTCGATTAGCAAGATCCCAACCAAGAACCATTTACTACTGGCTGAAGGCTC
The DNA here is from genome assembly GCA_011037825.1 of Carya cathayensis. Classification (NCBI taxonomy): domain Eukaryota; kingdom Viridiplantae; phylum Streptophyta; class Magnoliopsida; order Fagales; family Juglandaceae; genus Carya; species Carya cathayensis. Next base: position 781,927 of record QGSO01000249.1, on the reverse strand, counting down.
ATGTGATGCTAGATCATATGAGTAACTTGTTGAGAATGCTCAGATTTCTTTTTTCCCTTTTTTCTGTCTTTTTAAATGTGGTATTGTTAAAAACATTTTCCAAACTCAAACTTGTAAATTTTCAAGTAAGGTTTATTTTATGTAATTTTCTTAACAACGGTGAAGCTGATAGGGACTGAATAGTATCCATCTTACTGGGTTCAGCTGTTCTTATTGCAGGAAAAGACAGAAGCTGAGATAAAACAATTCCGTAGAAGCCTAAACTTTAAAGCAACCCCAATGCCTTCTTTTTATCATGCGGCTGTATCTTCTGGGTCAGATGGGAAAAAGGTATATTTCTGCTATGACTTGGTTTTCTCATTCCCTTTCTGGGTGGGTATATAATTATCATAAAAGAGGAAAATTCTATATATACCACACCATCATCCCACCATTATCCCCCTATGATGAGGTGACATTGCCTATCAACCTTTGAATAAATTAGGAGATGATCTACAGGTGATGGTAAGTGTTACTTTACAAAGTGGGATGAAAGTGGGATAGGAGTGTAGTATATAGCATTATTCTACAAAAATCTATCCAAAATAACTAGGGAAATCCACCTTCTTCACATTTGATATATAGGACGCTCTGCATGGTTGAAATTCTCACCCACAAGCAAGTGAAATTAGAAGACCATTGGCTTTCAGCTAATGCTTGTGATTCCAAAGGTTTAAAGATTATTGATTCTACCGGGATTTCTGAAATTAACATGCAGGGATCACCTGACAATGAACATTGGTGAAATAATACGAAGCCTTAAAAGAACATCTTGTGAAGCAAAAGAAGCATATCAATCAAAAGAGTGGCTTCATACTTGAAAATTTATAAAATTAAAAAAAAAAACTGAAATGTTTATGGATTACTACTGGAAGAACTTGAAAACTTCTAAAGAAAGAAAATACTAGGATTAAGTCAAGACTTAACCCAGCCATGTTTTGAGTTTACCCATGTATCCATGTCATCTTCGGCATGTGGAATCATTCTTGCCGTAGTATCTGCCCAATGACATTTTTTTTTTTTTTAATCACAATCCTGTTGCGCCTTTGTTCTATGTTTCGTTTAATCTTTCTTCAATCAGGAGTAGATTTTTTTTTTGTTTTTTTTCATTTCAGCTGAAGTTTTTCATTTCGGTATATGATGAGCCCTTTAGATGTTAATATGGCGACAAATGAAGCCTAATATTGTCCTGATGTTGGAAGTCCTTACGATTTGTCAGGCAAAATCAAGTAACAACAAAATTAATAAAGCACGAAATAAGTCAACTAGTCCAGGGAGCAGAGCTGCTGGCAGCTCAAAATCATGTTTGAAGGAAGGAAATGACCAAGCCTCTTCTACCTGTGAATCGGTAAACACAACTGAACCAATTGATGCCTCAGAGGTGACCAACTGCCCTACAGGTGAGGACTTGGAAGTCACTGCAGCCTCTCAGGCTCCATATGGCAACCAAAACTGCTCCCTAGAAGCTACAGCAAGAAATGAGATTTCAGGGAGGAAAGAACGAGTAAAGGAAAGGGATACTAATGTGCATAAACATCATGTGTCCGAAATTCGTAAGGTGATGAAAGACCGAAAAGGTGAGGGGAAGCAGAAAACGGGTGGGCAGAGAAGTAGCAAAGAGATGGCCAAGAAGGACGTGAAAGGCATTGGCATTGGTAGTGGTTCTCAAATGAGTAATCTAGCCGTTGGTGTTGCCTCTTGAACAAGGATTCCCCATCTCATGGTATATATGTTCTCCGCCCCAAGCTACTGCCGCAAATACTTGAAATCAGATGTTTGCCACTACAAAATTAACAAAATTAATAACGCAAATGTGAGAAATTAGGTTTGAGGTTAGCATTTTATTTCCCTTCATCATTATCGCTGTCATTATTTATGTATGCATAGTGTAACGTAGAGATGTAGCTGGAATGGAAGACAATGGTGGAAATGTTTGAGGAAGAGCATGATCTTACCGCCAAATATGTGCTAGACAAATTAGAGTTTTCCGTTTACAATTGCAATAATCATAAGGTAATAAGATTTGTATTTAGCATTTTGATATAGATACATTCTGTATGGCTGCCTATTCATGTTCACTACATGCTACCTGAATGATATTCCTCTTCAGATCTCATCATACTGAGAACTAGGAGAAGATGATTAGACACTTCTGTGCGGATCTGTAGAGACTTTTCATTGGCGTTGATTCGGAAACGATCGCATCTCATCAAATTCAGAGATTTGATAAATTTCTGAAGTAGGGAAGGGAAAACATTCTAATATTCATCGAAAGTCTTTTAGACAATCAGTCTAACAGACAATCTACTGACGATTAATTAGCCTTTCATAAAACGGATTGCGTAATCGAATGATCATAAAATACCGATCAAAGCATTAAGACAAAATATCAGAATAGGAGAGAGAGAGAGCATTTTCCTTGTCATGACTCATTACCAAACAAAAAGTCAAGCTGTTGGGCCATCATCCCACTCAATATCTTCTCTCACTTCATAACCATTGCTTCACATTTCTGCAACAAACATGTTGCATGAATATCTTTGCCAAATTCTTTCTCGTGCAATAGATCAAACTAATCACAAAACTAAATTTTCACTAAAGAGCGCAGAAATAAAAATTATATGAAAAAAAAAAAAGAAAAAAGAGAAGACGACTAGCCGTTCGTGGTGATCGTGACTATTGATCATCGTCCAAGAGAGGTCGCTGCAGAGTCGTTTGTCCGATGAAGCCACAAAAACTTGCGATACGCTGAAGTTGGTTTAACATTTAGATAAGATGCTTACCCAACAAAGGAGATATTCTTCAGATAGAGCATAGTTTTACTTGGTGAGAGATCATGTCACGAACAGTAGGGACTTGTGCTTAATTTGTTAAACCTTTTTCATTTCTAGTTAACCTTTTTGAAGCAAGATATAGTTTGTAACAACAATATTATTTCTCGCAAGTATTCATCATCGGAAGAAGTATGCTTGCAGCCTCTGCTACTGGATTTCCCCAAGGAAATTGTGTGCACTATGGACTCTTTGCTCGTATATAATTAACAATATTATATATGACTAATTCCCACGTAAGCAAAGATTATAATTTAGGTTAACTTAATGCTGAACTAATAGATCAAAACCAGAAAAAAAAAACTTTGGGAAAAGATCGAAGAAAGAAACAAAGAAGGAAAAGTAGGAATTATTGGAATCCCAATTCCCAAAGGTTCCTCGATCGGCTTCTCCTCAACACGATTGTGGTCCACTAAGCACGCATCCAAAACAGGTGATGTAATCTAGTGGTTGTGATATCCAACTTAAATCTTTAAGACAAAAGGGAGGAAAAAAAAAATTATTCCTTTACATTCCCAAACAAAAAGTCAGGCTCTTGGGCCCTCGTCATCCTCCGCGCGCACAAGCTTTTCTCCCACTTGACAACCATTGCTTTACATTTCTGCAACTTAACACTTGACATGAATATCTCTGCCAGATTCTTTCTCACGCAACATTGAAATTCATCACCTTTTCATTTCATAATGAAGTAGCTTATATAGATAAAAGTAATTAAACATACAAGTTTTCTCTAGAATACATGGAAAGAAAAAATGGAAACAAACAGAAGAAGATTAACCGTGGCAATCATGATTACTGATCTTCCAAGAGTAGCGGTTGCTGCAGAGTCGTCAGTCCGATGGAGAGGTTTTTTGTAGTAGAAAGGGAAGTAGGGCAATATGGGGTCAGGAGGGGGAGGGGAACCATATGAAGTACCATAGGTCGGTGGAGAGTTGTATGGTAAATATCCTGCCGGTGTAGGGTTGTATCCGGCCGGAGGTGGGTATGACACGAACTGAGATGATGGCGGCGGAGGCGGCAACGTGATTGCCGGAATTGTTGGAGTACTAGAGCCGGGGCCAGTCGGAGGCGGATAACACGGATACGGGCAGCTGGAGTCGTCGGGCCTTATCGTCCCGAGAAAACTCGGAAATATCAAGGCCAAGAAAAGAGTGGAGAAGACTTGGTTTAGCTTTGGAGCCATGGGATACATGCAGGAGGAAGGAAAAGAGAAGGGTTAGGAGAGCAAAAGAAGTGAGTGAGTGGCGTGGGATTAAAAGACCAACTATTACAAGTCTTGATCAAGACTTTTGTCGTAGAACTGAGGAAAAAAGGAACAAAAGGCTAAGCGATAAAAAGGAGTGAAACGCAAGTTGTAGCTACTGCTTTTGAACGTCTCATTGAGATGATGAAGTACTGGGCACATCTCTGTACATTATGTAGATTTAGGTTTTGGCCCCAAAGGCTGACCACCAGAGAAAAAAAAAATTACAAACACTTTGGTTGAGCTTACAGATGAAATAATGTGTAGAAGGGAGAGCTAGCATTCCAATAATTGCACATGGATTTGATACTCCAAGCTATAAAAAGAAATGGTCTAGGAAAAAGATCGTCTTTTATAACTTATATTTGAACTTCTTACGCTACGTTTAGGTAGTGAGGCGATATAGATAATTTGTGAATAATAATAAAAAAATGATGAAAAACTAATATTAAAATATTAAATAATTATTTAGTTAAAATTATATATATATCCCTCTTAAAATGAAAAGTTTTGTCGTAATTGGTTTGTATATCATGTAAGGTAGTCATCCTTCTCTTCTTTCCTAAGATAGAGTTTTGAACCCCACTGATCATTAAGGAGGGTGACCTACTCTGCATACATATATATATATATATATATATATATATATATAATTATAGGACCAATTTTCCGTCCCCGATCTCTCTAGATAATTAATGTGGTCATTAGTATAAAAGTTGATGAATTTAAAAAAAAAAAAAGGTTCTGTAAAGTAATAAATGGTGGCAAATTATATAATCATTTCGACTATTGAGAATATATTAAAATAAAAAAAAATGCGTTGATTACAGCTTCTTGATCTCCTCATATAGTAGCCCTACAATAATTGAAAATGTGTGTTAACTCGCTGTCTTGGATTTTGCCAAAATTTGTATGAAATGTTGTGTTCCTTCGTAGTCAGGCCATATATATAAGATAAAATACATGAATGTCCTGAAATACCATTCGCGGCTGACACCACACATTAATTGCTACTCTTTCTTTATTCTTTTTTTCCATGTGCACTAAGAATTCTGCATCAATCTATAATGGTTGTATTTGTATAGTGAAGTGATGATCTCATATACTTTATAAATAGTAAAAAATATTAAACTTTTATAACACTCAGTTAATCATGAAGAGAGAGAGATAGATTCTAATATTAAAGTGCCCCGATGACTAGTTTTGCTGACTATTGGAAAAAGCAAGAGGTTGAGTGAGTTCGAAGTGTAAGGCGAAAACCCAACAAAAGATCAAGCTCATTGGTTTTGATAAATGAAAGGGTACTTTTTGTTAACTGCTTTGAATTTTGATTGTACCAAATCTTTAATTAATTAAAAGGATGGTGGGGAGGTTGGTTCAACATCTAATATTATTTGGGGATGCATTATATAGAGGGGCAGATCACTCAAAGGGAACCCTCGATCCTCCTCTTGTTTTCCAAGTGGATCTGAATTGGGAACTAGAAAAGGTTAAATTCTGGTGAGGCACTTTCTCCCACATTATCAATGTGTCGGTGGAAATTAAGGTCATCCGGCCAGTTTGTTGTTTCCATTTTCAATATAACCATTTATTTTGACGTGTGTAATGGTTTTCAGCTCCCAATGATTCCAAAACCCATTAAAAACACACACATTTGGAGCTTTGCTTCTTTTTTTCTTTTGGTTCATGAATCATTCATTAAATTAATGAGTTATTTGGTCAAGATTCTCAACTGCAAACACCTACTACTACTTTTTAATTAACGTTGTGATCTCTTCGCCTCTCAACCATTAGTTTTTTACTGCTTGCGAAGGACAAAGGAGATAGAAGTCTTTTGTTTTTAGAGGAGGGTGGTACTACACTGCTCCTGGTAGCTAAAAAAAAATTTACAATATCATTTAAAATTACTTTCTTAATTACAAAATTAAAACAAAAAATTGACAGCGATAACTTTCTGTGGGAGCTAGGAGTACTAGTGTGTTTAGCATTTTCCTTCAGAGGATGAGAGGGGCCTGAAGTCACAATCAATTGATTCATTTATTGGATCAATGCAAACCGCCTTTGTTGTCACCTTTGCGGTCAACTAAGCCAAAAAAAATCTTATTATGCATTAAAAAAAAATGCAGAGAGTGGTGGGAGGTAGTGAGGGGATTATAATTATAGACTTTTAGTGATCTTTTCTTTTGATTTTTTTTTAATAAAATCCCTAACTTTATCACTCATTGAAAAGGTAGAGAGCAACATCATGATTTCTAGTGGTCACATTTCAAAGATTTAGAACATCGGATGAAGATTCCTGAAACTTACCATATTTCAATCCCTAATATGCTAGAGCTACCATTTTTCAGTGCCTATTACCTTTATTAATTGTTTGTTTTATATTCAACTGCCCGCATGCACAGGCTGTTGTGCTCGCTCTTAGTGACTACCAAATGAACTTTAAGATATACCAACAGATGCATGATGAACTAATTTATTATAAGAAATTGTTTTCTTTTTTAATGATTGATGCATGCATGTTACCTTTATATATATAATTCTTGAAGTAATCTTTTTATTTTGTAGTAGTCTATTAAGCGGCTACGTCATATTCTAATTAAATTTATTTTTTAATTATTTTGTTAGTCTTTCTTAATTTTGTTATTTTAATAATTACAATAATCGTCTCTTCCACTAATTCAGCTAATATTACTGCTTCAATTTTTCGTCTTTTGCACTCCTCATGGGTCCAAAACGGTACATTATTCAATTTTCTTGATGATCTCATGTTTATCATGCATGTCAACATGATAAGATCAGTACTCCAAGATTATCTTTTGACCTGCCCTCCATGTAGTAGTGCATCTATGTACTTCAAGATCACTCCGTGTCATACTGCCCTCTACTTGGATTAACCCTTCTACTTATGTACAGCCAAGTATATATGTAGTCTACATTCGCTTTCAATCTAGTTCTCGATCAAAGCCAGCCAGCCAGCCAGCCAAATTTTCTCTGGGCCGCGGGGCATTTAATGATCGATCAGACAGGCATCTTTCAGCATCCTTTCGACATTTATAATCAGTTGACTTTGGTGTGAATTACGGAAAGCTAGCTGGCTTGAACGGTATAGAAAGTTTGAAGGAAAAAAAAAAAAAAAAAAAGGAAAAAAGCTTGAACGGTATGAACGGCATTAATTAATCCATTAAACTTCTCACCTAATTGCTTAATTGTCATCATAGGCAGAACCCGAAAGTACGTCACTGTTACAAAGAGAGTGATCGTTGTCGTACGTTGTTGTTTTTCTCACTTAAGAACATCTCCATCGTCTGTATATGAAAATTTTTCTCATAATTTAAGGAATTATTTAAAGTTTTGCTGGAAAAATCCTCCCCGTCCCGATCCCCATTTTGCGATTCATATTTCTGGTCTGTACAAGAACCATCTTTATTGATCTACTGTATATCCGTATCGTGTATTTGGTTCTTGTTTCCTCCCCTTCTGTCCCGCTTCTTCTTCTCTCTCGCTAGGGTAAACGGTTTGCTTCCTCCCTCATACTTCAAGCACCATCGATTGCAGAGTGAATCGCCAAATAAGTAAGTGAAAAACGTTGAATTTCTCTTTTCTTTTTGTTTGTCTTTCCCGATTTTCGGTCTATTTTTCTTTTCCTCTCTCTAGTCTCTCCTTCTCTGTTTCTCTCTTCCCCTTTTTCTTCCTCCTGACGCCATGATCAAGCTATGAGAGTTGAAAATTCGTATTAAGGTACACGGCTTAATGAATTTAATTGTGTAATTGATGAAATTTCTTGGTCTTGATTATTTCTTTATTGCAGCTCTTCTCATTCTCTGGTCTTGGTGTTGGGGGCAAATTGCAGGTATATTGATTCAGGTTCTCTCTCTCTCTGGGCGCTACTTTGTGATTTTATTGGCTTTCTTCCATGGCTTAACTCGAGGGAAAGGGGAGGTTTAAAACAATAACATGTGTATTAAGTGAAAACGCAGTGGGCTAGAGAATCAAGCTCACTTTTTGAATGGTCTATGGTGTGGGAAGATTACTGGATAACGGAAGGCCATTTTCCAGTAATGATATTCACTTCCCAATGTATAGATGTGTGCCAAGTTTAGAGAAATTGATTATCATTGACTTCGTCCATACGTCTTAAAACTGGAAACTTGAGTGTATGGAGCAGTTCATGGAGCTATTATAAAACTATCATGGAATTTGTTGGCCGATAATAGATCCTATATTTGTTATCTTTCTCTTTCAGAATTGGATCATTTAATTTACATGTTTGATTATTTAGTATATATCTCATGTCTTGGCTGTGTGGTAGAGGAAAAATGAATTGGGTGGTGTATTTGTCATGAATAAAATGCATGGATTTATAATCACTAAACACTCTGCTGAAATAGGCAGTGTGACGCCCCCAAATTCCGCTTGGGATTGAACGGACATTTGAAGCGTCGAGACATGCAACACAAGGTTACCTGCCCCCGTTCATGACATATAAGATGCAATGTTCCTAACATGCATCTAGCATTATGCAATATTCGCAGCGGATAATTTTTTTCTTTAGCAATACTATGCACCAAACTAAAAATATCCCAAATACTTGAAACATATTTCATACATAAAGGCATACTAAAAAGCCGTGATCACCACACTAGTCTAAAATGGTTGTGATCAAAAGAATACTTGAGATACAACTCCAAAAGTACAAGTATTAACCTAAGTTAAATACTATACCATCATCAACATCGCACCGTGGCCTAGTCGACCGTATTCAGTTGGTCAGATTCCAATTCTCCTTTGGGTCCTGTAACAAGATCTACCATTCGGGGGGAATGGTAGTTGGGACTACCACAGTGAGATTTGATTACAAATCTCAGTAAGTTAACATAAAACTCACACACAGGTTAAAAATGCATGCATGGCAGTAAAAGCATAAATGCATAATTATAGTCATACATAAACATAGTATAACTTGACATATAGCATGATTTAACCAGAACTTAAACGTAAACTGAACTTGACTTAACATGGCATAAACTTAAGCTTAAAACATAACATGAACAAACAACATAACATGAACGTGAAACATAACATGGACATGAACATAACATAACATGAACGTGAGCTTGAACATATCATAAACGTGAACATAACATGATGTGAACATGAACTTGGAACATAACATGTACGTGAGCATAACATAACATGGACTTGATCTAAAACTTGACTTATCATGTATTTGATCTGAAACTGTACTTAACATAAACTTGGAATATTATTCAATTGTCTTGATTAATAACGTGCATTAATACGTACTCCACAGTTGTTGTGGCCCCACGTATTCAAGTAACATAAAACATAATACGTACTCCACAGTTGTTGTGGCCCCACGTATTCTACATGTCACAATTGCTGTGTCTCATGTAGTGTATGCTCCACAGTTGTTGTGGCCCCATACTTCATGCTCCACAGTTGTTGTGGCCCCATGAATACACATAACATAAAATATAATACGTACTCCACAGTTGTTGTGGCCCCACGCATTATAAGATAACATAGAATATAATACGTACTCCACAGTTGTTGTGGCCCCACGCATTATCATAACATAACATAAGATATAATACGTACTCCACAGTTGTTGTGGCCCCACGCATTATAAGTAACATAAATATAATACGTACTCCACAGTTGTTGTGGCCCCACGCATTATAAGTAACATAAATATAATACGTACTCCACAGTTGTTGTGGCCCCACGCATTATAAGTAACATAAAAATATAATACGTACTCCACAGTTGTTGTGGCCCCACGCATTATAAGTAACATAAATATAATACGTACTCCACAGTTGTTGTGGCCCCACGCATTATAAGTAACATAAATATAATACGTACTCCACAGTTGTTGTGGCCCCCCGCATTATAAGTAACATAAAAATATAATACGTACTCCACAGTTGTTGTGGCCCCACGCATTATAAGTAACATAAATATAATACGTACTCCACAGTTGTTGTGGCCCCACGCATTATCAAGTAACATAACATAAATATAATACGTACTCCACAGTTGTTGTGGCCCCACGCATTATAAGTAACATAACATATCTTATCTTTCTTAATGCATGAGATATTAATTAATATCATATACTTTTCTAACATGGCGTATACTTGTAAATGGCACCATATGATTTAATCATAACATTTCATGGCATACTTAACATGGCATACTTATAACATACATCATTGTATGACAGAAAAGATTATGTAACAGATAATTATTCATGAGATATTAAATCATACGTAACAGATGAACATATAATGACATATCATGACATGGCATATACGATAACATACATACATAAATTGTAGTTCCCTTACCCATCACACATACACAATAAACTGATAGTAAGTTAGAGGCTAACTTACCTCGATCGTCGCGTTCTATGAGAATAGAGTGCGAAACACGAGAACTGCACAACAGCTGGAAGAGGAACACTCAAGTCCTTAAGATTTTCACTTCTGAACTCAATTGCATATTATGAGCACTTGCAACACCACGAGCAACTTGAGGTTTCACTATACCCAGAAAGATAATTTGACTTCAGAAAGCCTTTGCACTAAAACAAGTTCATTAAAATTATCAATAATAACCAAACAAACAATTCCTTTCTCAATCCATATACTCTTAGCCATAGTCAACCACAAGATGACATCGTCACCCGGACTATAATCCATATCATCACTGTTTCGGGACACTGTCATACAGTTTCCCAACACTACACCATACGCTCTACACTTCTCTGTTACGCCATCCAACCCTTCGTGACACGCCATCCGGTGTTCACGACTAGTACAGAGTACACTCACGTGAACTCTCTTCCATTCTCACACACAACACACATCACTCGATACACGTCTCACGGTGCATCGCTACGCGACACGGAGTAGGCTACGCGTACTTCCTTCGCTACAACTCTCATCAACACGATGCACATCACACGATGATCGCCATACAACACGGAGTACACTACATGCGTACTCCCTTCTTCTACGACACACATCACTACAGCGCACGTCGCCGGGCGTGCTGCTTTACACAGAATACGCTACACGCGTATTCTCTTCACACAACCCGCCGTATCACATCTACGGCATCCATCTCACGCCTATACTTCACAGCACAGTCCACAAAATACACAATCAAACTCAACACTTCACAACCACACTTCGCTTCACAACTACGCAACGAACTCCACAAATACAACTACACAATCCACAAACCAACCAACTAACTATTTTAAACGTAAAATAACTAGAGATAGAAGGTTATACCATCGACGGGATAACCCGTGCGTCGCTCGTTGTTCGTCACGAACATGCGTCGGAGGAACGTACGTGGCGGCGTACGGTGGCTGTCCACCAATAAAGTGGTAGTTTGGGCTTGAGAAAGGCTAGGCGTGGTCTTGGAAGACTCATGATTTTACAGCTGTCGGTGAAGAACAAATACGTGATTTACGGAAAAGATAATCTATACGCGTGATTCCAGATGAGGGTAAAGACGAGAGAGATGTGATTGCTGTCGGGAAATAATCCAAAACTGATAATTTTAGCGGGCTGTTACATCCTCCCCTCCTAAAAAGAAGATTTCGTCCTCGAAATCGACGCAAGTACAAACGTAAAACACGCTTAAAACACTGTAGATAGTTTGAAAAAAAAGAACCGTCCGTGACCCGACAAGTGCTGCAAAGTCTCGGGGCCTACTCTATGAATCTAATACAGCTGGAGATTTGAACAAACGCCTGATGTTAATGACAACCGTGATTGAAGGTTTTGAGTTTCTATAAAGAAACAGGATCATCTTCATCCATCGGAAAAAAAAACATCGCTTCTTGATCTGTGTTTTGTTTTTCCATAACAAAAGAATGGCTGGTCAAAACTCTTCGACTAATGTTCCAGACTTGAATCAGGAACCCTTGACGCATCAACCATCAATCTTCTCTCCTGAGGTCGTCAATACTACGATAGGAGCAGCGAACTGTTCTTCTAGTAGGACTGATTCTGAGATTATTACAGAATCATGGAAGCTCAGTAGTCAATATGCTGCCTCTGTTACGATCATGTCTCGGAGGTTACTGGCGAGGGTAAGTGAGATTGATCATCTTAACATCCAAATATCTGATTTACAACAGAAACTTGCTAATAAGGATAGAGAAAATAAAAGGCTACAGCAAGAAAACCAAGAGTTGAAGAAATTTGCAGATTGGTATGCTCATGATCTGCAACCACGAATAGAAGAACTGGAACGAGAAAGGATTCAGATACAGGGTCAACATCGGCAGATAACAGCAGAGGTTCATCGTTTTCTAGAGAAATAGGGACAAACTACTGTTAATCTAGCTGGCTTAGTAAGAAACTTTTGACAAAGCGTGTCCAGCAGATCTTGTATTTCTTTTGACTAAAATAAGATTTGAAGAGAAACTAGTTTGTCTTCTTCTTTATGTTATCTCTATAAATCAGTCTTCAACTCAATCCAATATGCATCAAAACTTATTCTCATCTCTATAACTCCTCTGCATTCCTTCACATTCTCGCTTAAGTTTTCAGTTCTTTTCTCAATGGCTCAATCTTCTAACATTTCCTAGATCCATCCATGAGGTATTCAGCACCTCAACCTCCTGTCCTTTCTGCAGCTGCCATAGGTGCCATGCTGCAGCAAGAAAATACTAGTATGGCTAATAAGTCAGACTCCGATGCTTCTACGACTTGGTGAGTCTTGGGACTCGCTACTCATCCTCTATTATTGCTTTTTCCCAGCGGGTACAAGCCAAAAACCATGAGGTTGAAAGGCTTAAAGAACAAATTGTTGTACTTCAACGAATTGTTCAAGAGTCTCACACCAGGGAAGGAATCCTTCGGCAGCAGAATAAACAGCTGAAAACTCTACTGGATTCTTCATTCCGCTTGCCAGTTCCCATGAATAGGGATGACATGATATTGTATGAAGAGAATGAGCGTCTCCAACATGAGGCTAAGAACCTCAAGTTTATGTAGAAGCATTTTTTTTTTTAAATATCTCTCTATATTTATGAACTCTGGTTTATCCTTTAAGAGATATTCGTAACATGCTTCATACCTATTTCTCTTCTAATCATATATAATCTATCTTCTGGTAAAGGTTTTGGAATATATCTGCTAACTGATCAAGTGTGTTTGTGAACTCTAACACTATATCGCTTTTCTGCACATGATCTCAAATAAATTCAAGCCTAATGAAGACTAAAATCTCAAGCCTAGTATTTGGTGCATTCGAATAAGAATGATGGATTTACTAACACTAGAACGATCTGCTGAATAGCACGTGTGACGCCCCCAAATTCCGCTTGGGATTGAACGGACATTTGAAGCGTCGAGACATGCAACACAAGGTTACCTGCCCCCGTTCATGACATATAAGATGCAATGTTCCTAACATGCATCTAGCATTATGCAATATTCGCAGCGGATAATTTTTTTTCTTTAGCAATACTATGCACCAAACTAAAAATATCCCAAATACTTGAAACATATTTCATACATAAAGGCATACTAAAAAGCCGTGATCACCACACTAGTCTAAAATGGTTGTGATCAAAAGAATACTTGAGATACAACTCCAAAAGTACAAGTATTAACCTAAGTTAAATACTATACCATCATCAACATCGCACCGTGGCCTAGTCGACCGTATTCAGTTGGTCAGATTCCAATTCTCCTTTGGGTCCTGTAACAAGATCTACCATTCGGGGGGAATGGTAGTTGGGACTACCACAGTGAGATTTGATTACAAATCTCAGTAAGTTAACATAAAACTCACACACAGGTTAAAAATGCATGCATGGCAGTAAAAGCATAAATGCATAATTATAGTCATACATAAACATAGTATAACTTGACATATAGCATGATTTAACCAGAACTTAAACGTAAACTGAACTTGACTTAACATGGCATAAACTTAAGCTTAAAACATAACATGAACAAACAACATAACATGAACGTGAAACATAACATGGACATGAACATAACATAACATGAACGTGAGCTTGAACATATCATAAACGTGAACATAACATGATGTGAACATGAACTTGGAACATAACATGTACGTGAGCATAACATAACATGGACTTGATCTAAAACTTGACTTATCATGTATTTGATCTGAAACTGTACTTAACATAAACTTGGAATATTATTCAATTGTCTTGATTAATAACGTGCATTAATACGTACTCCACAGTTGTTGTGGCCCCACGTATTCAAGTAACATAAAACATAATACGTACTCCACAGTTGTTGTGGCCCCACGTATTCTACATGTCACAATTGCTGTGTCTCATGTAGTGTATGCTCCACAGTTGTTGTGGCCCCATACTTCATGCTCCACAGTTGTTGTGGCCCCATGAATACACATAACATAAAATATAATACGTACTCCACAGTTGTTGTGGCCCCACGCATTATAAGTAACATAAATATAATACGTACTCCACAGTTGTTGTGGCCCCACGCATTATAAGTAACATAAAATATAATACGTACTCCACAGTTGTTGTGGCCCCACGCATTATAAACTAACATAAGATATAATACGTACTCCACAGTTGTTGTGGCCCCACGCATTATAAGTAACATAAATATAATACGTACTCCACAGTTGTTGTGGCCCCACGCATTATAAATAACATAAGATATAATACGTACTCCACAGTTGTTGTGGCCCCACGCATTATAAGTAACATAAATATAATACGTACTCCACAGTTGTTGTGGCCCCACGCATTATAATAACATAAAATATAATACGTACTCCACAGTTGTTGTGGCCCCACGCATTATAAACTAACATAAAATATAATACGTACTCCACAGTTGTTGTGGCCCCACGCATTATAAGTAACATAAATATAATACGTACTCCACAGTTGTTGTGGCCCCACGCATTATAAATAACATAGAATATAATACGTACTCCACAGTTGTTGTGGCCCCACGCATTATCATAACATAACATAAAATATAATACGTACTCCACAGTTGTTGTGGCCCCACGCATTATAAGTAACATAAATATAATACGTACTCCACAGTTGTTGTGGCCCCACGCATTATAAGTAACATAAATATAATACGTACTCCACAGTTGTTGTGGCCCCACGCATTATAATAACATAAATATAATACGTACTCCACAGTTGTTGTGGCCCCACGCATTATCATAACATAACATAAGATATAATACGTACTCCACAGTTGTTGTGGCCCCACGCATTATAAGTAACATAAATATAATACGTACTCCACAGTTGTTGTGGCCCCACGCATTATAAATAACATAAGAATATAATACGTACTCCACAGTTGTTGTGGCCCCACGCATTATCATAACATAACATAAGATATAATACGTACTCCACAGTTGTTGTGGCCCCACGCATTATAAGTAACATAACATATCTTATCTTTCTTAATGCATGAGATATTAATTAATATCATATACTTTTCTAACATGGCGTATACTTGTAAATGGCACCATATGATTTAATCATAACATTTCATGGCATACTTAACATGGCATACTTATAACATACATCATTGTATGACAGAAAAGATTATGTAACAGATAATTATTCATGAGATATTAAATCATACGTAACAGATGAACATATAATGACATATCATGACATGGCATATACGATAACATACATACATAAATTGTAGTTCCCTTACCCATCACACATACACAATAAACTGATAGTAAGTTAGAGGCTAACTTACCTCGATCGTCGCGTTCTATGAGAATAGAGTGCGAAACACGAGAAACTGCACAACAGCTGGAAGAGGAACACTCAAGTCCTTAAGATTTTCACTTCTGAACTCAATTGCCATATTATGAGCACTTGCAACACCACGAGCAACGTGAGGTTTCACTATACCCAGAAAGATAATTTGACTTCAGAAAGCCTTTGCACTAAAACAAGTTCATTAAAATTATCAATAATAACCAAACAAACAATTCCTTTCTCAATCCATATACTCTTAGCCATAGTCAACCACAAGATGACATCAGTCACTCCGGACTATAATCCATATCATCACTGTTTCGGGACACTGTCATACAGTTTCCCAACACTACACCATACGTTCCACACTTCTCTGTTACGCCATCCAACCCTTCGTGACACGCCATCCGGTGTATCACGACCTAGTACAGAGTACACTCACGTGAACTCTCTTCCATTCTCACTACAAAACCCATCACTGCGATACACGTCTCACGGTGCATCGCTACGCGACACGGAGTACGCGCTACGCGTACTTCCTTCGCTACAACTCTCATCAACACGATGCACATCACACGATGCATCGCCATACAACACGGAGTACACTACATGCGTACTCCCTTCCTTCTACGACACACATCACTACAGCGCACGTCGCGCGGCGCGTCGCTGCATTACACAGAATACGCTACACGCGTATTCTCTTCACACAACCCGCCGTATCACATCTACGGCATCCATCTCAGGCCTATACTTCACAGCACAGTCCACAAAATACACAATCAAACTCAACACTTCACAACCACACTTCGCTTCACAACTACGCAACGAACTCCACAAATACAACTACATAATCCACAAACCAACCAACTAACTATTTTAAACGTAAAATAACTAGAGATAGAAGGTTATACCATCGACGGGATAACCCGTGCGTCGCTCGTTGTTTATCACGAACATGCGTCGGAGGAACGTACGTGGCGGCGTACGGTGGCTGTCAACCAAATAAAGTGGTAGTTTGGGCTTGAGAAAGGCTAGGCGTGGTCTTGGAAGACTCATGATTTTACAGCTGTCGGTGAAGAACAAATTACGTGATTTACGGAAAAGATAATCTATACGCGTGATTCCAGATGAGGGTAAAGACGAGAGAGATGTGATTGCTGTCGAGAAATAATCCAAAACTGATAATTTTAGTGAGCTGTTACAGGCAGTGATGATGTTTTGAGATGGAGGTTTGATTGATTGATAGCACATGCTGGTTGAACCTCTTCATTTTGGATATTGTGGACCTTTGTAATTAAGAATCTTAATTACACTTTTTTGGTTGTTTTTCCTTATAGTTCTTGTTCTTTTTTTTTTTTGTAGTTCTTGGTTTCATGAATTTGATTTGGTTTCTTTTGTTTTAATTACACATGCTTGTGGAACCTTGATCTAGACTATTGAAAAAAAGATAATAAGGCAAAAGAGTTAATAATTAAGATTGTGAATGGAAGAGAGAAAAAAAAGTAATAAAAAAAGAATAGAGAAATATTATTTAATAGAATAGAGATATAGATGAGGAATGAGATGTAGGAGGTTTTTAGAAGATGAATAAAATTTAGGGATAAATTTGAAAAAATATGATTTTGAGTCAAATTATAGAGATGGGGATGAGAAACCGGATAGGGATGCTCTAGTGGCTTAATTATATGTCTACACATTGTCAACATGCAAGTGTGGATCAGATGGTAAAGGAGAGAACAATGTCTTTTTTTTTAATTAATTAATTTATTTATTAATTTATCAGTTTTTCCTTCATTTTCAAACCGTAACATAGAGAAGTATCGCTTTCTGATCATCCACGACGGCCATGTATGTCACACCGCAAGACTTTCCAGTTGTTGATTCTTTGAATGGCAGAAGCATATTGTCAAAAAGAGTGGCATGTGAGTCTCATGCATGCGTGGCCCAAACAATGCTTAAATCTCATGCATCGCTACACCAGGAAGATTCTACTGCTGCCATGCGTGGCAGCTTTGGAGTTAGTGGCATTAAATCTCTTAGATTCGACTAGCCTCCATTCTCCTAGTGTAGCACGTGGTCTTTAAGTGCCTCCATAGTTCATGGTGGTCACCGCAATTTGATACTTCTTCTACTTACTATCTTCTTATATTATTGCTTCTCCTAATCAAGAATCGTAAGAAAAAAGATAGTGAAAGTCTCCTTTAATTAGTCCAGATTAGCGACATGTAGCATAGATCCATACACTACGCCTTCTAGTTGTAGTATTATAGTTCTTTTATCAGACTGTATCAAAACTATTTTAGGCGACTTTTCCTTGTAAGAAATAGGTGGAAGTCAAGTCATTGGCCCCCTATCCCTATTTCTTTTTCCTGTGTTGTAATAGTTAGTTTGAGATGAATGTGATCAAGGCCTCTGTTATCTCTTATATTTTGTAATTGTTTTATATATTTATAATATATGCTTGCTTAAAAAAAAAAGTGTGGAGATAGTACTGTAGATTTTGCTTTTTTTACGTTATCTTTTGCAATTTTTCTGACTTATTTGTGGGTTATATTAGAGTATTAGCATTGGACTCATTAAATTCATCTTTAAAATTTGATGAAAAGTACAAGTTCAAAACTTTCCTATCTATAATTTCACATTGGATTAGCCATTAGATTCATCAAAATAATAATTTTTAATAATAATATTTTTAATTTTTTTTTCATATTTTGTAATTACACTAACCATATGTATATTAATAATTTAATTTGATACTTAAATAATTGATTCCTAACTAATTTAGAATAAAATAACGTAAAACTATTGCCTATTAAAATTAGAATAAAATATTAGTTTGAAAATAGAATTTAATAGTAGACCTTCAAATTTGAAAAAATAGAAACGAATACTGTAACTCAAATCTTCTCAAAGACCCATTTACTGAATCTAATGCAAACTTATTTTAAGTAAATTTATCAAAGTTTAAAAGTACATTGGCTTTTGATGAAACTAATACTAATGCTCTTAGCCCAGCTAAGCCATAGTCAGTATGAAAAAGCTTCAAATTGGGCTACAACTTCTTCACAAAATTTATAGCTAGGTACTTGCGATGATTTTTGTGAAAGATATATGTTCATTTGATCAGAGTAGCAAGCTGAAGACACATAAAATGTAATTAATGCTAAATTTGACAAATACTTACCTCCATGTTCTAAGCCTGCATGCAGTTGACTGTATGGCTAAGACAACAGAACAATTTTATAAGAGATTCAAAGCTGCTTGGTTTGCATAATTAATTATTTCCATTATTTCTGAGTTTATTTTTTCAAAATTCCAAGTCTCATTGCTTTGAGTTTCTTTTTCTTTAATTTTCAATAGTTAATTAATTAGCCATAGTTTTCCTGCATTAGTATCCACTTATTTCAATTAATATATGCATTCAACGTCAATGTACGTACGTAGCAATTAGCTGGGCATATGGTTGTTTTTTGTGAAGACTAGATATTACAACTAATTGTAAGTAGAGCTTTGCTATTTATCATCCTCACACATCACATTTATTTTTATTTTTTTAATTTTATTCTTCTTAAACTAATTGAATTATTCTGTTCATCATAATCCATAAACCACATCTTTAGTAAGATAAAAAAAAATGTGGTGTGCGGTATATATACGAGGATGATAAATAGAAATTTTCTTATAATATATGTTCCAAATTGATTTAAAAAGTTGTAATGTCCCAAAAAAAAGGGGTTGCCACAATTTTAGATTGGGCAGTGTATATTTGTTCCGTAGCTTAATGATTTGGCTTTTAGATTCCGTTTTATATTTTACACATTTTAATTAGGCTTTATTTGTTGAGGTTTTTTTTTTTTTTTCAATTCACTTGCATGCATTATTATTATTATTATTTACCATTGTATAATTGCTGATCTTGTACCATGCATAACCTTATTTAAAGTATATGACACTTAACAAATCTCGTCTTTAAAATTAGAAAAATGATTTATACAAGTCCAAAGAGAAGACTCATGCAAGTCCTCGTAAAAAAGTGAACCCCATATTTAAAAAGCGTAAAAAAAAAACTATTCTTTATTAGTAGGGCCTACTTTTTTACAAAAAACTTGTATGAAATTTATCTATTTGAAACTTGTACTTAACATTACTCTTAAAATTATACTTATTCCCATGCTTCACATGACATAAACAAATATCAGAGATTTACAGGCTAGAAAGGTGAGGCATTCCAAACAAAAATCTCACTAATATCAACACAAAGCTTTTAGAAAAGGAAAATATATAGAGAGATACAACTATTTTATGGATTTTACACTACTCTTTTCGAAGGGATAAAATATACTAGACCCATAATGTTTTCTAGGCCCAACCCAAGGTGAGAGAGGTCTCATCACTATAAGACAAAGAAAGAGAGAAGAATGGGGGACAAGGGAAATGAGGTTGTCAGGAGGAAGGGATGAGAAGGAAAGTAGGGAGAAGAGAGAAGATCCAACACGCAAGGAAAATCTGCCAATTCTCACCACTCTAGAGGCAAGTAGAAAGATGGGTTAGATAAAAAGAAACAGCTAGACAACTCAAGGGGGATTTTTGGCCAAGCTTCTCCGAGGAGAATTCGACTTCTAGAGGGGCTTCTTGATCAACCTAATGATAGGAGTTTATATCTCTATCAGAAGATAGACATCCGATATCTATTGTATAGTGAGGATGAGAGAGCATGAGAGATTATAAATCAAGCATATTATAATGGACTCTCCTCTCCTTGAACCCCCTTGGATGTAGGCCTAGTGCTGTACATAAATTTGTGTCTTCCTCTATTAATTTTTCTTGCATTTACTACATATTCATTGACATGGATGTATGTACGGATATTGTACAGTTGCACCGAACCACTATTGGGAGCTCCACACCACACCGATCGAGGCCCTGAACAACTTCAACTGATCAAGAATGGATCTTTCTTCCCTTCCTGCCTATTATGCCAATTTTAGGTGTTAACATCTTCAATTAGATATTGTTATTTTTCTTAATTTAACATCAAAGTCAAAAAAACATTTTTGAATAAATTTAAAAATAATAGTATTTTATTGAATAGCAATTTAAAAGTTGTAAAAGAGTTGTATTTATATATTTTTGTTTAAAAAACATTAAAAAAAATAACAAATGGAAAGTATGTTTTGTAAATTAACAAAAAGGGCCTTTATGTTGGATTTTTTGTGTGGAACTGATTTTATTTTGTGCCGTTGATGATCCGATCCGTTAATTTTTTCTTTTTTGGTAGATTTTCAATGAAACTTGGTCTATAGAATGGTCCAAGCTGAATTAGGGAAGATTCTTTGACCAGGTTTGACTCTTGAATCGATTGAACCCGATTCCTAGTTAGAGTTTACGTGTTAATTATCGTAATTAGGATTCTGCCACGTGTATATATATAAATATAGATTTATATATATATATATATTTTTCCATATGACCGCACATTGTATTAGGGTTATGCAAAAAAACCACAGATCCGATTCGTTCGAATGGCCCGATCCGACCCGGATGTGAAATACGATTTAAACTAATGTTCGGGTCAAACCCATGAAATGCCGATTTCAACCCCAGCAACCTGCCTAAAGTCATCTTCTCATTTCTACGAGGAAGAGATCAAAGATGGCGGCCTCCTTCGTGTCTGCAGTGACCAACGAGTATAACAGCATGCTTTTTCATAAAGAAGCGTGGGTGTAGGCCATGTCTTTGACTTCATCATAAATAGGAGATTCGGATTTTTCTCTGATTTCCTTCAGAACCTCGGCCTCAACACTTGGGTTCTGATTTTTAACGATTTTCCTTGATGTGGTCAAAAGATTTACAAAATTTTTTCTGTTTTTGTTTTTGTTTCCGTTTTTCTGACCATTTTGCTAATTCTCTGGTTACAGGCTCACATGGGACCTTCTGTACATGTGCAATACCTTAAAATCAAGCACAAATCCAAATGACGCAGTGATCAGCCATTGACGATAACACACCGGCCAGTGTATTTTGTATAGACTTTTCATGAAATGTTTTCAAAAGAGTTCCTTGCAATTGGCAGCAAGTCACGAGGTCCATTGCCTTGGATTATGATGCCAGGCACCTCACAACCCAATTTCAGCTTCAGAGCCGGACAAATCCAAAACGTAATACTAACCTAACGTCTGCCCATCGCTGTAGAAGCATTCTGCTAAACCTTAAACTCCTCGCTTCTGATCTAGCCATATCAATCCTATATGGAAGCCAATGAGCCCAAGCCACTTTTGCCGCTACTACCTTCAACGAACACGATCCATCTGCTAGTAACAGATCTGCCACCGAAGGAGAGAAACAACATCTGATGGGCATTTTTGGGGGAAGTCGGGTTGACACTACCCGAAATGGTCAGAGCCGGATTATTGTTTCTTGTTGCCGGGTCGGATCGGATTGCGTCCAAACCTAGCACAGGTTGACCGGGTTGCAGCCCTACATTGTATTTCTGCACAGTACATTTAACTTTCAAGAGAATAATTAAATTATCTCCACTGATTTCGTTTTTAATTTTACTTTTTTATATGGCTCCCAACACCTTAGTTAGAGACGGTTTGCTTTGGTTCATCAGAAGGACAAAGCAACTGAGGTTGGGGGCCATAAATCATAATCTCTCTAATAAGGGGGCACCATAGTCGATGATTTGAATGCATCAGATGGAACTTTTTACTTTCATTACCATTAAATCATCCACATCTGAAAAGCGAAGAACTAATCTGAAAGCTGCTAGCTAGGATTGGAGAGAATATCGGAGCTTGGACGGCACATAGATCGGAGCTTTGAGAAGGCTTACACATGATCGATGGTGAAAGCATGATGTGTATGCATGTAAAAAATAAAGACCTAACGGGAGGCATCCTAAGTGACACATTTAACATTAAAAATGTACAACAGCATGGCGATTCATGAGGCTTACACGTGACTTTGGATAGAACGTAAGCAGACTTAATTGGAGCATTGCTTAACTGGATTGAAGATTGGATGCCTAGAAATGATCTATACGTGGGGTGCGCGCGCGTCTCATAAGTGGCTGAAAATGATCAATAGATCGCTAGCTAGCGAGTGATAATTTTACAAACGAGAAGAAGAAGCACAAAAAATAACCAAAGAAATTAACTTATGATTCATAAACTTGGGTTTGATTGGGAAGGGGTAGGGGGAAGAGGTAATAATATTTCACAACTTCTTTCTTTTTTTTTTATAAGGCCAGGGGTGGAAGATTTAAATTGATTATTCAATTTGGAGACCAGATCTTATACTATTTGGTTCAAAAGACCTTGGTCATAATTTTTTTTTCGTACTCATAGAATTGCGCCTTTATCTTAATTAATTGTTTGAGGGTAGTAAATTTTTTGCATTATTCTTCTAATTCCTTGTCAAGTTTGAATGCGGCATTTAGAATTTTATGATCAGCTCTCATATACGAAGAACAGAGACTGGCAACTAGTTAATAGCTAGAAATATTTGGAAATGCAATTACAAATGAGCCCAATGCAAATCCAGAGAACCTTATTCAGAGCAGTGCCTGAACAGAAACGAACAGATTGTTGAAAGCCTCATCCAAAAACTTCACTTCATCGTCACTAGTTTTAACAATGATGTAGTCTCTGGAAGAGCCTAAATCAAACCCAACCTAACGTGGTATCTCCCAGTCAAGGGTCAATTGTTGACGGCAACGCTGAAGTGGTATGCCACGTGTCATATATGATGAAAATATGGGGATGTAGCATGCCATGGGCAATCATGCTATATTAGGCCGTACACTTGAAATTTCCATACAACCTGCATTGTTGTTGGGGGTAATTGAAAATAATTGATGTGATGTTACAAACATGATAGAAATAATTGAAATACAATTACCAAGCAAACACGTGAAGATAAGGTTAAGTAGAGCTCTAAAGAAGAGCCAACAACCAAACCTTATCTTCTCAACTTTGCTACGAGACCATGACCCCACTACAAACACATGATGTGCAAAGTAAACAATGCAATTAACCGACATTGCTGTAAGTGTGTGGGACCCTCCCAATAAATAGTTAGTTTGGTGAAACCGATGTTGATTTCATCCACTGACAACTGACACACAGTATCGTTCTGCAGTAATGATCTCTGGTAAGATAGTACTTCCCCAATGATCAATACGATCTCTTTTTTTGTTTCAACATCCATGAACTGACTCATGTGCAACGTGGTACCTGATCAAAGGTTGCCAATTTCCCGTGAACTTTTTTGCATGCTCTTATCGACATTAGTATAATTTATTACGATGTACACCAAATTAGGAAACTAGATTTACATATGTTTGAGGGAGTTTGGGAGATATGGAGTAAATTTCGCATTTTTTTATGAAAAAAAAAATGAGTTTTACCAGTAATTTCTAAATTTACTTTTCATTTAAAAAAAATATTTAAAATTTGCATACTCTATAAGTATATAATATTATTTTTAGAAAATATTATATATGCGTTTCATTCAATTCTTTTGTCGGTAAATATAAGGAATATGAGTAAATTAAGTATATAAATAAGATCAATGATTTTGTAATTTTATATAGACATAATTTTGGAAAAGGCTACTAGGCTAGGGCCTAGGCACACCGACGTTGGGACCCATTTGACGTTTACCACAGAGGGCTTGCCACGTCTACAAATAAGGACACGCCTACGCACATCAGCAACTAATGGTGGTGATGCCCACAGCTTGAAGAGTGAGTCGGTTCATTGAGCTAGTGGGCGGTCCATTTATTCGACCTATAGTTCTACATCAATTAATTATGCTTAAATTCGTACGGGTTTTAGACATTAATTAGTAATATAATTTTGTGCATTTCGAACCCCAGATTTGATTTTAGGATTCCGATGATCCCAATTTTCCTAGAAAACTATCAAATCAAAAAGAGAAGTAAAGGATGATCAACAGCATGCGCGCGTGATGAGAAAATTATGACACAAAACTAGAATCGAACCAAGTCTAGCTCATGATAGAGAAGAATTCTGATCAAGTTTCAAATCCTAAACAAGTGAAAAGAAAAAGAAAGATGAACATGAATTCTTGGATAACTAGCAACAGATCAACAGAGTAGAATTGTTATTGAAGAATTCAGATAAAAGCATATTGTACCAAAGATCGGTAATAACTAAAACAAGGTACCAAATTGTCCGGTCGATGAAATCTTGAACCTTAGTAACATCTATGTCCATAAAATTCTGTTCTTCTGGCCTCCTTGGTTCTAAATCTTACCGGAATAAAGTCATCATATTAAAACCAGAAGACCCAACAATCCACAGCTGATGAAAACAGGCAACGTCCTTGTGAGTACCAAATTCCCGGCGGCGCCGTTGAAGTTTTCGTCAATAGGATACAACTCCCCCGGCGGACCAGTTATGTATACGAACGACGAGGGAGGCGGAGGGCAGAGTTGATTACTTGGCGGCTTCTTGTGAGACGGTGGCCTTGGTGATGGTGGAGGAGGCGGCGGATATGGCGGTGGTGGGGAGTGTGGATAGCACGGCATGCAGTTCTGACCACCTTGATCATCAGCTGTGACGAGAACCGTGAAAACGGCGATCACAAGAAAAAACTTTAGCAGCAATGGAGCGTTGAAAAGACGCATCTTTGATTGCTTTACTAATAAGGCCAGTTGGAGTAAAATTCAATTGCCAAAGTATTATTTTCGTGGGCTTGCTTTGAAGAAAGGAAACTGGTGGAAGGTAGAGAGGATGAATCAACAACGCCAAGGTGGGTGTGGGAGAGTGGTTTGGTTACGTTATTAGGTGCATGGGGAGACTTAAAAAGACTGATCGAAAGGCCTTTTGGGGTTTGGGCGATTGGATGTTTTTTACAAATGCAAATTGGTTTGAGTGAGAGATGGTCTGCAAGGACTCTGATCTTCTCGTAGGATGTCACTTTTTCTTCGGGGTACTATTGCTCTGCATGTGGATGGTCCAAAATTATGGGACCCATGTTACACACTTCTAGTCCTTAATGCAGGCCGATTCTTTGTACAATCTGTGTAATCTACCTACATATAAAGCGCGCTACAAGCCACGGAATTAGGTTTTGATGATTCTAGGAATGATAGGAGGTAGACATGATTGGTGTAGAGCAGGCAGTATTGAGCTACGTCGTATAAAGGAATTATATATATAGTAATTGACCTGCAGATAACAAAAGCTAAAACTTTCTTTTTTATAAAAAGTGGGGTTTGAAAAAGAAAGAGGGATAGCTTGTCATTAGATTATATATATATATATATATATTGCTATTCACATGATAAACTTATCTTTTAATTGATACAATACTCAGTGCATCAGTACTAATGTGATTAATAAAAAAATATTAATATATTTTTTTTAATTTTAATTTTTATATTTGTAATAGATTTTACAGTATTTACATATATACCCGTTTTTAAGTTAATGTATTATCAATAAACTTATGATTATACTTACATGGACACAAAAGATCAAAAGGATAAGAAAAAGACATGTGAGAGTTTTAATCAAGTAGTCTGTGCATAATGAAGCACCACAAATCAATATTGTCATTACCCTGAGAAACCCTAACCAATATACTTGGATTCCACCACATATCAATTATCTTAGACAGGTCATCACATTCACTGCCATATAATGTATATTCAGGCCCCAGGCCATTTAAAGAAGAGAGATCCCTGTCAAGGGTCTCCTGGCCTGCACCTAATTTCTTGAGTCATCAAGTCATATACCTACACCTCTCCTTTTTTTTGTTTTTTAATTGGTTCTTCTAATTTGCCTTCTATATTATTTTTCATACACAAGCATTATCAAGTCCAACAATTACATATTCCCTAATTTTCGTGTAAAACTCAAAGAATTATCTGCCAAAATATTCAATAACTAACTTTTGAGTACTCTGGATCGAATTCGTAAGGGAGGACTCCCAGCTCGTAGTCATGGATAGTTGGGGAACCAAAATGAGACCAATACGTTTTAATTAAGAAATGTATGATGGGAAAGGGGACAAAAAGTTAGGTAGATGGAATATGGACACCTAGATGAGTGGAAGAGAAAAAGATTAGTAATGAGAGAGAGAGAGAGAGAGAGAGAGAGAGAGAGAGAGAGAGAGCACCGTCCCATGCATTTTCTTGAAGCATCTTAGAACACTTTTTCTGTTGGACTTTATCGGAGTCGAGTCGAGTCGGTCAACTTTCCGAATGAGACAGCCTAAAATGGATTCCAAGTGTTAATTTTGGGAACATTCTTACTCTGTAAGTTTTCTCCTCTTGTCCCAATAATTGACACTTGGCCAAGCTGGTTGGTTTGAAAGTAAGAAATCTATCTCCATCCTTAGTTTTACTCTTGTCCCATATCTTTCTCCCTTTTTCATTTTTTTAGAATAGGACAGTAATTTAATTTTATTGATAATTTTCACTTGTGACGGAAGAAATCTATAGTTACAAACTCAATGTCTAGAAGTTACAAATATTCAAAAAGATCAAAACTTAGGCATCAAAAACTCTAGAGAACAAACCAAACTACATAATGGCAAAAAATTACATAAAGAACAGGACAACCAACCTAACAAATCAAAGACCCACCTGCGAGAAAACAACTCAACCAAATAATAGAATAGCAAAGAAAAGAGTAGGGAAAGAGAAATGTACCTCACTATAATATTCGCAAATAAGGAAGGCCAATTCTATCCATGTGCAGAAGACCTCTAAGGTTGTTGGGAAAAGTACCTCTGTCCTCAAACCAATCCATATTAAGACCCCCCAATACCAAGTTAAGCAAGAAAATCAGCTACGATATTACCTTCATGAAATATATGGCTCACTCTATAAATCAAGCATTCAAGGCAAACCTGAAACTCATCCCAATAATCTTTAAGATATCAAATATTACACTCTCCCTTTTTAATCCAATTAACCAGAATTTGAAAATCTGTCTCAATATCAATCCAAAAAAAATCAAGATGACAACATCTCTTAACCCGTTCCAGCAAACTTCTCAATTCAGCAAAATTATTAAACCCTGGTTTAAGGAAACAGAAAAGGCCACACGCATCTTACCACTGGCATCACGAATGACACCCCCAGTCCCAGCTGGACCAGGATTACCCAAACTACTCCCATTAGTATTAAGCTTCATTCGGTCCTGCAGGGGCGAGATCTAGTTCACCACTGAAACCTTTTTAAGATTAGGATAGATAACCAGAATATCCAACCTCTTCAGAATAGAACATCTTGACTAGGAAGCTTAAAGGGATTCTTATTCAACTGCATGATTCTACAAATCCAAATCTTAATAGCATTCCAAACCGTCTTAATCGTGTCAATCTGACCATCATACCTCGCTTTACAACGCCTATCTCAAAGTTTCCAAGAACAATGGATAGAAGAAGACAAAAAATAGTCCTAATTTGAGTGGACTTACCAAAATGACGAAACCAGAAATCAATTTGTTCTTGGAAAGTATGGAAAACACCTATATACACACCTAATTGTACCGATGCCAAGCACCAAATTTGTCTAGCAAAATCACCAGTGCAAAGAACGTGATTAAAACCCTCCAGCTGACCCAGCTCACAGCAATTACACTTAGATGCCATATGTATCCCAGCCATTTTAATCTTAGCATCTACTTTCAGGCAATTATTGGAAGCCTTCCACATCATAACGAAAATTTTTTTAGGGAGTTTATTGTGCCATATCCAACGGGTCCAAGGAAGAGGAGGCGGCTGAATCCTAATGCAGTCCCAACCACTTTTTGTAGAAAAACTACCATCATTCTCCTTCAACCAGATCAAAATATCCTGCCCCTCTTTCCACCTAGCCAAAAACTGATACAACTCATTTGCTTTATGTTGATCCACAAGCATTTCTAAGAGAGGGATATCCCAACCATTTTCAATGTGACATTCTTTAATCTTAATCATCAAGGAATCAATAACCGGGTAGTGGGCATGGAGGGGACCACCCTCCTCCCAATTATCATACCAAAAAGAGAGATTACCTTCCCTCACAAGCCATTTAGAATTATTTAAGATCTCTGAAATACTATTAACAATAGACTTAAAAAAACGAGTACCCTTATTAGGCACCAAAAGAGAAAGATACTTACCCCTAATATACTTACCTCTGAAAAACTCCGCCCACAAAGAGTGACCCGACATCAAATGCCAGGCAAATTTCATGTGTAAGGCCTGCTGAATATCTCCAAAGTCTCTAATACCCAAACCTCATTCTTCTATAGGGTAACAGATCTTCTTCCAAGACACCCATTTTTTTTTACCTTTTCCTTTAGACTCTCCCCAAAAGAAAGAGCTAAGAAGCCTGTTCAATATCCTGATCACAACCTTAGGGACGTTTAAAACGGCAAGCAGATGAGTGGTCATATTAGAAAGAACATGATGCAAAAGAACAGTTCTCCCACCAACAGAAAGTAACTCCATCTTCCAACCTGCAATTTTCTTTTTAACTTTCCCTAACAAGTCACTAAAATCAGAGGCCTTCAGTCTACCAGTCACAATAGGCACACCTAAATACTTAAAAGGAAAAAATCCCTCAGAAAACCTAGTAATACGAAGAATGGAACCCTATCTAGCAACAGAAATATGTTTAGAGAAAAAAATAGCACTTTTCTCTTTACTAGGAACCTGACCCGACCAATCTTCCTAAGAATTCAAAACCTGAATCAAACCTTTCATTGACCTCTTCCCACCATTTGTAAAAATCACAATATCATCAGCATACATAGGATGAGAAACAAGAGGGGTGCCTCTAGCCTGAGAGAACTGATCAATATGGTCATTATCAAAAGAGTGCTTAAGAAGATGAGAGAGAACCTCTTGCAAAACAATAAACAAATAAGGTGATAAATGGCTACCTTGCCTCAAACCCCTCACCTTTAAAGAATCTTTGGGCAGTGTCATTCATCATATAATAGAATACCAAGGCGTGGAGATACATGTCTTAATTAAATCACAGAATTTAGCAGAGAAACCAAAAGCAGTCAAGACATGTAATAGAAACCTCCAATCCACTCGATCATAAGCTTTGGATATATCAAGCTTGATCACCACATTACCCTCGATAGCTTTTTATGAATAGAATGGACCATCTCCTGAGTTAAATTGATATTCTCAAAAATGGTACGACTAGGAATGAAAGCCCCTTGCTTTTGGGATATCATCTTAGGAAGCAAACTCGTCATACGAACCACAATAATCTTAGCACAAATCTTATAGAAAATAGAACACAGGCTAATAGGCCTAAATTTATCAAAACCAGTAGACTTCTCCACCTTAGGAATCAAAACAACATAAGAGGCAATGAAAAACCTGAAAAGGTAGTGCGAATGGAAGAAATCAGAGATGGCGTCCAAGAGATCCTCCTTAACAACATCCCAACAGACTCTAAAAAAACCAGAATCAAAACCATCCAGGCCAATGCTGATATCAATAGGAATACTGAATAAAGCATCCTTTATTTCATTAATAGAAGGAATGCTACAAATCATTAAATTCTCTTCTTCAGAGATCAAAGGAGAGATCAGGTGAGTTGAGGTAGGCAAATCACGACTATTATTATGCCCCCAAGAAATCCTTAAAATACTCAATAGCAGCAAAATGAATGTCAGCAGGAGAATTTAAAAGAGTACCCTCATCCAAACCCATCCCACTAACCATATTATGCTTCTTAGTATTCAAGATAGCATGGAAGAATTTAGAGTTCTGATCCCCATCCTTCAACCAATTCTTTTTAGCCAAATGAGACAAACGAGTCTCTTCCCAACCCATCCAAGTCGATAATTCCAACTTAGCCATCATTAAATCATTTTCATCCTCAGTATCAAAACAATTTTGAAAACTAGATTCCAGTCTCTCAATACGTTGTTCTAAATCATGGATCATAGCAAAAGTCCTACCAAAAACAAGAAGATTCCACTCCCTTAAGGTCCACTTCATTCTTTTTAATTTAAAAGATAATTTATTAAGACCAACACCTATCCCCTCATGCTTCCAAACACCTTCCACAAGATTAAGAAAATCTTTATGATCAATTCACATAAATTGAAAATGAAAAGGGCTAGGGTCATATCTGAACTGGTCTTCACCCATTTGAAGCACCAAGGGGGAATGGTTCGATGTGGTGCGAGCCAAGATCTGATAAAAAACATTTGAGAAGCAATTAAGGAAGTTAGAGTCAAGAAAACAACAATCTAACCTTTCCCAGCTTCTCGCTAAACCGCCTTGGCTATTGCACCAAGTCATATTTGTGCCTTGGAATCTCATGTCCAGCAAGCCACAATTCTAAAGACACAGGTTAAAATTAGCCATTGCATTAAACTGTCGAGGGTGTCCACCACTTTGCTCCGAGTCGTCTTTAATAATATTAAAGTCACCACAAAGAATCCAATGAAGATGACCACTACTAGTAACATCCAAATCCTCCAAAAGAATTTTCCTTTCAATTTGGCTACACTTTGCATACACAATTGTGAGAAGAAAACCATGCCTATTGTCCTCAATTTTGACAGTCAACAGTTGGCTAGCTTGCACTAAAACAACCGAATTCTACAATAACCAAAATTTACCTCCATTCTCTTCATTAGTAGTGAAGAAACCACAACCAAACTTTGGCAAAAAAATCCAAAATTCTATCCTCCGATAGGATAGGCTCTGCCAGAGCTAAAATGTTAGGCTTATGCCTTTTAATGAGCTTTCTCAACCTCAACTGAGAAGTACCAACTCCCCTTAAATTCCAAAAAATTACAGGGCTAATCATAAATTTAGTTTAGATGGACGGATCACCACCCTTGTGGAATACCTTTTCTGAAACATACAAGATGTATTGTTTTTGAATTTCTGAATCGGTACAGTACTCTTTTTGAGAGTTTGCATGCAACTTGTCTCGTTCAACTTCATGTTCCAAGTGAGAGTCTTCCAGCATATTGATATTCGAATCCTTCTCACGCACAAAACCATCATCCACAAAGACCTCAGGATCAGAACCGTCACCAAGACTTCCCACAGGGAAGACCTGCACCTCCTGACCATCCAACCTCAACCGACCCTCATCCACGACCATATTAGCTGAACTCATTTTTTCAACATTGTTTTGCACTAATGAATGGGTAGCAGGCAGAGAGGTCACTTCATGCAGTGAGTGTGGCATAGGATCTTGCAAGTTCAGCACTACTTCATGCGGCAGCACATCCTCATGCAGAGCAACTTCATTTAGCCGCACATCACACAGAGAAACTTCCTGCGACAACACATGTCCGTCTTCGTGCAATAGACTTGGCACAACTGCAGGTAGGGGAGGCACATCTTGACTCACTTGGACACTGCCAACCATCCCAAGTTGAACCTCCTGCAAAGCACTCGAGTTGAAATCACACTGCTTAAGCACAACCTATCCACTCAAGTTTTCATGGCCCATGCAGGGTTGCTTGTCCGCATTAGATTGCACCACATCCACGCCAGTGAAACCTGCATCCAAATTCTCATTGAGGATCACTGTACTTTCCTAAACAACACCCTTAGTTACCTTAACCAAATCATCAGAAACCACTTAAACACCGTCCATGCCATCACTTGGATCCGAAACCAAAGACACTTCCACCACACCATCATCAACCTTCAACCCACTTTGCATCCATTGTTCCAAATTCTAGCCTTTACCTGTTTCCACAGGATGAGAAACCTACCTTTGTTTCTTACCTCTTTGAGTTTATTGCAAACCTCCCTTACCCTACCTTTGTTTCTTACCTCTTTGAGTTTATTGCAAACCTCCCTTACCCTTTTTTTTTTCATTGTCTCAGGTCCACTGTGGCAAGTATGTAGATTATGCCCTTGCCATTTACAATTTTTACAGTAAGCCGACAGTGTCTCATACACCACCTCCTGGCGTCAACTCCTCGACAAACCTGGTTTACTGATCCAAAAATGAGAAATAGGGTCTTTGGAAGCATCAACCTCAAGGTAAACACAGGCCTCATCAGTTCTTGTTGCACAAAGGGTAAGGTTATCTCGACAAATAAACCATCCAAGCAACATTGTTAATGACCTGAGAACCAAATCGTGGAAAAGGTTAAGTGGTAATCCTGGCAAGAAAACCCATACCGGCATGCAAGGGGGTTCAAAATCTTTCATTAAAATCCTGTGTCCAAGCGAGAAAGGCCGATAAGAAACTCTAGCAATCTCACAAGACTCCCTAGATAAGGCCTTGTTGAAATCATCCTCATTAGATAGTCGGATGAATACGTTCCTTGCTCTCAACATGGCCAAAACCACTAGTGTAGAAGACAACCCACATATCAGACGAATAAAGGCTCTAATAGACTTAAGAGATGGCCTTTGTCTCAGGAACTTTAGAACCAAGGAATAGCAAAATGGCAAGATAGTTTTTTCAATCTCATAAAGCAAAGTTTATCATCAATCAATTTTAGGATGCTTGAATGCAACTTCCATCTCTGGTAGTGGCTGAGGCATGGCAAAAACAAAGTTAACAAACCACCTGCAGAGTAGGCTCAATGGCAACCATGGAAGCAAAGAGACAAAAATTCTACCAAAACACCGAAACCCTAATAGAGCACGAAAATCTCATTTCTTTTCCTCATTAATAATATTTTTATCTTTCCCTCATTAATAATATTTTTAAGAATAAAATTCACACATGATACCTCTTTCTTATCTTTCAAAATATTTAATTTTCTCGTTATAAAATCAAAAATTCTATTTACTATTCTAAGTAAAGGACTGTACATGTAGTTTCATTAATGAATAAGAATAAAAAATAAAAAAATATTTTAAAAGAATATTATTGTAATTTTTAAAATTTTTTTAAACATAATTGCATGAACTTACATAAACAGTCTCTAAATAAAGATTGTATATAAACTAACTTACAAAATACAGCAAAAAATAGTAAAGCATATCTAATAATCAAAATTATTAACTTTATGAAATTTATGCATTAAGAGAGCCCCAATTGTGAGTAATTAATTGTAATTATATGAGATTATAGCTATAACTTCACTTTTATTCATGAATGAAGTCTATTTCTTACAACAACAACAAAGAATTAAAAAAAAAAAAAGAAATTATTAACTTTATACTCGAGCTTAAGGTCATATTTGATGGAATCAATCCGCTGCCCAGTGATATTGTTTATTAAATAAAGCATTGTAACTTTACCAATCAGCCTTCGATATTTATCTTTTGACCCCATAGTCCCATAATAGATATTTCCATCCTAATCTTCGGATTTCCCTTTGTGTCTATAATACTCTCTTAAGCGAATAGAAATGCCCTTGTTTGGGTTTTATTTCAATATCTAGTTGTAACACCCATGAAGAGGGCCTCCGTAGTCAACAGCCGCTTGCATTGTCTATCGGCCGAGGCCCGAGAGCCCAAGAGTAAAGCCCACCTAAGATAATTATTCCAACAACGCACACCACAAAATGTTTCAGAAATCAGAAAAAAGCACAGTAAAGAGAAGAGAGAACTCCAATCATCTGTATGAAGACATAGCATAAAAAGATTCATCAAACACACCATGCCTCACAGGCAGCTCTAATCTATGTGTACAAAACATTGCTGACCTTTTCTCTTCTCTCTCTCTCTCTCTCTCTCTACTCCAGTCTAAAGCCTACACTCATTCAACCCTCCGGCTGGGGTATTCACTCATTCGAAATCACATGGTGAGCAGGAAAATTTTTTTTTGAATTAATAGTCACCTCGAGTTCATGACTGAATCCAGATTAATCATCTGCTTCAATGTCCAATCCTCGTCATCTCTTCTCTGGAAGAACGGTGAAAGCTTCCTCATTAATTGCAACAGCCGCTACTTCCAAACATCCCCAAGCTTGATGCATGCAAATGTGAGCTTCTACGCGGCTTTTGATCTGTTTCCCAACGTGTCCTCTTTGAGCATCCGGAGTTTCCAACAATTGAGGGTCCGCAAAACCATGTAGGAGATTCGAATCCTTGAGCCATTTCCACAAGCATCCTCTGTAGCTCCTCCAAGCTATAATTCTTTTTCTGTGTATACCCATGAAATAATTGTCAACATAGACTTCTCAAATAAGCCTCTAAGGACGCTAGGTAAATGGAAACCTACTATATCACAAAAACTTCACCACCTAGATTATCAAAGACTTCAAGATTTTAGCTAAGCAAACTGAGAATCTTTGTGGTTCATTCGAGTTATGGATATGCTTCTGATCAATGGACACTCCAACTTACTAAAATTGACTGGATAAAACTTGAGAAAACAAAACTAGCACCTTCTGATCACCATTCTTCCACTTATGGGCCTCGTAAATCACCCCATTTCCCCCACACAATTTGGACTAAAGCAGCCACAGGACAATTCTTCCCTTGAAAACGAAGAAAACATGTCTCTCAGAATCCCAGTACAATTCCAGAACAGGTCACTCTGTTTTCCATTTTAATCATTATCAGAAAACTACTGAACACTCATATCCTAGGAGCAAATATCTAAGCAACAGAAAAGCAGTTTCCTTTTCTTTCATAAGAAAAAATAAGTTTGAATGAAATTAATCACATAATTAGAAATTATGGACACAACTTAACAACTTGCATAACTATCAACTTGCATAATAAGTTTCCAAATTTAGGAATTCAACGTACTATTTCAAGAGCATTATTCAGAGTTCAGCTGTGTTATTTTAAGATATAAATAGGCCTAACTGTCAAACCAAACCAACCGCAATACCACTTTTCCACGCCAGCGTACGTCGAAAGCTTAATTGAAATCAAAACATTAGAGCTGCGGAAACTCAACATAGTTGATCTGGTAGGAAAAGCAATACCGAAGAAAGAAACTGATATCTGAACAGAAACAAGATCCATACCTCTCTCCTGGTCTGCTTCATGAGAGAGACCATTTCTTGGAGAAAATCAGAAAAGCCCTAAAACAGAGTTCAATTGCCAGATTATCAGTACCTTTATGATATCAAAATGCGTCAGGGGAATCATAGAAAGACACTCCTTCGAAATACCCACCTCATCTTGTTCATCATCGGGGTCATATAACCCTGCATCATACAGCGTCCTCTTCCTCTGGTCTGACAGCACTGCTCCAACAACAGAAGAGGTTAATAAAACTCGTACGCACGCTTCCGTAGGCCAAACAAAAGAAAATTTTTTTTTTAAAAAAAAAGGTAATCAAGATAACTAATTTCTCTCCAAAAAAAAAAAACCTGAATAGGCTTCTTGGATTTGCTGGAATTTTCGTTTAGCTTGACCCAACAAAGAAGGGGTTTTAGTCCATCTATCTGGATGCCATTGCTGCACCAAGAAGTAAAAATAATAACAACAACCAAAAACACAAACGCATATATTAACTCCACACGCACTTAGAACAACAACTTTTGGATCTTTAATGTATCTTTTTCCTGTGTTTAAGCCAGACTTACCATAGCAAGCTTGCGATATGCACGCCTTAATTCTTCAGCAGACGAGTTCATACCAACACCAAGAACGCCGTAATAAGATATCGACTCTTTGTCAGAGTCCATCTGCATCTCCCTCACAGCCCCACCAATCTCAGAACCTCGGAAAAACCCAATACCCAGAATTTGAGCACTGTCTTGTATGAGTACTCAATTTCAAAGGAAAGCCTGTGAAGTGCCAGCGGACTCGGGAGCGTTAGAACTCGTAAAGACAATGATTCTTGACGAAAGTGAAAGCGGGTCGCTTTATAGGCAATGAGGCAGAGGCAGTTGGTCATGATTTTTCTTCATGAATAGCTGAAGGTGATGGTTACTCGGCAAAAAAAATCTGAAGGTGATGATTATCGGGAAGGTTCCGGAACTTCTATTTGGCAGACGTGGAAATAGAGATTCGCCGGCCTGAGATATTTTTCGTAGAATATTCTCGGACTTTGATTTTATGTATAAAGAAAGTCAGACCCACCTACTGTACTCTTTTTCTTTAAAAAAAAAAAGAGAGAAACGTGTCTATTTGTTACGGATCCACCAGCTTTGGGCTTGCCGTCTTTAGTCCAAGTCCACTTTAATAACTTTGGAACATTGCTGATGTCTAGCTATTGAGTCTAAATTTTAGTTAGAATTTCAAATTTTAGTTAGATTCAAAATTTTTAGTTAAGTTCATCTATATTGGATTAGTTATTTTAAAAGTAAAATAATAATATAATATTATATTTTTTTATATTTTATAAAATCACTCTATATATTAATTAATATTTTAATTTTAAATCAAATAACCATTGATAAGTAACAGTATCATTTACTTTTCAAAACTCGATTATCAGTACTTTTTCATTATTCCAAGACTATAAGCAAGACAAGTAGGAGAATCACTGAAACTAGATCCAAAAAAAAAAAAAAACACAGCATTAAATCACTAGAACCAAGCATTAAATCATCCATACCCGATGTTTCAAACACAAAGTTAAAACTACTGCAAATTTCTCTGCAAAACTATTTTGTCAATTGATAAAAAGTTGAAAAAATGGAATGAAATAAAAAGCTACAGAGAAGGGGAGGGAGGGAGACGGAAATGGTTTGGGAGAAAGGCAATGCTTGCAAAAATGCTTTGGAGAAGACAAAAATGCAATGCTTGGAAGAAGATGTGATTTGCGAAAACTTTATTCTTGGAAGAAGATGAAAATGCTTGCAAGAAGACGAAAATGGTTTCCTGAAAAGAGAGGATGAAAAGGGAGAAAGGAGAGGATGCAGTCGGCGTAACTAGGAAAAAAAAAAAAAAAAAGGAAAGTGAGGAGGAGATGTGCGATGGAAACCAACAATGAAAGGGACCTAGTATTTTTCAATCTCGATCGAGGAAGAAAACACTTAGAGAAGAGGGAGGAAGAAAACAGAGAGAATAGGGAGAGAAGATCGAGGGAAAGAGAGAGAAGTTGATGAAAAATCACAAAATATTTGTTTGGTGATACTACAGTACCTCGCTAGACTTGGAGAAGCACTAACAAATACTGTAGCATAAATGTCAAACTTCATATATATAGCTAGTCCAATGCTAGACGTTTTAAGCCTAAACTAGTCAAATTTTACATTGGACTAGCTATATATATGAACAAGGGGACAAAGATAGAGGATATACCTACTGGTTCATGTAAGAAGTTGACAATTCATTTTTTAAACACCATGGTGGCATACAAACCAGAGCAATGCGCCTTGAATTTTCAAATTTTGATGATAAGGATCCAAGTGGCTGGATTTATCGAGCCCATCAGTTCTTCACTTACCACCAAACAAACCCACATCATCGAGTTTTGGCAGCTTTCTTCCATAAGGAAGAAAAGACTTTGACTTGGTTCCAAGATATTGAGGATTCAGGGGGATTGACTAGCTAGGGAAAGGTTTGTAAGGAAGCTGACGATCCAATAGAGCCTAGTACACAGCTTAGGCAAACATCTATTGTTGAGCATTAAAAAACTCAATTTGAGACACTTTTTGATTACCTAAGGGACCTTGTTGAACCATATAAGCTTAGCAGCTTCCTTAGTGGATTAAGGGAGGATATACGATTCATGGTGCGAATGCTTAATCCTTATTCACTCACGGTTGTTGGTTTGGCCAAGATGCAAGAAGAGAATGTAGTTGCATTTAGGAGATATGCATGGTTGGACTAGGTTTGCCTGCACCTTAGTCTCAACTTAGCCTTCTTGCTCCGCTTGAGAAAAAGGCTGTTGTTCCTTTGCATAAGCTATCACCACTACAAATGAAGGAGCGTAGAGATAAGCGTCTTTGCTACAATAGTGATGAGAAATGGACCTTGGGGCATAAGTGTAAATCAACTTGATATTTATATTGGAATGTGACGAGTCCAGTGAAGAGGGGGAACCCAAGCCTAAGCCTACTACAAAATGTTTTGAAGGAGAATGTCGGAAGAGTCAAGGAAGCCCCACTATAGTTGAGGTAGCTTGGTAGAATTTTCAGTTTTTTGGGCTCCCCTATTCTAAAAACCATGAGATAGCTTGGTAGAATTTCTGGTTATATGGTGGTTATTCTAATTGAAACGGGAAGTACATATAATTTTTTAGATCTTTCAATCCTCATCAAAACAAAGCTACAAGCACAACACAGTAAAGGAATTGTTATCGAGGTTGCTAATGGAGATGATTTGATCAGTAAAGGAAGATGCTTGGGAATTCAATTTCATATGCAGGGTAATTCTATGCGATTGATTTTTATGTATGAACTTTGGGTGGTTGTGATACAGTATTGGGAATTCAGTGGTTGTGAATCTTTGGTTCAATCCTTTGGGATTTCACAAGATTACAAATGGAATTCTCACTAAACGGGTAGAAACATGAACTGCAAGGTTATCTCCAACTGAAATTACATCAATGGAAGGGGAAGAGTTTGGTAAGGCTACAAGACAAGGTAAACATGAATTCGTTATCAAATGTTTTCTTTAGATTATGGTGTGTTTTCCTTAGAAAGCGATCCTATCTTGCTTGATTTACTTAATAACTTCCAATGTGTATTTAAGGAACCTAGAGATCTTCCTCCACCCAAAGCCAAAGATCATCATATCGTGCTTTAAAATGGAACAAAACCAATCTTTGTAGGACCCTATAGATATCCCAATTTTCAAAAAATAGAAATCGAAAATATGGTGCAAATAT
Organism: Carya cathayensis; assembly: GCA_011037825.1. Lineage (NCBI taxonomy): Eukaryota > Viridiplantae > Streptophyta > Magnoliopsida > Fagales > Juglandaceae > Carya > Carya cathayensis. The sequence continues at coordinate 742,328 of QGSO01000249.1, read as the reverse complement.
GCTCTCATCGATAATATTTCAACCAAGCCAAAGCCTTTTCTCTTCACCCATTCATTGGCTAGGAAACAAGATGGTAGTTGGCGATTTTGTGTCAATTACCAAGCTCTTAACAAAGAAACCCTCAAATTCAAATTCCTTATATCCATTGTAGATGAATTATTAGATGAACTACATGAAGCCACAATATTTAGCAAACTTGACCTAAGGTCAAGTTACCATCAAATTAGGGTACGGATGACATTCCAAAAACTATTTTTAGAGCCCATGCAGAGCACTAAGAGTTCTGGGTAATGCATTTTGAGCTTACCAATCCTCCCTCCACCTTTCAATACATCATGATTGAAGTTTTAAACCTTACTTGAGAAAATTTATTTTGATTTCTTTTAATGATATCCTTATCTATAGCCAAAATTTGATTGATCATAAAGACCACCTAAGAATTGTATTGGAGGTTATAAAACAACATAAAATCTTTGCTATAAGGTCTAGGTGTAGTTTTGGATGTGCTGAAATGGAATAATTGAGACATTTAATATCCAAAGAAGGAGTTAGAGCAGACCCAAAGAAAATAGAAGCTATACTCTTTTAGCCTTTCCCTACTCGCCTTAAATCCTTGAAGGGATTCAAATGTCTTACAAGATATTATAGGAAATTTATATATGGTTATGGACTCATTGAAGTAGCCCTCATGACCCTACAAAAAAGTACTCTTTCCATTGGACCGATCGAGCTAAGGAAGCATTCTTTAATCTGAAAAAATCTATCATTATCCCCCTATCTAACCTAACTTCACTTCACATTTTACCATTCAATGTGATGCATCTGGTTTTGGTATTGGAGTTGTTTTGATGCAACAGGGAAGGCATATTGTTTTTATGAGCCAAGCAATACAACTAAAGGTTTTCCCAATATCTACTTATGAGAAGAAGTTGATGGCACTAGTGTTGCCTGTCAAGAAGTGACAATCCTATGTGTTAGAGAAAACTTTCAATGTCCAACCAACCACCAAATTCTAAAGTATCTTCGGAAGCAAAAAGTTGACACTCATCTGTAGCTAACGACTAGATTATGATTTTGTGGTGGAATATAAAAACGACAAGGATAATCTAGTAACTGATGCTTTGTCCGTAAAAGTGGAGGAATAAGAAGGACTCTTTGCAACAATTTTAGTGCCAAAATCAACTTCAGATGAGGCATGGAAGAAAGCTTATGAAGATGATACATTCAACAAATTGTTGCACACTTATGATAAGGGAGAACTTGACCACAATGAGCATATCAAATGAAATGAGTTTTTATTCTACACGGATAAATTACTTTGTATTGGATCCTCATCTATGTTCAAGGACCAATTGCTAAAGGTGGTCCATCATAGCACACAGCTAGATATTCAGGATTTCATAAGATAATACACAAGGCCAAGGAAGAATTCTACTAGGTTGGTATGAGGAGCAACATTAAAAAATTTATCAAAGATTACGAAGTTTGCTAAAGGACCATATCTAAAAATGTGCATCTAGCTAGACTTTTACAACCACAACATATCCTAGAAAAGGTATGGACATATATTTCACTTGATTTTATAGAGGGGACGTTACTTATTTCTAATGGGTTTAGTATTATTATGGTGGTAGTAGATAGGCTCACCAAATATGCACATTTTATTTTTATATCTAATGCTTCTAAAATTGTTCAAGTTTTCATGATTAATATATTTAAGTTGCATGAAATGCCTCATTCCATAGTAACTGATTGTGAACCAAAATTCACAAGTGTATTTTGGAAGGAACTTTTTAAGCTATAAGGTACTAAACTCAAATTTAACTCATCACCCTCAAATGGATGGCCAAACTGAAATCATGAACAAATGTATGGAGCAATATTTGAGGCGTTTTTCGGGAGACAAGCTAAGGCATGGTTCAAGTGGCTACCCTTAGCCGAGTGATGGTACAACACCAATATACACATTTCCACCAAATTAACTCTCTTTGAATCTGTTTATGGCTACCTCCCACCCAAACCTCTATCCTAAAACCTTGGTACAACACCAGTGTAAGCTGTGAAGAATACCTTGAAAACCAAAGATCAAATTCTTCAACTTTTACGAGACAACTTGCAGATAGCATAGAGTAGAATGAAGAATTTTGTTGGTCTAAAAAGAATTGAAAGAAAATTCAAAATAGGGGATAAGGTATACCATCAGCTACAACCTGGCAAAAAACAGTACTCAATGGTCCAAAAAGAATTTTAAATCTCTCTCCAAGGTTCTATGGCCCTTATAAGTTGATTGAGAAGTTGGGAACCATCACATATTAGTTGGAGTTGCCTGTTTAAGCTCAAATACACATGGTGTTCCATGTGTCATGCCTAAAGAAAAAAATTGGAAGCTTAAATGTTCATGTCTGTACAGTACCCCCAGCTACAATAGTTGGAGTAATCCGAGCTAAACCAAAAGAGATTTTACAATTTCACATTAAGAAGAAGGGATATCGTGTAGTGACATAGCTATTGATAAAGTGTAGAGGCTCAACAATTGAAGAAGCTTCTTGAGTCAAGCATCAAAAGTCAGCAAATGACTTCATTGACCTTGTAGGCAAGGCCTTTTGAAGGGAGGGGAAATGTTACATGTCCATGAGCTTGGGCAAGGTCCGCAATCTTTAATCCAAGTCCAGTTTATAACCTTTAGTCCTAGTCCAATAAATGTTGTGCATTGTATGCTCTAGTCTTAAGCTACAAAGTTCTTGTGGGTAAGATATTAGGGCTATTTAAATGAGTCAATGGTTATCTAGTCTAGTATTTAGTGGGTCTAGTATGGTTTTCTCAATCTAGTATTTAGTGGGTCTAGTGTTTCTGTCAATAATATTTCGTATCCATTAGAATCATGTTAACAATTATGTTAATTGATGTAGTTATTTATCTCCACTTAAGCAATGAAAAACCAAGGAGTATGGTATTCATATTTATTTGTATTGGAGGATTTCTGGCCCTCGGAAGTGGTTAGTAACCTTGTTCAGTTCACCCCTAACACTATTTCAACAAGCTTTGAGTTACATTGCTCAAGTGTCTTATACCGTGTCATTTATCTCAGCCGCGACTAGGGATGTGCAATATGGGCCTTCTCTTGACCCGTCTACAAGGTTAATGGGTGGGAATCAACTCTTTCTCTACAGATGAATGGATAGATTAGTCTTGTTTACAGTTAATACGAGCGAGAGGCAAGTTATGGGCAAATTACCACGGCGAAAAAACATGCCTACCCATGTGCCCTATATATATATAAGCAATTTATAAAATTAGGTTTTCTCGCTTGTGTCTTTTGCCATTTCTTCCAAACTTTTTTTTCCCTACCCATTCTCTCAATTTTCTTATCTCCACCTTCCCCTTCTTTCTTTTTATTTCTATTTTCTCTTCTGCCAACTCCTACTCCTCATCCTCTTTCATTTTTTTCTCCTCCTATCTCTTTTCCTTCTTCTTTTCTTTCTCATTCTTCTCTCTTGTTTCTTTACTTCCCATTGATATGCAAAAACCATGGCTATGTCATGGGTTTTAAAAAGTTAAAAACTGAGTTCTCTAGGTCCAACGAGAGTGAGGTCTCCAACGTTGCTGGCCAATAAGACTGTGGATCTTTAAGTCCAAGACTCACAACCTTGGTGTAACACGGTAACACCTCATTCCCTAGGGCTAAGGATGTTACGTATTTTCATATATAAAGCCAGACAATAGATTTCATAATTTAATAAAATAAATATTTAATTCATAAAAGTGTTATTAAATAAATTGTGTCTCAAATAATATTAAATCAGAGCCTTCAAGTAACTGAGTAAAATGTATATCATAAAATAAACTAATCTAAGAAGACTGGAACTAAATCAAACTACTCCATCTAAGCCTATGCTTGCATTCTTGTGCCCATCATCAACCTCACCTAGCGGATCAAAACATGAAAAAAAAATTAAAATGAGTCAAAAACTCAATAAGAAACTCATCACAACGTAAACATAATAAACATTAAAATTTTTCATAAAACACTTCATGCTGGAGAAAACTCAAATCATGTTATTTCACACTTATGCTTATGACAAGCATTACTTGTTTTGAATTGTCTGACTAGCCAACACACTTAACCCGATGTATAAGGTTGTGCACCAACCTCACGTCCTATGACTACAAAGGGAATCACTGATAGTATTCTAGTATACTACAATGAACCACACTTAGGTTCGTGACTTGTACATCCATCCATTAATTGCATTAGTACCATGTATCCGAATGACTATCTTATTAATCTGATATTTATCTTAAACTTAATCTTATGAAAACTTACGTAGCTTATGCAATATGATATGCATGACATATATAATACATACATAATTATAATATGTGAAATTAAACATGATCAAATATTTTGATGAATGATGCATTTGTAGATATCATAACATGCGTGGTACATAAACATTATTAGATTCTAAAGATTGGTTTTAATAATATATCTAACTAGATAATGTGTGCTAATCCTAATTTTATGACCAAGTTACTTACCTTCTAGTGCTAATCTAATATTTCAAAAGTGTGACTGATTACCTATAAAAGACATGTATCGTCATGTAAATTACTAATAAAGCGTCATGCATAGTCTAATTATAAACGTCAAACACTTCAATCACACGAATATGACAATAAAAGCTACAAACCACTCACTGTGCAAGGGAATTTCCGTACAAACATAAAGGAGAGAAGTGGTCTTACGTGGGCAACCGTGTAATGTGGTTTGTGGCTGTGGTTTCTGGTGAGGAGTGGCGGTGGCTTTCCAAGATGGCAAACACAAAATGTGTGTGTGTGTGAGAGAGAGAGAGAGAGAGAGAGAGAGAGTTACGTGGAGATAGAAGGAAGAGTTGAGAAAGAGAGAGTGAAGGCCAAACCAACGTAGGGCCACCAAGAGGGTGGAGGGAAAATGTCTAGGTGCACGACTTGGAGTAAGGTTATGGCAATTGACTTGAATCGGGGTTGGCTGTGGTCTTTGTGTGGTGAACGTGGGACATGGGGTTTCTTTGACCGGGCAGAGAGGCTAAATGAAATGTGGACTAGAGAAACTTGCGACAACCCTAGTAGGTTGAAGATGACAACATGCGGGGCTAATAAGTTATATAAGTACATAGGTTGGGTTTTTTCCTGGGTTTTGGGCCCGTGGCCTATTCAGAATTATTCGCTAAATCTCAAATGAGCTTTCCAAAAATATTAACCAATTAATACCGTTCAAAATCATCTGCTAAACATAGTTTTGAATTTTGTACCGTACCGGTCGGTATGGCTAAAATATTTTGTTTCCATAGCTTAGCCGGTACAGAGAAGAATATAGTTTCGTACTTGTCAAAATTTCAGCCATATTGGTCGATATTTCAACCTGTACCAGCCTATATTTCGACCCGCTATTTATAATTTATATATAATTTATTCATATATCGACTATTCCGAAACAATATATAAAACGGTACCGGTATTGAAGTATTTCGTTCTAATATCTTGACCGGTACGGCCTCTGGTACGGTATTCAAAACTTAGCTACTAAACCTTAACGTGCCTTAAAATTAACTTTTGAGTCTATGAGCCTAATTAAAATATATAGTTAACCTCAATAAATTATAGCTTATGGGTTTATCCGAAATGACCTATTAAATTTAATTTAGGCCCAATAAAATTATTAATATTAAATCTTTAATAATATTGGGATCTGGCTGTTACGCTTGGTCTCATTCGTTCAAATGCAAGACAGATCTAATCACAAAACTCTTGAAATGTATGGATATGAGACAGAGTTCAAATTTACATGACTGTATTGTTGAATTTTGTTTGAGGTGGTGGTTTTTGTTTGGAATTTGCTACACATAGCTCAAATATGGTTATTTGGATGACTTCAACTTTGAGCAAGATAGCATAACGATTGCCTTGGAAACCCGCCCACTCTTTCAGCAAGGGCAGGTGGCCAACGAGGTGAAGTGGCCAACCCGCCCAAGTAAGGATGGGTGCTAGGGAGGGTGGCTACTTGCCTGTATAGAGCGGATGGCACCCCTAACCTTAAGCAGTGCTACGTGGACGAACATCTGTACAACTTGACACCCCTACATGACTAATGTGGTAATGCATTAGTTTGATCAACTAGTCAACAATAATGTGGCATGACACGTGTCATATTATGCTAGCATTGACTAGTCAATTAACATTGTTCTTTGACCATACCAATGTGATAATGCCATGCTAGCCTTCGTATTGTGTCATGCATAGGCACCGGTGCATAATAGCAATCTTGGTAAGCAATCTTGGTAAAATAATTTATATTGATGTATTTTTTTGGAGCTAGATGCTAGTAGTTTTGCGGCATGACTCTCGATGGCAGTTGGACAGTGGTGTGCTACTTAGAACGCCGATTCATTGCATGAATAGTAAATAAATGCACAAAAGTATTGATTAAAAGAGAGAAAATACATATGTTTACTTGGTTGGACTGGAACACTAAAACATACCACATCCATGGGTTCTAGCAATGTGAAATTATCCACTATATATGATACTTTATGCAAACTCTAATGCGCCCTCAAGCTCTCTGTTACAGTATTCATAAAGGAGGAGAAAGAAGATGGTCTAGATGCTCACCATGTCCAAAGTTAACTCTAAATCTATTTTCGATTGTGGTTTTTCCTTTTTTTCTTATTTATGTCTTTCCTTTGTCAAATTATAGATTTTTCACAACTTTCTTGTTTCATTCTTTTTTCTATGGATTAACTTTTTACAAATTGAGATCTATATTTTCAATTTTTATAAAATTGATACTTGAATTTTATAAAACTCATAATTAGGAATCTCTGTTAATCTTTGTTAGAAAATCAACATCACATGACAATCTCTAGTTTTTCTAACTCAAAATTGATTGAATTACTTAATTGCAATTTTCTTAAAGTTTTATAGATCTTCTAGGAATAATTATGTTTATCATTACCGTACATCATATCTATTTTTTTTATAATAAATATGTGATGTATCGATAATAAGTAGAACAAATTAATTAATTTAACAATAATAAAATAAAATAAAAAATAATTTTAAAATATGTAATTAAAATGTGTAATGTAAAATAATGAGTAGCATTTCTCGTCTAACATCGCATGCCTCCCGATTAGCCGTTCCCGGAAATAGAATCCTCGATAGAACCCTAAAATATTGCTCTTCCAAACCGTGACCAGCAACAACTCTCTCCGCAATAAAAAACCAGACACGGCTTGTTTGACAAGCAAAAGAAAAGAACAACATCGATAGCTCTCTTCTATAAATAAATATCCTCCAACTTGCGAAGCACCATCACACGAATTCCACTCTCGACTCTCCTCCTACACGCCCACGTCTCTCGATATGTCCGCACCATCCCTTCTTATCATCTTCCTCTTCCTTCTCGTTGGCCCGGCGGCCCTTACCCTCGCCCGAAAGCCCCACTCTATCAGCTTCCGATCTCCTAATCTCTACCCAGAGGGCCTCGCGTGGGACCCATCGGCCCAGCACTTCCTCGTGGGATCCCTTCGTGACCGCACAGTTGCCGCCGTGTCAGACGCCGGCGTCGTCGATACCCTAATCTCCGATCCCTCCCTCCCCGTAAACGTCACTGTTCTTGGTCTCGCCGTCGACTCCGTCAACCACCGCCTCCTCGCCGTCATTCACGCCACGGATCCACTGCCTCACTTCAACGCCCTCGCGGCCTACGACCTCCGCTCCCGCAAACGCCTCTTCCTATCTCTCCTACCCTCCGATGAAGCCACTGCCGGAACGCGTCAGACCGCGAACGACGTCGCCGTGGATTTCAGGGGCAACGCCTACGTCACCAACTCGATCGGGAACTACATCTGGAAAGTCAACGTCGCCGGAGAGGCGTCGATATTCTCCCGATCACGGGCCTTCACGGCCCACCCAGTGGACCATGACTCACCGTTCAGCTACTGCGGGCTGAACGGGATCGCTTACGTCAGCAAGGGTTATCTCTTGGTGGTGCAATCCAATACGGGAAAGATGTTCAAGGTCGACGAGGACAACGGCACGGCGAGGCAGGTGTTGTTGAACGAGGATTTGACTCTGGCAGACGGGATCGCGATCCGAGGAGACGGCGTCGTTTTGGTGGTGTCCCAAAATAAGCTACGGTTTCTGAAGAGCTCAGACAGTTGGGGCGAGGGAGTGATATTTGATAAAGTTGACCTTGACGTGGAGCAGTTTCCAACTTCGGTGGCTGTGGGAGCGGAGGACAGGGTATATGTGTTATATGGGCATGTGTTGGAGGCTGTAATGGGAAATTCGGGAAGGGAGGTGTTTGGGATAGAAGAGGTGAGGTCAGAGAAGGAGAGTGGGGAAGAGAATGTTTGGGTGTTTGTATTGGTTGGGTTGGGCTTGGCTTATTTCTTGTTCTGGAGATTTCAGATGGGCCAGCTTGTTAAGAACTTAGACAAAAAGACCAATTAATATTTTGGCATTTTCTGTGTCATATCAGTTTTTTATTTTTGGCAGCATTTTACAAGATCGCCAAAAAGATAGCGTCTGTAATTTCTCTCTTTGGTCATTTGAGTGAGGTTTTTATTGAATCAATGAAGCTTGGGTTTGTGTAAGTAATGAAGTTGGGCTTTTTAATCCATTTAGGGATGTTAGCCGCTGCGGCGACTGCAAGAGCCTAGAGTAAGGGAGAGGGCAGCAGCACAAGGCAAATAATGGTGAAAAGAAGAGTGACTTCAAATAGGGGAGAGAGAGAGAGAATTTTTATTAAAGTGGAGAATTCTAAACTTAAAACCCTCCAAAATGAAACGGTTTTGGCGTTGTTGTTTATTTTTTTGTTTGTTTTTTTATTTATTTAAATACCTCATTTTGATAACAAAATCTTTTTATCTATACTTGTGAATTGGGCTGGCTCGAGGGGCAAGGTTAGGTCCAATCCGCTATCTATGCCCTTGTTTCTCCTACGAGGAGGGGGCCCTTGCATCCCTGTATGGTCACATTGGTCGGATAGGCGGGGGTGGGGCAGAACCTCACCACCCACCCCTAAACCCATTCTTATGTGTAGATGAGAGAATGTGCATATTGAGACATAAAGATAAAAATAGTAGTATTTAAAAGTCTTTACATTACATACCATCTATATAGCATAATATGATCAAATGGTAGCCATAATTCTAACTTTTGTCTACAAGGTCCGGATTATTGGTCTCATAATCTATGTACAGATTTGGTTTTTTCCGAACAACGAAGTAAAAAATCTAGATGGGCTACTAATAGAAGCCATTAGAGCATTGGCAAATGGCTAGGCAATGCCAATGCAAGTCTAAATTAGAAGTAAATATGAGAAAAAACATCTACATTGGCCTGTCTATATCTTTCAAAGTTTGAGATTATGTTACAGTATTTGTTAACTCCTCGCCAGACTTGGCGAGGTACTGTTCTGGGGCCAATGCCTATTTTATTATTTTTCTTTCAGTTAACTCGTTCCCTCGTTTATTCTCTTTCTTCGTCCCGAGCCCTCCCCTTCTCATTTCCTCTTTGTCTTCTTTCTTTCTCGAGAAACCATTTTCTCTTCTTCGACCAGGCAATCCGCTTCTCTCTGTCATTTTTTTTCTTTCTTCTAGACGAAACCTCCCCATTTCCTTTTCTTTTCTTTCTTCTCCCGACCAGGCAATCTGTTTCAGACGCAACCATTCATATGAAGCCAAAAGACCAAAATACAGAGCTGGCTCACAGTCCGAAGCGAGCCATGGTGGAGCTCAGGCACTCAATCTCGATCGGGAGCCGAGCTTCTTCCTCTTCGATAAAGCGCGATGGCGACTTGTCCCCTTTAACTCCCGATAGCCAGCCTAACGACAATGACGATGATGATTGTGATCGCCACTCCTCTAAGGATCGTGACCGTCTGTTCTGGTACCATTTCCACTCGATATACCCCTTCTTCAACGAAGATTCTAGATTTTCTCCGCACAACTCCAGGATCTGCCTCTTCTTCCTCCTCCTCCTCCTCCTCGATGGTTTGATTTCAGTTTTATCAATCGTAAACAGATTGGTTAGTATATTATCTCCTGGTGCTCTGCATTTTGGGATTTCGATTCAGCAGTCTTGGTTTTCCTTCTATTATGCGTGCGTTTGGTTACTCAGAAAATTTGAAAACATAGGCTATGGAACTCCACTTTGGAGAAGGCATCATTTACTGTTTTTATATTGTTTATTACTTATTTTTTTTGTGTTGTTTTAACGCTTTCTCAGCAGACAATCTGAGTACTGTTGAATTTTGACCATGTATGATTTTAATAATAAGATATTAGGATTTTTTCTGGTAATTTGAGGGTGCTTTGGACTTCAAAATATTTGGATTGATACGTTCTTTAGCATCACCCTTGTTGAACCCAAGGGTTTAAGTTTCATGTAATTAAAAATCTATACATGGATTTTGATGATAACAAATGAATTCAAAGAATAAATGAGTCTCAAGCTCAAGTTATCCACACAATGGAATCAAGTACATCAAGGAACCAAGCATGAGCAAGAAGGGAACAAGTTCACATTAAAGTCATAGAGTAACGTTGTAAATCTCTTAAAAATTCGAAATTAGGATTAAGACTCAAAATTAATATTTTATCATAAAGCATTAAAATACATTTTCCACATGTGCATGAATATTTTGAAAATTTTGAAAGATGATTGATTGTCATCTTTTACATGTGCATGACATGATTAAAGGTTTGAAATTTGAAAATATTAAGATGATTGATTGTCATATTTCACATGTCATGTTTTATTTAAATTTTTTCAAAAGTGATGGATGCTTTTCTTGACTTATGCAAAAGATAGATGTCTTTGTTTGAAAATTTTGAAAAGTAAAGTGTGTTCCTTTTGTCATATGCAAAAAGTAAAAGATTAGGTTTGAAATTTTTGAAAAGTAAAGTGTGCTCATTTTGTCACATGCAAAAAGTAAAAAGATTAGGTTTGAATTTTTTGAAAAGTGAATGATGATGTCTTTGACATGTGAATCTTTTTAAATTTGAATATGAAGTCTCATATGTCTATAAATAGATCATTTGAGAGATTCACATTCACAACACCAAGAGCATACAATATTCATTCAAAACTTTCATTTTCTCTTTTCTAAGCATTGAGCCTTAACCCTTGTTCATTTTGAGAGATATAGTTTGTGCTGTATTGTTCTTATTTCACTCACTGAGGAGTGTTTTCTGATATTCTACCCACTATCAATTCTTGTATCAGTAAAAGGGTATGTATAACCCTTGTGCGTGTAGAAAGTGTTCTACACAGGGAATAGTTGAATCACCACGTGTGAGGTGATTGCAAGTGTAGAGGGTGTTCTACACGGATCCTTTGTAGCGGTGTTGTTCAAAGGTGTAATAGGTTTCTATCTCCACCTGAAGGAGGTTGAATAGTGAATTCGGGGATCCTCAAGGGGTAGCTTGAGGCGAGGACGTAGGCAGTGGGGCCGAACCTCGTTAACATACTGAGTTTGCTCTCTCTTACCCTTACTCTTTATATTTATTGCTATTTTATATTTTGTTTATATTTTATATTGTATATTTGATTTATAATTGTTATTTTTTTAAATACAACTCAATTCACCCCCCTCTTGTGTTAGTCATCTGGGCAACAATTGGTATCAGAGCTAGAGCTCTATTATAAGATTAACTATCTTTTGAGTTAAGATCTTATGGCTAACATTGCAGCTTCATTTGGTGAAGGTCAATTTAGCAGTCGGCCTCCACTCTTTTGTGGAGACAATTACTCATTCTGGAAAGTTAGAATGAGAATATTCCTTCAGGCTCAAGGTCGAGAAATCTGGAAATGCATTGTAAATGGACCTTATATTCCAACAAAAGTGGTTGATGGAGTAAAGGTCAAAAAGGAAGAAGAAGAGTTTGATCGTGAAGACGATAGACTTTATACTTTGAATTTAACTGCTATGAATTTATTATATAATGCTCTCAATGGTAATGAGTTTAATAGAGTAATGACTTGCGCTACGGCAAAGGAAATTTGGGATAACTTGGAAGTTACTTATGAAGGAACTTCTCAAGTCAAGGAATCAAAAATTTATATTCTTACTCATGAATATGAAATGTTTAAGATGAATGATGATGAATCTATTTCTAGTATGCACACTCGTTTTACTAACATCATAAACAGCTTGACAGCTCTTGGCAAAGTTTATTCCAAAGTGAGATAGTAAGAAAAATTCTCAACTCTCTACCAAAACGTTGGGAATCAAAAGTGACTGCGATTCTTGAAGCTAGAGACCTCAAGAACTCGAAGTGAATGAACTCATCGGGTCACTTATCACCCATGAGTACACATTGAAAAGAGGAGAAGAAGAAGGAAAGCAAAGAAGAGTTTGGCACTTAAAGTTGTTCCCATGAAAGTGAAAGTGATGAAGATGAGGAAAATGAGACAAAGATGAAGAAGTTGCGATGATAACAAGAAGAATTCAGAGGTTCTTAAAGAAAAATAAAACTCCTCCGAGGAAATCCTTCAAAAAGTTTTCCAAGAAAGATTCAGGTAAAAATGACACTTTAATTTGTTATAAATGCAATAAGCCTGGTCATATCAAGCCAGATTGTCCTCTGCTAAAGAAAGATCGAAACAAAGGCAAGAAAGCAATGAAAGCTACATGGGATGATGATTCAAGTAGCTCAGATAGTGAAGCAAGCAATGGAGAATCAGCAAATCTTTGTCTTATGGCTAAAGATGACATTGAGGTAACAAATCTTGATAATATTGAAGATCCTTCATATGAAGAATTGCAAAATGTTTTAGAAGAGGTATATGAGGAATTTGAAAAATTGGGTATCAAGATATACTGCTTTGAAAAAGAAAAATTCTTCTTTAACAAACGAAATTGATATTTTAAGAAAAGAAAAGTATTGTTTTGAAAGATGAAAATCTTGAGTTGAAGAAGAAGAAAACTGATTTAGAAAATATTGTTGAAAATTTTACGAATGGAAAAAGAAATTTTGAAAAACTTCTTGGTAGTCAAAGATGTGTTTTTGACAAGGCAGGCTTGGATATATGCCAAAACAAAAATACAAATCTTATAAAAACTTCTTTGATAATCCTTCTACATCAAAGTCCAATATTCAAAATTCTTTTCATAATAATTTTGTCAAAAAAGGATACTATTATAATCACTCAAGTTCTTCATATATGCCACATGTTATTTGCAATTTTTGTAATAGAAATGGTCATAATTATCATGCTTGTCCTATTAGAAGAAAGCATACAATGACTATTA